>CM062812.1:579945799-580545799 GCA_031772625.1 Pinus tabuliformis | reverse complement strand
TGAGGGATGGGAAAGGCTTTCCCGGATTTGGAAATGTGATATCCAACTACTCCTTTACAGATTGCCCACGAAATAGCGGCTCACCGATGAACAATTCTACCGACATGTTATTTGTTGCTTTTTTCTAGATTAGCTCTCACAAAGCATTTGAGTTGTTCCTGTTCCTGGTTGGTTTTTTTATAATTTTATAGACAAGTTCCATGTCGTGGAAATGTGAAAAAAGATAGTGATATTGCCACCATGTGGCTCTTATCATATATGGTTTTATACTTCTTCAAAAAATTCTCTAAGAGTTCACAATGCTAAAATTCACTAGGACTTTACAAAGTTTTATTATTTAGTGAAAGACTTGCCAAGTTCTTACAAGATTTTATAATTGAGTAAAATATTCGCCATGCCTGGTGAGAGATTCGCCAGAAAATTATATATACATATTATATTATTGATAAAATCGCCTTCCATTTTTCCTATATACCATGGAGATTCGCCCAATTATTATATTTATAAATTTGGGGGGGGTTCTTAAAATTTTCCCTGCTTGGCTTTGATATGATGCTTCTTACTGGATGGTTGCGGGCATACCTTGGATCCATTTACATGATCTTCTTTTAGATGGTTGCATCCATACCAAAATTGGTGTATCAGATATTTCAGTGATGTATATGTATCTATACTTGTTTGCAGGTTTTCCAATGGGAGTCTCTAGTTCCATGTATCTACTCGTAAAGCATTTCACCCCTCACTCTTGTTCGGCCTTCATGCTTTACGGGGCATCTATTACACAAAATTTTGTCATTTCCCCTGTACTCCCCATTCCTCGAACCTAGAGGACCTCTATAGTGTCCATCATGTGTTTCCCTACCATGAAGAACATGTCCCTACATCCCTATTCATCTGTAGAACATTTCCCTCTTACATCATTTCCCAAGAATATTCCTTCAAACTTAGTTTTCAAGACCGGCGCTAGCACTCAGTTTCTTCCCTATGCTGATTTGTAGAGTTTAGCACTGGGCCTAGCACTGAATGACACTGGTAAGCCATTCACGACCCGCGCTGACCCTCTTTTGGGAAGGTTTTAAAATTGGAGTCGAAGCTTCCAGGTCTAGAAGCTTCGTGAACGGAAGTTTGGTCAATGGTTGAGAAATATAGAGCCAAGAGAGACTGTTTGGGCTCCTTTCCCCTATTAAAATGGAACAAACCAAAAGGGATAAGGCCTCTCCCACCATAAGAGGATACATTTCCCCTCTATCAAAGCTATACAAAATCCTCATTTTCCAACCTCAACTAGCTAATGAAAGGGTTGGAATAATCTGCAAATCTTGAGATCCTTAGCCTTCTAGTTTGTGTGTGAAGGGAGAATAAGCTTGTAGTGCTTTGTTTGGAGCAAAGAGGAAGAAGGCTTGAACTTCCATTGTTTTGAGGGTGAATCATGAGATGCTAACAGTGGTGCTGGAACCTGGACATGTCGAAGGAGACCTGCAATGCTAAGGCAAAGGTTGTACCTTCCTTTTTGTCTTATTAATAAAACAACTGATATTTTGTTTCCTATATCAATTTCATATGTTAGTTGGTAGCTTAAGACTCCTTAGCCTCTTAAGTATATTGAATATTTTGTATGCTATCATGTGTGCTTTAGTTTCTTGTCTCATTGTTTCAGGTACTTGTTTGACACTAAGGAGTTGATCGCTGGAGCAAAGGCACAAGGACTTCATCAGACAAGGATTAATGATACAAGAGGTAGGATCTTATCCTTGCTCGATCTAAGGGAACTTATATTATATTATCTTGTTTGTGGCTAGACCCTCTCCCTTGGGCTAGAGGGATTGTCTCTGTCTACAGAGAGAATCTTCCTACTCCACACACTATTAGGAATATGTATCCATTACTGAGGATTGATAACTTGTTTGATCAGTTGGAGGGAGTAGTAGTGTTCTCAAATATTGATTTGAGATCTAGATATCATCAAGAACACATTAAACAAGGGGGAATCTATAAGAAAACTTTCCACACTAGGTATGGGAATTATGAGTTTGTTGTAGTTCCATTCGATTTGACTAATGCTCCAACTACTTTTATGTTCTTGATGAATAGTGTGTTGCATCTGTATTTGGATAAGTTTGTTATTGTGTTCATTGATGACATATTGGTATATTCTAGAAATGAGGAAGAGCATATTGAGAATTTAGCAGCGGTGTTAAGGTTGTTAAGAGAGCACCGATTGTATGTGTTCTAGATCCATTTGGGTACATCAAATCCCAACATCCAGATTAGTGTTTTAAGGCTCATCAAACCCTAAATTTAGTTGCTTCATGCCATAAACAAGTCATCCCTTTGAATGCCTCCTTCCTAGACAGTTTCATGACTTGAAGACATCCATAAATATCCTCTAGAGGGACTAGCATAGGTAAGCCCTTATGAAGGTGCACTGCAGAGTAGTTGAGTCCACTGCTAGAATGCTCTACAGAGAACTTAGGCCTTTTTTCACCTGCGCTGGGTGAGAATGAGTGAAATTCACATAGTGTTTGGGGAATATTCTTATCTTTTGGAGTCATCTAGAAGTTTCCCTCACTTATCAACTCCTATGAGCTCGAAAATGGATGAGGGATGAGTTAAGGTGCATCGTATCCTCTCATCCCTTCCTCCATGGAACTAATTCTAAGTATGGAAGGCCATTCAATGCCACCATTAATGACAAAACCTCCTTCATCTTCCTATAAATTGACCTCTCATCTAAGTGATTAGGAGCTGGATTATGTTGAATTGTAAGGAGATAATACTGCTATGAGATTTGGCTTTGAAGCAAGTATTGTAATGCTACAAGTTTGTAATGCTTTTGATGTGATATGGATGGGATCCAAGTTGGAGGAATGGCTTTGAATCAGACATCAATGGTTGTAGTTCCTTCTTCTATCTAATAAAGTGTTTGAACCTTTTTCCCATATGATTGTATTGTTTTATAATGCTTATGTGTGTGAATTATATCTAATTCCTTTCACTTATATTCAATAGATCGTATGCTTTGATCAGTTTTTGTCTTCTGTTGTGTTTAGATGGTACTTCTCAAGCGGATTAAGTACAAGAAGGAGCGATGGAATCGATACAAGGGAGACGAGAGGAAAGTGGAACTATAGGTAGGCCTTCTATCTTCTCATATTATCTATTTATTATAGGAAAATTCTAAAACACTTTAAACTGTTGTTCTAGATACAACTACTTATCTAGGGAATTAGTATTTATCCGTAGATGCTAAATTCTCCAAAACAAATTGGTGACCATATTAGGGATTATAACCTTTCCTAGTATCTTATTCACCCCCTAAGACATTCTTGAAGACCCTACTTGTGTTCATTGACTATATTTCAGCTCTTTTGCATTGAATTTTGGTCAAAAATTGAGGTTAGATGACTCTTGAGTAGCCTCTCAGAAATCAACGCAGGCTTGGTCAAGGGATAGTGCTCTGCAAAGCACCCTTGAGTGAGAGACAATGCTCTACAGCATAGTTAGGCCCTCTTTGACCTGTGTTGATCAAACTTAGGTCATTTTCCCACCTTTGGAAAGTGTTTTTGCCAACTTTTCTCTGCTTGTTTGCTTGTTAATTGATCAATGAATGTCATGTCTCAGAGAACAAATTTCTATCTCCTTGTGTAGCCCTACTTTGGCATGATTGATTAATTTTTCTTAAATTTTTTCTTTGTCATTATCATTCTATAGTCAAAGTTAGAATATAGTTGAATAATATTTGTTTGAAAGAAAGTGTCGTAAAGTCTTCTTTCCTTCGAAACATAACTATCATCAAAGTCTTCGTTCTTATTAAAGATTGATTGATTATATGTGCATATTTCCTTTTTGTTCATCATAAAATTAAGGGATTCAAAAAGGAAAACTTGCATCATTCATATTGTAGTTTGTGAATGCTTGAAAGGAATAGATAGGGAAATTGCATTTGATGTGCTCTTTTCTCTTTGTCAAAAATCTGATTGCTCTATCCCTACTAGCTAAGGATTTTCATTGTTAAATTGAATGGAAAGAATGCTTATCATATTAGTTGCATTTTAGGAATTGAAAACATACATCATGTGGTGAACCTTGAAAGGAAAATTATAAAGAAGATCAGCTTAAAATTTATCTAAATTTACCTAATGGAGCATTATCACCTAACAAAAAACATTTAGTGGTTCTAGGCTAGAGACGTGTTTCAGCGTCGTAAAACAAAGCTGTTGTCGGTAACTTGTCTACAATACATCTCGAGTGTGATACCTCATTCCACGTATGTGAGTATATCGTAGCTCGTCCACATACTTTCGGGTATATAGGGCGGTGTTATAGTACGTAAAGTATATGGGAATGCCCTCACTGTGTGGTTTTGCATTAGACAGCACTTATACGAATTAGGCCTCCACGTACTTTTGAGTATATATGAGAGGAAAAAAATAGGTTTCTATCCATACTTACGTAACCGAGTCGGTTGCCTTGTATACTGTGATACACCAAACACAACATTCGGGGAGATTGCCTGCCCATACTTCTTGGTTCACCAGGAGGTATTCTCCAGTTCACAGTTGCTTGGTAAACCTTTTGCCTAGATTATACATCTTTTGTTTTGTTATGTTACTTTGACTATAGTAAAATTAATTGACTGTGGATAACATCCTCCACGCTTACTCCTCAGTTTATCTTAGGTTGAAGCATATGGTGACAAATCTAAAGTCCACCAATCAAGGAGTTTCTTTTGATGGGAATCCTAGTCCTTTTCCTCCTTCCAGAAATATTGGTGCTCCTTATATGGCTACATTATCCCTAGCAGTATTTACCATTGGCTTACCAGTATGGTTGTTTTCAACCTCCCTGATTCAAAATGTCATGATTTCTCTGCAATCGATTACACCTCCAACTGGACAAAGTCAACCTCCACTTGATCCTAAAGTTGACACTTTTCCTTCTTCCTCGGTTGTTTCTTCCCCCCCTTCTTCCTCTTCGCCTGATGAAATTATTGGTACTAGTAACCAGGTGGCTAAGAAGAAGAACAAAGGGAAGAAGAAGAAGAATAAGCAAATTCAGCACAAGGGCAACCAAGCAACCATTGCTTTGAATGCAACATCTGATGAGAAACCCTCCGTCAAGCCTCACAAAGTTTGATATCCATGAAAACTTTGTACGAGAGATCATCTTCTTTGAAATTGTCTTGATATTCCTCAGATCTTAGAAGAATGGTCTTCCCGTTCTCGGCGTCCTATGTCATCAACTTCTTGAGATCATGATGGTGACACACCATCAACTAGTGGTAGTAATGTTCATGGAAAGAAGGGAAAAGTCAAATTTCCCTATAGGTTATGTGAAGGGAATCACCCCATTCACCTTTGTCCCTATCTGGATAAAGCCAAAAAAGTGTTAGATAACTGTCCTGCTTCACCGCAAAGAATTCCATCTGGTTATAGGAAACTCTCCCTAAATCCTTCACTAGTTGATGAATTGACTGACCAAAATCAACTGTCAATCAAAGCCACTCTCTCTGAATGTGAATCCTATGAGTATATACCTGACCCAAATCAACACGTCGAGGTAACAGTTGACCCAATTTCACCTTAAATAGCTAATCATACATTTCCCGAAGAGAGTGAATATCATACAACTCAAGTTCTTTTTGTTTCTTCAGATTCTAATGAGCTTGGGGGCAGTCCTCTTGTTCCATCAAGACATGAGGAAAATCCTCCAGTTCTCGTAACTCAAGGGGTTAATTCTCCTGTTTCTATGGTACCCCCTCCAAGTAGTCTAGTCACTTCCTTTTGACTGGCAGGATTCTACCTTCCTTCTTATGTACCTTTCCAGATCATAGTAAAAGTTTGTAATATGATTGTATCTGGCACTATTATAGATGAATGTGCATCTGTGAGTATCCTTTCATCAACTTCTTAGCAAGCTCTCGGTTCACCGCCGCTTATGCCTGTTACCCAAACTTTGTTGGCATTTAACAGAGAAACCAGTCAACCATTAGGGATCCTCCCTTAGTTACCTATTACTTTGGGAGGGAAAATCATTTATCTCAATGTGATGGTAGTCCCAAGCCCTTTAGATTACAATTTACTTCTTGGGTGTGACTATGTTTATGACATGGGAGCTATTGTTTCAACACTCTTTCAAGTGATTTGTTTCCCGCATGAAGGCAGAATTGTCACCGTTGACCAGCTTTCATTTCCTGGTCCAAATATGGCTCCTATTCAACCATATTCCCTAAATGGTCCTTTTGTACCAATGGTATCATCCCCACCATGGGTTAATCATGTGGCAACCCGTTCCATGCCTACATCAACTGACGATCAATTCAGGGATGTTGTGCATTATGTACTGGGGGCATTGGAACCAGATCTCGGTTTCCTTGATACGGATCCCTTCAAGAGAATTGTTCTCCCAACAATTACCTCATATGGGTCATAACCAAGGATATGAGGATAGTTCTTTTACTGTGTCAACCTCGTTAAAAAATGAAATAGGCCCATGAAGATAGTTCCTTGTCTTGTGTCAACCTCGTTAAAAAAGGAAACCAAGGAGTATGAGGATAGTTATTTTACTGCGTCAACCTCGTTAAAAAATGAAACTAAGGGTATGAGCAGAGTTCCTTGTCTTGTGTCAATCTCATTAAAAAATGAAACAAGGACCCCTGGAGCAAAGTTCCAATTCGAGTCATTGATTAGATCTCGTAAAATCCCAGTCGAGTCTTTCACTTGATCTTGTATATGAACCTTCATTCCATCCACCTCATATCCATGAGTAGTCTACTTAGGTGATTGTAATGAAGCTTGGGGGGCATGAACCTAATGGTAAAAGTTAAGTTTCCCTGTCGGTTATGTGAACAGAATCACCCCATTCACCTTTGTCCCTATCTAGACGAAGCCAAAAAGGTGTTGGATAACTGTCCTGCTTCACTACGGCGACTTCCATATGGTTATACAAGACTCTCCCTTTCATCATGCGGGTGGCATGTAAACCAATCTCAAGCATAGTTTTTCGTTTTAAGCTTGTGTAAAAATGAAACTGAATTCAAGCATATTTTTTCGTTTTAAGCTTGCATAAAAATGAAACTGAATCCAAGCATAGTTTTTTGTTTCAAGCTTGTGTATACATGAAACTGAATCCAAGCATAGTTCCCTATGGTTCAAGCTAGTGTAACAATGAACCCATTTCCTTTTCTAACCCTCATGATTTCCATTCTATCAACCTTTTTCGTCAAATGAGCCTTGGTTGTTTTCATCCCATCGCCACCATCCCTTTGGCTGATCATACGCTTTCATTTGGTTGTTTTACCATTTTTGAGGAACAGTTGAAACGAGTGGTCTTATTAGCCAACCTCTTCACATAAATCAACATGTTCTGAAAAGTTCCAACATCACTGGAACTAGTTGCTACCCTAGATACCACTCATTCCTCAAAATAGAGTTCTCTTTAAGCTCTTTTCAGACTCTCTGAACATGAAAAGATTATCGAGCGCTTGTCCTTTCCAGCTCATTAGCGGATTGGAAATGATGTCTCTCTTGTATTATTTTATGCTTTTTCAAGCTTGAGAGATTAATTTACGAAAAAGAACTTGTGGAGTTTTCTTTTTGTCCCTTTTCAAACTCTCTAAACATGAAAAGGACCGAATTATCTTTGTAGTTAAACTCGTTAAAACATCAAATAGCGACAAACTTGTCCATCTAAACAAGACCGAGTTTCACCTTCGCTAGACTCATTAAAACATCAAATAGCGATGGATTCATAAAGAGGTATTGGTCAACGATGACTAGGGAAAATGGGAAAAGGGAAAAACTACTTTATGGTAGCAGGTCGCTCTTAAACATGACACTTTCACTCCATCACTGTGGCTATTTGGGTTGGGTTATTAGCTTGATGGTTATCACACTGTTGGTCTATCATACCATCCATCACTTTGTTTTGGGTCAATGCTACCAATTCACTTTAGTGTCATCGACATGTTAAAGATAATTCATTCAGTGAAAATTCATCTTTTGCAATACCATAAACCTTCATTTTCATGACCGCCATTTTCATGAATCTTATGTCGTCAGTCAAATTCCATCTCTAAAATCACTACACTCATTTTGTGTCATTGATGTGGGATACATCAAGGCCCTCCTGCGATGAGTCTCTTCTTGTCGACATCAACACATTATCCAAGAAATTAACTTAAAAACACCCATTCAATACCTTGAGGCTTGCATACATCAATGGTAGGTTTCACGCTTCCGGCGATAGGCATACATCAATGGCCTTCGACTAAAAGACTTTGTATGGTGTTCGACATCAAATCATCCATTCACACCATGCAGAATGTACTACAGTACCTTGACGATTGTTATCATTGTCGTTGATTTCTCTCGCATCTGTTAACAGCTTACATCACTCGCTAGTAATAAGATGGTGTCTTCCCATGTTCGACGTTAGATCACATATTCACATGGATAGACTCGTACTTGAGTGAACGGTTGAACGAAATTGAAGACCTCGGATCTAGTTTCATCCATCCGGGCTACGATTTCAGGAGTACTAAATCATATGTATAATGGCTTTACATTGATGTTCATTCCGATCATGGGTCTATATCTGTAGATGACTATTTATGTACATGTAATGAAAGTTTATAAGCTGAGCATGGGTATGCCTTCCCTCAACAATTCATTTAAAATCAAATATCATGATATATGTATTGTAATTGATGCAGGTCACCTTCCACTTTGATACCTCCTCATCACATCATAAAGCATTTCATTGGACATTGGCATTTTTCCGACTTCATGCTTTAAGAGGTAGTTGTTATAGATCCATTTGGGCACATCAAATACAAACTTCAAAATCAGTGTTTTAGAGCTCATCAAAGCCTAAATTCAGTTGCTTCATGCCCTAAACAAGTCACCTCTTTGAATGCCTCCTTCCCAGATAGTTTCATGACTTGAAGACATCTAGAAATAGCCTCTAGAGGGACCAGTGCAGGTAAGACCTTATGAAGGTGCGCTACAGTGCATTTGAGTCCACTGCCAGGGTGCTTTGCAGAGCACTTAGGCTTTCTTTCACTTACGCTGGGCAAGAATGAGAGAAATTCACATAGGGTTTGGGGAATATTCTTATGTTTTGAAGTAATCTAGAAGTTTCCCTCACTTATCAACTCCTATGAGCTTGAAAATGGATGAGGAATGAGTTAAGGTTCATTCTATCCTCTCATCCTTTCCTCCATGGAACTAATTCTAAGTATGTAAGGCCATCCAATGCCACCATTAATGACAAAACCTCCTTCATCTTCATATAAATTGACCACTCATCTAAGTGATCAAGGGCTGGATGATGTTGAATTGTAAGGAGATAATGCTGCTATGAGATTTGGCTTTGAAGCAAGTATTGTGATGCTACAAGTTTTTCATGCTTTTGATGTGATGTGGATGGGATCCAAGCTGAAGGAATGGCTTTGAATCAGACACCAATGGTTGTAATTCCTTCTTCTATCTAATAAAGTGTTTGAACCTTTTTCCCATATGTTTGTATTGTTTTATAATCCTTATGTGTGTGAATTGTATCTGATTCCTTTCACTTATATTCAATAAATCATATGCTTTGATCAGTTTTTGTCTTTTGTTATGTTTATAGGGCACTTCTCAAGTGGATTAAGTACAGGAAGGAGTGATAAAATCGATACAAGGGAGACGAGTGGAAAGTGGAACTACAGGTAGGCCTTCTATATTCTCATATTATCTATTTCTCATAGGAAAAGTCTAAAACACTTTAAATTGTTGTTCTAGATACAACTACTTATCTAGGGAACTAGTATTTATCCGTAGATGCTAAATTCTCCAAAACAGTATGTTAAGTTCAACAAGTGCAGTTTATTTCAGATTGAGGTACACTACATGGGACACGTAGTTTCCAAGGATGGAATACTAGTGGGTTTAGAGAAGATAAGATGTATCATGGAGTGGTAAGCTCATAGGAATGTGGATGAGGTGAGATATTCCATGGGATTGGAAGGCTATTACTGGAGGTTCATCAGGAACTTCTCACAAATTTCTTAACCTATTACATCATTGTAGAGGAAAGATATAGAGTTTTAATGGAAAGAAGAGTGTGAGGCTAGTTTTCAACAGATCAAGCAGTTGTTGACACATGCACTAGTGTTAAATATTACATATTCGAACAAAGAGTTTGTATTATTTACAGATGCTTGCAAGAGAGGACTTGGTGGATTCCTTATATAGGATGCACAGGTGGTATGCTATGAGTTATGGAAACTAAATGAGTAGAATAACTACCTCACTCATGATCTTTAGTTAGAAGTGATAATACATGCATTGAAGATGTGGAGGCACTATATTCTTTGCTTAAGGTTTGTATTGATGAATGATCATAGTGGTTTTCAGTATCTATTTGACCAAGAAAATTTGAATGGAAGGTAGGCTCAGTGGTTGGCCATGATTAGTGAGCTTGATTTAGAGATCAATTATATCAAAGGTAAAGAGAACAAGGTGGAAGATGCTCTTAGCAGGCAGATACAGGTAAAACACTTAGCAACTATGAGCTCCTATGGGACATACATACATGATAGGATCTTGTAGGCATCTCAGTATGATGATAGGTATATGGAGATTGTGCATAGGTTGTAACAGAGTTTAGGTGGTAGTACAGGTAGTGGTAAAGGTACAAGTACAGGTAGTGGTACAAGTGGAGGTATAGGTACAGGTGATGGTACAAGTATATGTACAAGTGATGGTACAGGTGCACAGGATCAAGACTATCATCTCACAGCAGAAGGATTGGTTAGATTTAGAAGAAAGATATATGTGTCAGATAATAGTCAGTTGAAGAAGGTTATCTTGAGAGAGTTTCATGTGAAACCATATTCAAGTCACCTAGGTTATCGAAAGACACTCACAGCAGTGAAAAAATTCTATTATTGGCATTTTTTGAAGAAAGACATAGAAAAGTTTATGGCTAGGTGCTTGGGTTGTTAGCAGGTGAAGGGAGAGTGTAAGAATCTAGGTGGACTGCTACAGCCAATTACAATTCTAAAGTGGAAATGAGAGTTCATTTCCATGTAATTTATCACAAGTTTGTCGAGGACACTGAGACAACATGATTCCATCATGGTTGTTATAGACAGGTTGACGAAGGTTGCACACTCCATTCTAGTGAAGTCTATATTCTCAATGATTTATGTGGCACATGTATTCATTAGGGACATGGTTATATTGCATGGACTTTTGAGGAAGATTGTATTAGATAGGGATGAAAATTTCACTTCCAATTTTTGGAAGGAGCTATTTACAAGATTGGGCAGAGAATTGGCCTTCAGTACAACTTATCATTTGCAGAATGATGAACAGACGGAGAGGGTCAATAGGATATTGTAGGAAATGTTGAGGATCTATGTGATGCCTCAACATCGGAAGTGGGAAAAGTACCTTCCACTGGTATAGTTAGATTATAACAATGGGTACGAGGAGTCACTGAGGATGAGTAAATTTGAGGCATTGTATGGGCGAAGTTGTAATACTTCCATTAGTTGGAGTGATCTAGTTAACAGGGTGTTGATTGGACCGGACATGTTAGCAAAAATGGAATGGGAAATGAAGGTAATCAAGAAGAATTTAAAAGCAACACAAGATAGGTAGAAGAGCTATGCAATTCAGAATAGGTTGTTCAAACAGCTCTAGGTTGGGGAACATGTTTACTTGCACATCAAACAGAAGAAGATATCCTTTCATATTGGATCATGTGCCAAGATGGCACCACGGTTTTATGGACCCTTCCATATTATTGAGAGGATTGGTTCAGTAGCATATCGAATTACAATTCCTTTGACAGTGAAAGTCCATGATGGTTTCCATGTGTCATTGCTTAAAAATTATGTTAAAGATGTTGATCATGTAATTGAACGGTTTGTATTGCATGTGGAACAAGAAGGAGAATTCCAATCGCAACTGCAATGCATTTTGCAAAGAAATATGCTCATGCTCTAGAATCAAGCAATAGAGCAGGTTAAGGTGGAATGGAAGCATTTTGGGCCCGATGAAGATACATGGGAGATGACAGACCAAATGCAAGCTATGTATCCTCCCTTGATTTCCAGTTGAGGTAAAGCAGTTTTGGTGTGGTGTTTAGGTATATGTCTTCGCATATGTTTTGGTACATGTTTTGGTGATGTTTGTATATGTACATATGTATATGGATGTAAATACCTCCATCAAATATGTTATAAAATGCCAATAAGAGGCATGGGTGTCATGTCATTATGATGTTATATTTTTTATGTTGTCATGTTGGTTTACTTCTGAACACGGTGATCATTGTAAATATTGTAACAAGCTAAGTTATAAACCTCCATCAGTAGTATATTTTTCTTACAACAATATTGTGTTTATAAGTGTTGTTAAACACCGAGTTTTCCCCCAAGGGGGAGGGTTCTGTAGCATCCCTGGTGAAAATTCGATGTAATAGAAGTTAATAAAGGAAAAATAATAACCACGATTGATGGAACACTTATTCCAAGTTGAATGTTGAGAAATACATCCTAGTGTGGGTGTTGATTTTGATTAATATGGCTAAGGAAATTGGCAAAGGCAATGAATAAGGATTTGGAAAGGAAAAATGGCATTTTGGCACATTTATTTATGAAAATAATGGAAACTAGGAGAAAAATGAGGTGAAAGGTCACATGTTGCATGTGAGGAGGAAAATGAAGGAAAATAATGGAAAATGAAGAAAATAGAGGCCTCATTAATAAAATGGCTTATGAGGATCAGTTCACAGAATTTGGTCAGTTTAATATTGGATCTCTCTCTCTATTATGTCTCTCTCATACTCTTGGACAAAGTTTTCTTGGAGCACTCTTGGAGGGTGTGGCATACTTGGAGTTTTGAATCAAGGGAGCAAAGGAAGAGCAGGAAAGTGAAAAAGGACAACGAGATTAGCAACTAGAGTGGGTTTTTCGTGCAGGTAATGAGTTGCATGTATGTTTTCCTCACTAGTTTTGATGTGCATGGCATATGAATATGGATTATTGGTCGTGATTTTTCACTGACATGGAGAATTGCCTGGATTGACAGTGGACTTGCCTAGCCTTTCCATTTCCTAGATAACCATGGTGTTGTGGATTTATTTCTTTTTTTCCTGGTTGGCTCTCATGTTTTCATTAGCTTGGGTTGAGTTATTAGTTCCTGGAAGCCCTGGTTGGACAAATTCTCTCAAATCCCTATAACAACTTGGATTGAGTTACTAGTCCTGGAAGCCCTAGTTGGAAAAAAGCTTTGGAAGTCGTTGGTGGGTTGAGTTACTAGTCCTAGAAGCCCTGTTTTGACAAACACTCTAGAAGCTAGGCGACAACTATGGGTTGAGTTACTAGTCCGGGAAGCCCTAGTTGGACCAAACACTTTGGAGCCCTTGAAGACTTGGGTAGAGACCAATCTAATGATGGTTTTGTGATGTCCAATAGTGAGGTGGAATCATTATTTTATGGTTGAGGTGGTCGGCCTCTGGAAGCCACGGATGATTTTGGATTGATGTGTTTTATAAGATCCTACATTCATGCTTGGAATATGGCACATGGGTGAATGGCTGAAGAGAGATTTGGCTCATCCATTCTACAGTAGGGTGGAATGTTGTAGTCCCACCCTAAGTTTAAATTTTTCATCATCAATATGAGGTTATTTATCCTTACATTTATATGAGTATTATATTGATTTATATGTGGATCATATGGCTATGATTTCCTTGGTATTTTTGTTGCTATTATGATGGTTATGTATATGTTTTATGGTAGTAATGATGTATGGATCTCATCATGCTTTTACTTATAAATAGATGAACAATGTATTTGTGACCTAATGGATGAAACTTCAACTAATGTGTTGACGCACCAATTCTTCTTAGTGATTCTCATATGAGTATGAGACCCCTACGCTTAGATATGTGATATTTTTGATGAAATTATTGTCATGGCTAGTAGGGGACTAGTTAAGAGCTTGTTCAAGTAATTGCACTTGTTTCATAATTTCCTAATTATCTTTATATTTTCAAGGTTTACCTCAATTTTGCATTGTGACCTGGGCTCTGATCCTGAAAAGGTGGCTCAAATCCCATGAAATATCATACAACACTGAGGAAAAATAGTCCATAGATGTTGGCATGCCTTGTCATGAGAGTATCCAGAGCCTTTGAGACACTGTCAGGCCATAGCATGGGAACACTTGGGGGTCAAGTGGTCTAAAACCTCAATGGGACCCAAGCGTTTGTTACCTTAAAGGTTGGGATGGTTCATAGGAGTCATGTTGTTGATGTTGAAGCTATGTATGGTGTGTTTCCATTGACTCCACTTCCATAACCTAAATTAGGAAGTTAAATCATATTATAAGAACTTTTGGTCACATGTTTACCCCAGTTGGTTGGTTACTTGGGTAGATGTGGGAGGGGGTTACAAGGTTTCCCTCCTTACTTGGTCTCTCATAAAATGCATGGTTAAATTCATTATGAATATATCCATGGCCCCTCATATAGGCAAGTTGTGATGGGCTTGTCACTATTGGAAAGAGTAGTAGTCATGAGATGCATTTTGACATGGATTTATGATTTAAAATGAGTGAAGGTAGGTCATATTCAATACATTTTGATGATCACCTTGAGGGGAGAACATGATTCTAATATTATTATAAAACCTACTATGGTTGAGAAATAGGTAAGTTTTAAGACAAAGGATTAGGGTTATTCCCTTGATGAAGCATACCAACTAGGTTCATCTAAAAATTAGTTAGTCATGAACAAAGAGAATTGTAGGTGAACATAGCACACAAAATTTGTAGATGAAAAATATGTTCGAGAGGATGTGGTTGAGTATTTTCCTTTAATGGAGAGTGACCTTGATAGCATTTCCATCACATAGGAAGTGGAGTGGTATATGTCAGTTGATATTGAATATATATCTTTCGAAAATTCTGTGTACTTGATCAACAAAGAAGTCCATCCAAAAATTAAAGAACATGACAATTGTCCATAACATTTGATAAAAAAGGATGACATCAAAAAAGGGTAGTATTTGACATTGTGCCCTTATGAGAATATTGATATGACCATGTGATAGAACATGCCACTATCAAGATGAGTAATAACGAAAGTATTTCTAGATTCCTAGGTGACCATTTTGCAATTCTTGAAAAACAACCAACTTCAAATACACTAAGAGAATGGAATTTGTCTAGGTATCAGGCATGGATATGATGACTAACATAGTTAGAGGCACTAAGTTTTCTGTTAGTTTGGAGCAATATTGGGTTAAAGGACTTGTCCCAGGATTGGAATATGGTTTACCAATTTTCATAATGATCATCTTAAAGGAATCATTGAGATTTCCTATGGTAATAATGAAAAAGGAAACAACGCTAACATCCAGAACATGATTATGACAATTTTCTCAATGCAAAAACAATGGTTTGGTGCATTGTTGTAGCTGTATTTGGTGTCTCAGGCTGAAAAAAATTATAACTTTTAATCAAATAATAAAAAAATTAATCCAATAATAATTGATAATCTCTCATCTCCTTCTCTTCTATTCACTAACAATTAACATACTAACTCAGTAATTAAGTTTTAATTTTTAACACTGACTCAATATCTATGCAACCAATATCTCATTCCTAACCCACATACCCATGACCTTCTAACCCATAAACCCACTATGTAAAATGTAAAAGAGGTGAGCATGTTGTTTTGAAGTTATTAAAAGAGACAGTCTAGTTTTTTCAGAAAACCTGCTTATGACAAGCTAAGAAAAAAATGTGTCCATTCTATAAAATAATGTGCAAGATCATGTCATGATTGCTTAAGAACTTCCAAGCATATTGCATGGTGAACATCATTAAGTACAAGCCTATATATCGCAAAATTGTTTCATCCTTTCTTTGTTAACACAATTTTAACCAAATCTACATGAATGTTTTAGGTTTTTTGGTGTCATCTGTCTCAAAAACGAATTCATAAACCTCTTCATTGACCTCAATAGGGTTATTTTTACACTATTTTATTTCATATTATTATGCATCTTGTCAATGCCATACCACCTACCCACTTATGAAGGTGTGGCATCATTGTGATCGAATTGAATAAGACTTTCTACCACTTACTCTCTTATGCAACAGACATTTTGGTAGAATAAAATTTAAGGATCTACTTTTCACTGTAGCGAAAGAAGATTTTCTACCATCATTAAAAATTTATATAGAAATTTCTTTCCTACCATCCAACATCATTCAACACAAGCCTTATGTCTAAGGAAAACTTTTCATCCTTGACTTGTTAACACAATTTAGCCAACTTTCAATAAATGTTTTGGGTTCTTCGCATGACCTCTCTCAGAAAGGAATGTGTAAATATCTTTATTGAATTTAATTAAACTACAACCATGATTCTTTCCTACCTTATTCTCTTTCATATTATTTTTCACCTTATCGATTTCATTCCACCTATCAGATTTTGCATACATATTTGGTAGTATAATGTAAGGTGAAACATCATTTGGGTCCAACTCAATAATTTGTTATGATGCTTACTCTCCTTACTCTATGTTACTGTGGAGTCTAGAAGCACTGAGAAGGGACTCCTATATAGTAGTATTCTGCATTATTGGAATTTTGTTAATAAATTCATGTGCCTCATCCAAGTGCCCAACTCGGCTAAGAGGTTGACCATGCAGCCATAGTGCTCCATTGTAGGTGTAATGTGATAACATTGCCTCAAGTTATCAAAGTATTTCCTACCTTCCTCCACTTAGACTGCATGGTAGCATGTATATAAAACATAAATTAAAGTGAAATAATTATGAATTATATTTTATTGTTGCATTTGTTCAAAGAGAGAAAGGGCCTCCTTCGAACAACCATGCATTGGATATCCTAAAATCATTGCATTCCATGACACCACATCTTGTTGATTGATATTGTCAAACATAGATCATGCCCTCTTTATGCTACCACATTTTGCATTCATGTATACAAGGGAATTTTTAGTAAATAAATTAGACTAAAATTTTCATTTTATTATTTCTACATGGATCTACTTGCCCCGATCCAATGTTGCCAAGTTGGCACATGCTAGGAGGATATTGGAAAAATAATTTGGGTCTGGCTTCAAACCCACCACTTTCATTTGTCTAAAAATATTGAATGTGTCATAATTGTGCCCATTCTGTACATACACTATGATAATTGTTATCCATGATACAATATTTCTTTCAGGCATCCCATCGAAACAACTTCATGCATTTTATATGTTGTTACATTTTGCATACATGTCAAAATGGGCACTACTAACAAAGATATCAGACAAAAATGCATTCTTAATTATATTTTCATGGATCACCATGTCTTTGCCTATAACTACCAAGTTAGCACAAGCTTATAAAACACTACCGAAAGTATTTTGAGTTTGGTTTCAAACTTGCTTCTTGAATTTTTTGAAACAGAGTGATGAACTCCTCCAAACACCCATTTTTAGCACATCCACCTATTAACAATGTCCAAGAAATCACATGTTTTGTAGGGAATTTCCTGAAACAACTTGAAAGCCTCATTGAGGCATCCATTTTGTGCAAATACAACCATCATTACCTTCCATGAAATAACATTTCGTTGGCGCATTTTTCCAAACAAATTGCATGCATTCTCTATGGTACCACATTTTCCATGTATGTCAACAAGCGAATTCTCCACAAAGACATCGGAGTGAGGATTCCCACTCTTAGTGGCCTATGCATGGATATCCATGCAACACCAAAACATATGCTAATATTCAAGATATGCTAAAATATTTCCATCCGACATCAAAGTAGATATGGGTGTAAGTCCAACCTAAATTATATACCTTTGCCTTGTGCCATGGCAACTTTCGCAAGTTGTTGGACGATCAATGTGATGTGTCATATCCTCTTTCCATCTCAGATATATGCAAAATTTCTCCAAAGATACAAATAAATTCCTACCCTGATTGAAATAATCCTCTTCCATACTACCCAGATCCACTCCAAAAACATTAAATAAAATCATACCTGACCTATGACTAGACAGAGAATTAACACAACCACCAAAATGACCATGGAAAAGACACCATAAGAAAACCACACATGTACTCGCAATGAGTAGCCATATTTTTCCAAACTTCAAGCCTTCATAACCGAAAATGCAAAAATTACATAATGAACAAAACAAATATTTAAGGGCTAATATTGACGATTCCATTGATTTTTCTATACTTTCACTTGTTCAAGATGAATATTCATCCAAATTCAACATAACTATATTATTTTTCTCAAAATTTTAGCAAATATTTCTATATAACATACAAAATCTTTTAAGATTTAGAAGAAAACTTATGTATGTTTTGAAAAATCTTTTATACTTGGAATCTTGAGAATTGTAAATATTCACGAAATTTGTCCACTTACAACAAAAATTAACAAAATTCCTTATAATTTCACTAGATCAAATGATGACACATTCATGTGCTTAATGTTATGGCCTAAATCTACCTCAGGCCGAGAAAGGCAGGATCTAGGGTAACATCAAACCACGCTTAACCTGGTAGCTAGCACTACCAGGTCGGGAGAGGGCTCTCTCCTTGTCAATCTCAGAAAAGATGGCCAATAAAGCTTGAGATGACTAATGTTATGACTGATTTTAGGCTAGGTATGTGTACAGAGGTGTTTGATTGAATTTAAGATGGGTTTGATGGCTCAATTGCAAAAGGCAGATTTGGGTGCGGGGAATGGACACAGTTTTGCAGAGATCTCTATGGGGCGAGGTAGAAAAATGGTTTAGCACTTCAAATTGAGTAAGATGGAGAGCTTTTAGACTGGTGAGGAGTTGTAGAGGACATTAAAGACTTAGGGATCCTCTTCAACAACTGAAAACATAAATAACTAAACAAGCCCTAGGTATAGCACTGTAATTTCAATGATTTCTACCTTTATCCTTGTTTGATTTAGTTAAGATGAAACAAAGAGAGATGATGGCATACATAAAACACATATAAACTTGTAAATACATAAGGAAACACAATACAAAATCAATATGCCACAAGAATCTCATAAAGTGCTACAAACCCTGGTCAATTCCTTTGCCAAACTACTGAAAATGAATACAATAATGCTCAAAGCATTCACAAGAGTCCAACCTTCTCAAATGACTAAAAAAATACTAGATATAGGCATTAAACAACTCATGCTAAGCTTTAGGGGTCTAATTCATGATTTTAGGAGTTGTTTCAACAAGATCTAAACTAAGAATTGAAAAGTAGGTAGTGGAACAACATGCCTCTAAAACCTAGGAAACTGATTCATTTAGTTGCAAACTACTTTTTCATGTTGAATCTACCTCTATGAGTGAAAATTTAGCATAATTACATAAAAATCCATCAATTAAAATTAAATTACATCATGAGTTTGACTATTAGAAAGAGAAAAGTCAAACTGTGAAGAAACTAGGCGAAAAACAGAGTTTTTTGGCCAAAATGAGCAAATTTCACCCTATGCACCCCGTTGATTTCCCTATGCATAGCACCTTTTTGTAGCTGACTTTAGAGGCCTTCCCATGCACCAAATTTTCTCCAAGTGGGCTTGTTGGAAATTTCTACCTATCTACTTTCCAAAACAAGTGGAAGTTTTGAATTTGGTCTTCATTTTCCCCTCCAAAACTGAGTTCTCCCAACATTGCTTCCTGTGTGTCCAAAAAGGGGCTGAAAGGTCATTTTTTAGTTGTTTTTGACCTTTTTGGAAGCTTAAAGCATGTCAAAATTTCATGTGAGGGAATTCATATTTTTCCATGAAAAATCCAAAAATGCTGAGTTTTCCTCAAAAAAAGGTCTCTAGAAAAAGCGCGCGCCAGGTGGCGCGGCGCATCAGGTAGAAAAACCTGTTTTTTAGGCCAAAAATTCAAAATTTGCAAAATTTTTCCCAAATTTCTTGAAATTTGGGCTGAGTGTTCCTCATTAGGTGCTATGTTGGGCTAAGGAAGCCTCAGCCAAGATTTGGATTCTATCTTGATTTTTTCTCTTCCTCATGGCTTTCTTCAACTTGGCTTTCAAAATCCTGATTCTCGCTTGGCACACCTTGTTTCTCGCCAAGTAGTGGTAGGCCATGTACCTCATCATCCTTTTCTCTGTGTTTCCCTTCTCCAGAATCTTTTCCAAGTGCATGTTTTTCATCTCGATCCAAGATTCACGATCAGCTTGAATTTCTTTTTCAAGTGTTGTCAACTTGGTTTCCCTCGTCTTGGCAGCTTGTCGTTTTTCCCTTATGTTTTGGAGCTCCATAATGGTTTGCTGATCCTCTAACTGTTTGTTTCTCTAATCCAAATAGTTGATTATCCACTTGGCTCTTTCCACCATCTCACAAAATTGATAACAAGATTGGTGTTGGAAACATGTGACAGCAAGAGGACAGGCCAACAGCTCGGCAAGTGAAGTAGGCTCCTCTCGGTTATGTTTTCCACTCTTGTGAGGTCTCCTTGGTGCATGCATTTCTCTAGAAGAATCACTGACTGTTTCTTCATTTCAGTCATAAGAAGAATCTGACTCCATGTTTGCCAATGTTTGAGTTTTCTTAGATGAGTATGAAGAGATTTTATGGTGTCAATAGGTTTTTGTTGCCAAAGATATGAATGTATGAGGGATTGTGGAGAGAATGTGTATGAGAGGTTTGGGAATGTTTCTGATAGGGTTTTTGGGGAATAGAAGGGTTTAAGGATGATATTTAGGGTTTAATATTGTTGATTAGGATTTGGGATAAGTGAAAGTAGGGATTAGGGTTAGTAGTTTTAGGGATATGGGGAATAGGGAATAGGTAAGTATGAATGAAAAGGGAGGGAGAAAATAGGTGAATGAAATGTAGTGAGGGGATTTAAAAATGGTAGGGATGAAATTTAGCAACAAAAATACAAGTTTTTAAACCCTATACAATGTTTTTTAACAAGAAATGCAAGGACATAGGGTTTCAATTTTTTTCCCATTAAATCATCATAAGCACCAAGATAAACTCATTCATTGGCCATGAAGGAATGTTAACCTACTTGGACAATTGAGGATTTAGCAATTTTGTGAGTTTGGAAGAGGCTGTAAGTGAATTTGGGCCTTGTAGCCCTATGCACCATGCCACCTCACAGGTGCGTCGTGCTCTCTCAATGTGTCGTGCTGGTTATAAATTAACAATACCAACTGTTGCCCAATGCGTCGTGCTCTAACCCGAGTGCTTCGCGCTTTTTACGGGACAATTTTGGAGGCCTTACTGGTGTCCAAATTGGGCATGGATAGCTTTTTGGAAATATTATTGAGTATTTTTTCCAAAACAACTTTAATTTTTTAATTTGGAGCTCATTTTCCTTGTCAAAGGTGAAATCTCCCAAGACTCGTCAAAATGTGCAAAATAAGGCTGCCTAAAGCTAGAGTGTTGTTGCAGTCAACGTTTGAAGGTCTTTCTAAACTCTAAATTGAGCTCATGATAGCTCATTAGAAATCTATTTGTGTCTACTTAGCATTTGACTCATCAAGCAAGTCATTTGGCCAACCAAGCTAAGAGAAATCTTGATTTCCCAAAGGTCACTTCAGAGGTGCATCAATTCTCCTCAGGAAACTATATTTTTCGAATTTCTCTAAAACCATGACACCTGTATAAAAATTGAAGGAGGTTTTTCTTCCTTGGCCTATTTTTGACAAAAACCTCTCTCAACTTTCCAAAATTCATCTTTTCTTGCTCAAAAACATCATTGGAGTAAACCTATCCCAATGTGTGGAACAAGGGATTTGTCGAAATGAAGTGAAATGAAGGAGATAAGGGACTTATAATTTTTTGAGAAAATTTTTGGAAGTAGGGAGGGATGTTAGGAAGTAAGAGAAAGTGGAATTTCAAAGATTGAGTGAGGGGAAGGGGTCCAAAAGGGAAAAACACATGCCTAGCCTAGAAAATTGTTAAATTGTAGCAAGAAACTAGGGTTTGTGCGAAAATGAGGAATTTGAGGGATATCAGTGAAGGGAAGTGTTAAATAAAGTACATTAAGGATATGGGAAGGTGTATGAACATCAGGATACAAGTTTTGCTGATGATTTGACCATCCAAGAGAAATTACCTTCAAAACCCTAGGAGAGGGAAATGAACCTTACCTAGGCACAACTGAAGCATGAACAAGGTGTAAAATGAACCATTGGAACCTGACATGATGATGAAAACCTCTAAATGATGGTACACTCAGCTAAATGGTGACATAGACCAACATTTAAACAACTTTGAAAGGAGTGAAAACAAACCCTAGACCTAATACCTAGTGACCAAATTTTGCTTGAAGACTCACTGAAATGACAAAATTTGACCTTGACACCTTAAAATCACTTTGTAAGAGCATGTTTGATCGCTGGAGGAAGGTTTCAAAGACTAAAACTAACACTTAACACTAATTTCCTTTTAGCCACATATATTTAGTTGTTGACGGGATTTTTTCCAGAATTCAAGTTCAACAAAAATAGATCGAAAAAATAGTAGATCCATTTTCTTGAAAATGCTACAAATTAGCATCCTCAAAACCAGATCTCTAAATAAATCATTGAATATTTGAAATGAAATGCACTGAAACCACGGAAATTTTAGGTTCTAAAGGCTTTAAAGTGGGCACTTCCATAATTTTACCATTTATATGAAGGTACTGGAATAAGCAAAAAAATTGAAAAAGAGTGAGTGTAACAATGCCTGCACTCATATCTACCCACTTTCACCTACTTTCCTAGGTAAACATGAGCTGAGGGGCTACTATGATAAGACTCAACCTACTACGTGACCTTAAGGAAATGGAGTCTGCAACTTAATACCTTATTGTCTTCGCTTAGGTGCTACAGGATTTCGAGTAATCCAACACCTCCAGGTGTCCAACCCTTGAGACAACTCACCTTTTCCCTGACCTATAGCCCTAGTCGCTCCCTTTCCAATGAATCCCTAGAATTTTATACTTAGTTCTATGTCAATGACTCTTAATTCTGTGCCACGTTTTTATGGCCAGGACTCAGATCTCTTCCTTCGAAGATAAATGACATAGAAAAATGCTTGTAAACCAAAAACTAAAATCAGGACTTGACTTGATTATCCATAACTAGGACTCACATTCTATCAAACACTTGGTGAATATGCAACCTATAGGTCATGAATGCAAGTTTGATAATAAGGTGTTGAAAACTCCTCTTAGGTTTAACAATAATGGCCGTTGGCTTCGCACATTAGCTTTCATGACACCAATTAATTCTTGCATCCAATACTCATTCCATTACAAGTAAAAACATGAAAAAATTCATGACTAATATCTATCATAAAACCACTCCTATAACCAACATATAACCATATAAATAACAATAAGAGAATAGCCTTTAATTCCACATAATAAAAATTACATTTCCTCATTAAAAGAATGATAAACTTAGATTTTATTAAACATAGGAAAATGTCTACCAAGTTCGACGGGACTTCCACGTTCCACCTAACCATAGATTAGATGAACCAATCCTTTCTTTCAGCCAATCACACCCATGCCATATTACAAGCATGAATGTGGGATATCATCGGATAAACCAATCCAAAATAACCAAGGGAGTCTAGAGGTTAAACCACTTCCACCCTCACCATACTGTGATCTCACCTAAACCAGTGTCGAGATCACAAAACTGAACCGACCTCGGATGCCTCAGAATTCCTTCACTAATACCTTAAGGAATTTTCCTATCTCCACCCTCAAAATTTGTTGTGTATCCCACCATTACTAGTCAAGGGATTCCTAGGCCTTTGGGATTTTTCTCGATACCACCTCACCTGGATCTGAAATCTTCCAAAAAACCAAATCTCAAACCGAGAACAATCCCATCACACCATGGCTATCCAGAAACGACAAGGATAGGCTAAAATCCACTATCTAAACCCAGAAACATCCATGCGAATGACAACAAAAGAACCAAATACCAACATGCACATACCATGCATGTCAAAACCAGCTAGCAAAACATACATGCAACCTGTTACCTGCAAGTATTCCCATTGAAGTTTCTTGACCCTTGCCTTCCTTTGCTTTCCTTGTCCTTCCTTTGATTTCCTTGTCCTTCCTTTGCTTTTCCTTTTTCTTCCTTTCCTTGCTTTATTTCTTTTTGTGCTTGGTGCTCTTCTCCTCTCTAAGACTAATTCTAACACTGAATTGACAAAAACCACCAACTAATGCTATGAGGTATTTTTATTAATAAGGCCTCTCATTTCTTCAATTTTCCATTATTTGCCTTCATTTTCCTCCTCGCATGGAAACGCTGACCTTTCATCTTCATTTCTCCTAATTTCCATTATTTTCATAAATAATGTGCCAAAAATACCCTTTTTCCTTTCCAAATCCTTATCCATTTCCTTTGGCAATTTCCTTAGCCATAAACACAACAAGTGATTCCCACTAGGATATTTTTTCCAACATTCATCTTGGAATATGTTTCCATTACTCGTGGTCTTATTTTACCTTTATTAACTTTTGTTACAAGAACTTTTAACCTGGGACTCTTACAGACCTCTCCCCCTTAAGGGAACACTATCCTTTGTGTTAAAACACACCTATACCCAAAAAAACCACTGAAAAGAAAAAGCATACTGCCTCTGAAGCTTTATAACCCAACTCATTGCAATATTTACAATAACATCCTGCTCAAAAGAAAACCCATCATGTAAAACATGACAACATGACAACCATACCACTTATTGGATATTTATAACATAGTTCATTATGGTATTTACAATAGAAACCATACATAAATATGTATAATTACCAAAACTCATTTTCCTCTAGCAGCAAACAACGAAGGATACCTAACTCGCTTCTGATCAACCATCTCCCATGTAGTTTCATTAGACCCAAAGTGCTTCCACTTCACTTTAATATTCTCGAGTGCTTTGTTCTAGAGAACAAGATGTTTTCGCTGCAATATGTATTAAGGTTCCAGCTAGAATTCTCCTTCTTTCTCCACCTGCAATACAAACCAATCAATAAAATGATCAACATCCTTTACATATATTTTAAGTAATAAAACATGGAAAACATCATGGACTTCCACGGTTGGAGGCATTGCAAGTCTGTAGGCCACTGGTCTAATCCTCTCAAAGATCTCAAAAGGCCCACAATACCGTGGTTCCAACTTGGCACATGATCTGACCCTCAAGGATCTCTTCTTGGGATTGATGCGCAAATACACATGCTCCCCAACCTGAAAATCCTTAAATTCCCTATGATAGTATGCATAAATTTTATGCATGCCTTGTGATGCCTTTACATTCTTCTTTATAACCTTCATTTCTTGTTCCATGCCTGCAAACATGTCCGACCCCACAAGTACCATGTTCACTAGATAACTTCAGTTGATGAGAGTGTTATAACTCCACCCATAGAGTGCCTCAAATGGAATCATCATTAGTGACTCCTGCTAACCATTATTGTAAGAAAACTTGACCAATGGAAGGTAATCCTCCCATCTCCTCTGCTGATGCATAGCATACATCCTCAACATGTCCTCCAATATCTTGTTGAGCCTCTCTGTTTGTCTGTCTGTCTACGGATGATAAGATGTACTAAAGGACAACTCTGTCCCCAATCCTACAAACGACTCCTTCCAAAACATGGAAGTGAACCTGGAATCCCTATCTGGCACAATCTTCTTCAAAACATCATGAAATCTCATGATCTCCCTAATAAAGACTTGTGCTACCTCACTAGCTGAATAAGTAGTCTTCACTTTAATGAAGTGAGCTACATTTCTCAACTTGTCTACCACAACCATCATAGAATCATGCTACCTTGATGTCCTTGGAATACCTGTAATAAAATCCTTGGAAATGACATCCCATTTCCATTCTGGAATTAGAATAGGCTGAAGCAACCCATATGGATGCTCACACTCTACTTTCAATTGCTAACAGTCCAAATATCTAGTGATGAAATCAACCACTTCCTTCTTCAGATTCAGTCAATAGTAGAATTTCTTCACTTTTGTGAATGTCTTATGATAACCCAGGTGACCTGAATATGGTTTAACATGAAACTCCCTCAAGATAAGTTTCTTGAGTTCACTATCCACTCGAGGGAGTTTCTTGAGTTACATTGTTTAACATGAAAATCCCTCAAGATAATTTTCTTGAGTCCATAAATCTCACCAGGCCATCTGTCGTGAGATGATAATCCACATATTGATTACATGTACCCTACTATAACCTGTGCATAAGCTCCTTTTTGTTGGGTGTGGAGCCTGACTATCTTCTTTATTCAGAGGTATCACTGCATTGGACCCCAATTCATAATGTGGCAGCAACATCGCCCATAATATTTACACTGCAAGGGGGATCCAGAAGGGGGCGGCTACGACCTTTGGGAGATCCCCACCACCTAGTGGGGGATTGGGGGCAGAGCCCCTAAAGCTAAAAATATATGTAAAATTGCCTTCTAAAATGTTGTAATTTCCTAGTCAATCTGAGCCGTTCATTAGGCAGAGATCTAACGGTAGAAGTTATGTTTAGTTTAGGGTTTTTTTCCTTAGAAAGCAACCCCTCGCTATATATGAGGGAATTGTATTGCATCTATGTAGAGATTTGTATTCTAAGTGAGAAAGAGAGAGGACATTGTGTGAGAGTGAAGAGGGAATTACACTGGATTTGTTGTAGGTTGTATCTCTTCAGTTTATCGGATAATATGAAAGGAAGGACTGGCTATTTCTCCTTGTGCGTAGCCCAAATTGGGTGAACCACGTATATTTGTGTCTCTCTTGTTTTATATGTTTTATGTGTTTGTATTTCTGCAATATATTTTATGTGTTACGTTGCTCTGTAATATATAATTTTCTAACAATCGGTATCAGAGTCGAAGGTCTATTTGGTTGATAAACTCGTAGGAGAGAAGAGTTCCTAGTTCGAGTGGGAGCAATGGTGGAAGATGGTATTTTTAGGGTGAAAAAATTTAATAGCCAAAGCTACCAGCTGTGGAAGATTATCTGTATCAGATAGATCTGTACCAACCATTGATGGAAGATTATCTGTATCAGATAGATCTGTACCAACCATTGAGCGGAAAGGCAAAGAAGCCTACAAGTATGACAGACACAGAATGGGATATTCTCGACAGAAAGGAACTTGGATACGGCTATGCCTAGCGGCGTCGGTAGCCTTTACTATTTCAAAGCAAATGAAAATATAGGGTTTAATGTCGACATTGGCCAAACTATATGAAAAACCCTCGGCCTCAAATAAGGTATTTCTTATGAAGCATTTATTTAATATAAAGATGTCAGAAGGTGGATTTGTTGTTGATGATTTAAATGAATTTAATATAGTTACCAGTAAGTTAAGTTCTGTAAGGGTAAATTTTGATGATGAATTTAGGGCTCTATTATTTCTGTGCTCATTGCTAGAAAGTTGGAATGGTTTAGTTATGGCCATTAGTAACTTTGTCTCTGGATCTAGTTCTTTAAAGTTTGATGATGTTGTTGGTGTAATCCTTAGCGAGGAAATGTGATGGAAAATCTCTAGTGAGACATTAGGTAAATTCTTTGACTGCAGAGACTAGAAGAATAAAAATGGAAAGAGAAAAGAGCCCTAGATATCGCAGTAAGTCAAGAAAAGACAAATCCAAGTCTAGATTGGAAATAGTGTGCTGGAAATGCGAGAAGAAAGGACTAACCTGAAGAAAGCAATCATGAAGTGAATGTGACAGGTGATGTGTTGCAAGATTCTTTTATTCTTTCTTTAGAAAATATTATTGAGGTCTGGGTGGTAGATTCAAGGGCCTCATTCCATGCCACACCTGATAGGAAACATTTTCATGATTATGTTCAAGGAGATTTTGGACAGGTTCGATTGGGTGATGATAAAACCTATAAAATCATTGGAATGGGTAGAGTTTTCATAAAACAGAAGAATGGAAATCAATAGCTATTGAACGAGGTAAGGCATGTTCCAGATATGAAGAAAAAACCGATTTCAACAAGGAAATTGGGAGGTGAAAGTTGTGTAACTGCTTTCACAGATAAAACCTGGAAGGTCACTAAAGGAGCCCTGGTAATAGAAAAAGGAGAAAAGCTTGGTAGATTGTATTTATGCAATGGTATTTCTAATTTTGTTAATCCTTTAACCTCTATAGGAGTAGATACGACATTGTGGCATCATAGGCTTGGGCACATGAGTGAGAAGGGGATGCAGATCCTTCACTCAAGAAATTTGTTGCCAGGGTTGAAGCATGTTGATTTGGAATTCTATGAAAATTGTGTTTATGGAAAACAGAAGAGAGTCAGATTTATCAAAGTTGGGAACGAAAAGAAGAGCGAAAAATTAGTGCTTGTGCATACAAATATATGGGGACCTGCTTAGGTATCATCTCTCGGTGGCTCTCACTATTATGTTATTTTTATTGATGATGCAACCAGAGAAACCTGGATTTATTGTCCTCGAAATAAATCTGATGTATTTGATACTTTCAAGAAATGTAAAGCGCTGGTTGAAAATGAGACAGGGAAAAGGTTGAAGAGTTTCAGATCAAACAATGGAGGTGAATATTGTAGCAAAGAGTTTGATAGGTACTGTTCAAAAAATGGAAGTCGCGGAGAGAAGACAGTTCTAGGAACACCACAACAAAGTGGTGTGTTAGAAATGATGAATGGGACAATCATGAAGCGTGTAAAGGCAATCATGAAGGATTTCATTTATAATTTTGGGCAAATGTTGTAGATACTTTTGTTTATCTAATAAACATAAGGCCTTCAAGTTCCTTGGATGGTGGTATTCTAGATGAGGCATGGATAGGTAAAAAGGTAAACTACTCTTTTTTAAATACTTTTGGTTGTGAAGCCTTTGTCCACATTAATAAAGAAAATAGAACAAAGCTTGAGGTGAAATCAAAGAAATGTACCTTTATTGGATATGGTGTTAATGATTTTGGTTAACACTTTTATGATTATGAAAAACACAAAATCATAAGCAGCGATGTCATATTAAATGAAAACTGCAAGAAAAGAAACAAGAAAAAGAAAACAGAGAATGCACAATGCTTGAAGAGATCACAGAAAAAGTGATGGTGCCTGAAAATCATAATGATCAATAGCTAGAACATCAACAGCAACAAGCACCTCAAGCACCTAAAAGTGGTGTTAGAAGATCTACTAGGATATGTAGACCCCCTAAACGATACTCTCCTTCATAATATTATCTATTGTTTACTGATTCTGGTGAACCAAAATGTTATGAAGAAGCAGTGCAGGTAGAAACCAGGAAGAAGTGGGAGAAAGCCATGAAAGAAGAGATGGAATCCTTAGAACATAACCAAACTTGGGACTTAGTCAAGTTGCCTACAGGTAAAACAACATTGCAGAATAAATGGGTTTACAAATTTAAGGAAGAAGATGGAGGTAGAAAAGGGTATAAATATATACTTGTGGTGAAAGGGTTTGCATTGAAAAAGGGTATAGAATTTGATGAGATATTTTCTCCTATTGTTAAAATGACTTCAATCGGAACTATTTTAAGCCTAGTAGTAGTTGAAGATTTGCATCTTGAGAAGTTAGATGTAAAGACAAACTTTCTCCATGGGGATTTGGAGGAAGAAATATATATGCAACAACCACAAGGATATGAGGTAAAAGGGAAGGAGAAACTAGTGCACAGGTTGACGAAGAGCTTGTATGGCTTAAAACAGGCTCCAAGGCAGTGGTATCTAAAATTTTGCAGGTTTACGTCTGAAAAAGGTCATACTAGATGTCACTCTGATCATTGTGTTTATCTCAAAAGGAAAAATGATGCAACTATATTATATTGTTATTGTATGTAGATGACATGCTTGTTGCAGGTTCTAACTTGTAGGAAATAAATGT
Source organism: Pinus tabuliformis (assembly GCA_031772625.1). Lineage (NCBI taxonomy): Eukaryota > Viridiplantae > Streptophyta > Pinopsida > Pinales > Pinaceae > Pinus > Pinus tabuliformis. Next base: position 580,515,880 of record CM062812.1, on the reverse strand, counting down.
TCTCAAAAGAAAATTAGTGAACTCATTTGCAATGAAGGATTTGGGTGCTGCAAAACAAATCCTTGGTATGAGAATAACTAGAGAAAGGAAGAATCACAAATTAACATTGTCTCAAAGTGACTACATAGAAAAGGTGTTGAAAAGGTTTAATATGGAGAATGCAAAACCAGTTAGTATACCTTTACCTAGCCATTTCAAATTAAGTAAGGAGGAGTGTCCCAAGACTCAGAAAGAAATGGCTCATATGTCTAAAGCTCCATATGCATCAGCAGTTGGAAGCTTAATGTATGCAATGGTCTACACAAGGCTTGATATTGCACATGCGGTGGGAGTTGTAAGAAGGTATATGAAAAATCCAGGAAAAGAACATTGGATGGCGATGAAGTGGATTCTCAAGTATTTGAGAGGTATCACAAATCAATAATTATGCTTTGGCGGTTCAAACATTGCTCTACAAGGATATGTTGATGCAGATATGGTGGGTGATAGAGATAACAGGAGGAGCACAACAGTGTATGTGTTTACTACAGTAGGTGGAATAGCTGTCAGTTGGGTCTCAAAACTGCAAAGTGTTGTTGCACTCTCAACAACGGAAAAAGAGTATGTCACTGCTACAGAGGCTAGTAAAGAAATGATTTGGTTACAAAGGTTTTTGGATGAACTGGGTAAGAAGCAGGAGTTGGGCAAGTTATACAGTGACAGCCAGAGTGCCATACATCTTGCAAAGAACTCTTCATTTCATTCCAAGACTAAACATATACATCTCAAGTAGCATTTCATACAGTCAGCGTTGGAATATGGACAGTTGAAGCTAGAAAGGATACACACTAGCCATAATCCTACAAATATGTTAACAAAAGTTGTAACCCGAGAGAAACTGAGAATTTGCTCAGTTTCAATTGGTCTTCAAGTATGATGAAGAAGATGAGAAACAAGCAGGTCCAAAGTGGAGTTATTGTCCAGCAAATGAAAAAGCGGTGGAGTTGCTATAATCAATCTCCAAGTGGGAGATTATTGAGTGTGGAACCTGATTATCTTCTTTATTCAAAGGTATCACTACACTGGACCCTAGTTCATAATGTGGTAGTTCATAATGTGGTTGAGGGGGGGGCAACTACAACCTTTGTTAACCCCCCCCCGTAGGGGATCAGGGGCAGCGCCCCCAAAGCTAAAAATAGATGTAAAATTGCCTTGTAAAATGTTGTAATTTCATAGCCAATCTAAGTTGTTCATTAGGCAGAGATCTGGCAGTAGAAATTATGTTTAATTTAGGGTTTTTTGCCCTAGAAGGCAACCCCTCACTATATATGAGGGAATTGTATTGCGTCTATGTAGATCTGTACTTTGAGTGAGAAAGAGAGAGGAGATTGTGTGAGAGCGAAGAGAGAATTACACCAAATCTACTTTAGGTTGCATCTCTTCAATTTGCTAGATAATATAAAAGGAAGGACTGGGTGTTTCTCAGTGGATGTAGCCCAAATTGGGTGAACCACGTATATCTGTGTCTCTCTTGTTTTATGTGTTTTCTATGTTTGTATTTCTGCAATATATTTTATGTGTTTTGTTGCTCTATAATATATAATTTTCTAACACATTTACCTGTCATCCTATTGTCCTGCCTACCATATATGTTCCTGTAAATCTGTCTCATACGAGGTCATTGCTGCAACACGGTTCAACTTCACTTTCTTGCTGAGAGCATCTACAATCGTGTTCTCATTTCCCTTAATATAGCTAATCTCGTAGCCAAATTCACTAAGGGTACACAACCATATATCTTGCCTAGCATTCAAATTCAGTTCATAAAATAGATATATCAATGGATTATGATTGCTCATCAACACAAACCTCATGCCAAAAAGATAATGTATCCACATCTTCAAGGCATGAATACTAGCTTCCAACTCAAGATCATGAGTCACGTAGTTCTGCTCATGCTCATTCAATTTCCTAGACTCATAGAATAACACCTTTCCCTCCTGCATGAGGACCCCACCAAGCCCTCTCTTTCAAGCATTTGTACACACTACAAATTCTTTATCCAGATTTGCAATCTTTAACACTGGAGCATTTTTCAACAACTGCTCAAAATTGGATACACGCTCCTTTGTCCATTCAAACTTCTCACCTTTCGTCTATAATGATTGAATAGGATATGTAATGTGTGATAAGTTCCTAATGAACCTCCTGTAGTAACCTGCTAACCCCATGAATGATCTGACTTCCTCCAGATTTCTAGGAGCTTCCCACTCCATGATAGCCTTAATCTTCTCTAGATCTACTGCTATGCCATTCTTGGAAACAACATGTACCAAGTAGTTTACTTTTGTCTGAAATAAACTACACTTTCCAAGATTAGTGCACAACTAATTCTCTCTTAGGAAACTCAACACTGCTGCTAAATGCTCGACATGATCTTCCTCATTCTTAGAATATACCAAAGTGTCATCAATGAATACAATAACAAACTTGTCCATATAAGGATGCAACACACTATTCATCAAACACATAAAAGTGGTTGGATCATTAGTAAAACCAAATGGAACTACAACAAACTCATAATGACTATACTTGGTCATGAAGGTAGTTTTCTAGATGCCCTCTTCTTTGATGTGTACCTGATGATATGCTGATCACAGATCAATCTTTGAGAACACTTCTTCTCCCTTTAATTGATAAAACAAGTCATCGATCCTCAACAATGGGTACCTGTTCTTGATTGTCACCTTGTTCAAGTGCCTGTAATCAATGCACAATCTAAGAGTACCATCCTTATTTTTCAAAAAAAATATTAGTTCACACCAAGGCGATACACTTGGCTTAATGTATCCCTTATCAATCATTTACTTTAGATGCAACTTCAACTCTACCAACTCCAGTGTTCTCATCCTGTAAGGTACCTTTAATGCTGGTACTGCCCTTGGTATTGATCCAAGTGGTTCCAGAGACTCTCAGAAGTGAAAGAGGGCCTATAATAGCTCAATATTCAAATGGTCAGATTTCTCTTGAAATAGGAACAAAGCGAAGTGCTTGTCATCCTGATTCCAACTGTGCAAACGACACTCAAATCTAAGTCTGAATGGAGGCGATAGGGCTAGTAAAAGTTCAGGGTTGACTTGTCCAAGTGGCAGGGTTGATGGACCTACAAATTGCACTGACAGCAGTCACCGAAACTTGGCCAGGAATAGGAAAAATTGTTGCCTCTTCAAAATACCCAATGATCCTTATTTTCGTTAAAATAAAAATCACCATATTGTTTATGCTAGAATTTTTTTTAATAAAAAACTAGGTGACGGGCCATGACACCTACCACCTCCATCGGTCAAACAGTATATATGAAACAATGTAAAAGTGTTAAGTTTGGGGAGCAAGCCACCCCTGGAAGTCCCGCCAGCCCTGTTAAGGAACTGCCCACATATTTATATCAGCGGTACACACCAACATTATAATAAAACAAAATGTTTGTTATGTCCAACACGGCGAATCAAAACTATATGACAATGTTGGGGGTCAGCGGGATTTGAACCCCGACCTCCATGCCTTTACTTCTCTGTCTTAACCAATGCATCAATGAGGGCACTCTTGTAAACTATGCCCACCAACACCATATAAACCTGACCTCGTTCAACCATGGGGAAGAACCGTTGGAGTGTATGGAGGTGGGCACGTGGCCGACGATGAAGACTGGTGGAATGGAGACAAAACGGAAGCATGCCAAGCCTATGGAACTATGATTTGCAAGATGGTGGAACCATGATGCAGTTCCAGGAGGCAAATTGACGGCACACTTTTCGAGATAAACCTTGGAGAGAATATTAATTGATGCCTAAAAGATTCTTTAGGGAGGTAAATTTTTGTTTTGTCAGAATGATATGAAGTTTATAGACATTTTAACCAAAATTTCATAGGGAACGCGATGGTGAAATCAGAATCACCATTTTAGAAGTAGATTTGCAGATTCCCGGCAGAGAAAAGTCTTTAAATAATCTTGAGGAATCTTTAGATTCCCTTGGAGGCAGAAATTTTCTAGAGTCAAAATGTAGCCAACTTTATACTCAAAAGTCTCAGAATTCTACAAGGATCACAATGGTGATATCATATGTTCCAATTGAGGAGAGGATCTCCAGTCAGCCCATGGAGCAGAATATTTGGAGAATCATAGGGAATCTAAAAGATTCCTGAAGGCCCAAATTTTGACAATGTCATAATTTGACAAATGGATAGTTGATTTTACACTACTCGATGCCAGAAATTCAGTGGCATAATCGGTTTTTGCAGTTAAGCCTTTCATTTTTCAACAAACTTCAAAAGTGAAGGTACATGAAGTATTCATGTTATGTTTCCTTTCATTATTGCTAAGATGATGTATTATTCTTGAGATCCCTATTTCATACTATGTCGAGGGGTCATTGTTGCCACATTATGTGAGATGTCGTTAGTTTTCCATTCTATGTATTGTTGTTTAGTTCCTTGTGTAACTCTGTTGAGGGTATACTCGTTGCCACATTGTGTGAGATCTTGTTAGTTTGTCATGCTGAGGGAAGCCCATTTGGAGTGAGATTTCCTATAGGAAGAACATCTCGTGGAGAGACAAGCCACTATTGTTTGGGGGTGTATGACCTTTCTATGACAAAGAGTCTTCCATGTACATCATCATCTTTCCCAACATTATATGAAGCGATCCCCACCAACTTGACACCAGGCTTGGAGACGTACTCCACACTAGACAAACTCCGTTATCGAATGTCTCGTGTTTTCACTTGTTGATCATTGTCATGCTTCCTCTTTCTTAAGCATGCATATGTGTTATTTTACTCTCTTTTAAATGAAATTCTAACAACATCATAGAAGTAAAAGATCTTGGATGATTCCGATAGCTAAAGGAACCCAAATCATATATAGTATTAAAGTAGTCTTCTCGTTGATGTAAATTGCGAGTGTGAACAACCAAATGTGCAAAATGGAGGATGAAAAATATATGTACAAGGCCTTGCTCAGGATGTTCAAAATGGTGGAGATAATGTATGAATGTTATGAGGAATGAGAGAAAGAAATAACAAAAAACGATTCTCCATCGATAGCTTCAAGTGAACATTTATCGCCTTCATCATGTTCTCATTATTCGAATGAGGATATCAACCAGAGCCTTCAAGCATATAACATTGAATTGAAGATGCTTCTACGAGAAGAGAAAGAGGATAAGCAAAAATTGTAGCTTTAGTTGCGAGCCACAGAAGAGGCCCTGGAAGAATTGAAGTGCAATGACCAAATTATTCAAGCAAAACATGTTGAATTAAGGAGGTTTCTACAAGGAGAGAAAGAGAAGTATAGAGTAAAACTTCCACTACGAGCCACGTAAGAGGCATTGGAGGAGTTGAAGCACAATGAAGGCTTAGAGAATCCCTCATCACCTATTTTAGAATCAACGATTTAGGTAAACAATGTTGATCATTATTTAGTGTCATCTTCACAAAATGTTATTTCTGCTGGAAATGCGGAGGTACCCATTACAGGAACTGGCATGAGACTCCTTACAAAGATGGGGTACGAAAGAGGAGTACCTTTTGTTAATGGCCAAGGCATGACTCAACCATTGGAGGTTGTGCAAAGACCTCAATTCGTAGGTTTGGGATACACCGAAGGAGAATGCTCAAAGGTGTCAGGATCTTCCGAGACATTGGTGAAACCGTCGAGGAAAGAGAATGATGGGAATACATCACTATCATCCCAAGGTAGTGCGCATTGTAGAGAAAAAGTTGAGGCGAGCTTTCATTGCCATAATTGCACCAGCTACAAGCAGGAAAGGTAAAACAAGTCTCAGTATTCTAAAGTTTATTTCTATTACAATCATTTTGTTAATGATGAACATAAATCATGGCATAGAAAAACATGTAGTTTTTATGGTTTACATAACCATGTGTTTGTTGAGTGCTGGAAGAGAATGACAGCACGAAAGAGTATGGGGCGTGAAAGTCCATATCCAAAACAAGAAAAGAAGAAGGTAAATCATGTCTCAAGGAAGAAGATATTTTTCATTCATTGCAACATAGGTGGTCATCCAAGAGCCACATGTTGTAGGCTCAATCCAGAAAAAACGTCTTAAGGACAAAGCGCTCATGCATGAACCAGTTGAAAAAGATGTTTTAAAAATGAATCTACCATAGGGAGATGACCCATTCACTTTGATAAGTGAGAGATGGTTTTTCTAGATGTGTTAACTTGTCACATGGTTGTATTTTGGTAAATAATTTGTTGCAATTTACATTGTAAAAATGATGATGTGTTTTCCATCACTTGTTGAAGAAAAAATGATGTTTTGGCCTTGTATTGATAGCTGGGGTATTGTTTCCATTTTGATGTAAACATGACCACAAAGTATGTGTTATGAAATTGTGGCAAGTATGGGATACATGGGTCATTAACTGGTCATGTAATTAAGCATGTAATTTGCAAAATATTATACTACAGGTTTGTAGAGGATGCAAGTATTGGCTCATCGCTTATGGCTTCGAAGAAAAAAGATGAAGGAAAAGGAAGTGTGACCTATCAGGGCACTTGAGGTGCAGACAATGTACACAATAGCTCTAGATTATATTCCTACTTTTGGTCTACCAAAAGCTCCTCAGTGGGGAAGAATGATCTAGGTGGCTCCAGAGACTCTCAAAAGTTAGAGGGTTTATAATAGCTCAAAATTCAAAGTGGTCAGATTTCTCTCGAACTAAGACCAGAGCGAAGTGCACATCACCCTGATTCCAACCGTGCAAATGAAACTCAAATACAATTCCATATGGAGGAGATAAGGACAGTCAAAGTTCAGGGTTGACTTGGCCAAGTGGCAGGGTTAATGAACCTACAAATTACACTAGCAGCGCTCACCGAAATCCGACCACTGGAATGGGAGAAATTGTTGCCTCTTCAAAATACCTAATGACCCTTAATTTCATTAAAATGAAAAATCACCATATTGTTTATGCAAGAAACATAAATTATAAAAAAATAGGTGGTGGGCCATGACCCCCACCAGCGCTATCGATCAAACAATATATATGACACAATGTAAAAGTGTTAATTTTAGGGGGCGCGCCACCTCTGGAAGTCCCACCAACCCCTTTAAGGAAATGCCCACATATTACTATAGGTGGTACACACCGACATTATAATAAAACAAAATTTTTGTTATATCCAACATGACGAATCAAAAGTATATGACAATGTGGTGGGTCGGCGGGATTTGAACCCAAAATCCACACCTTTACTTCTCCGCCTTAACTAATGCACCAATTAGGGCGCTCTTGTAAATTCTACCCACCAAAATCATATTAAACCTCACCTCATTCGACCATGGGGAAGAACCTATTGAGCATGTGGAGGTGGGCGCGTGGCTGACAATGAAGACCGACATAATGGAGACAGAACAGAAGCACGCCAAGCCTATAGAACCATGAGATGTAGGAGGGAGGTGTTATCACTCAGGTTGTCCTTCTGGTCGGCATCAAAAGGATACGGCCGAGGTAACCACAGACCAATCTTTGGACTGCAGATTCTAACCCACCTGCAATCAGAGAGGGCTCTCTCTTTTTGGTTTAGCTTTGTTGATAATGTTTTAGGCTAGTTATTGAGTTCAAGGGGTTTTGTTTTGTTTTTGGTTGGAAGGATGATGCTTTCAAGTAAAGAGGTAGGGACAGCATGAAAGTTCTAGAACCAATGGGTGTGGAGTCAAAGAGTAGGACTGCTGGTGCGTTTTCTTGGTCACAAGAGGGAATATGGAGCAAGCTAGCTGCGTATGAAACAATCATTCAAGGTAAAAGGGATGGATTAAAGGCTAAGGAATGAGGGGCAATTTAAGAATCTCTCATTCATATTAGCAAAAAGAAGACAAATGAGCCCTATCTAGGAGCAGTTAAGAATTCCTAGATAACAGTCATTTATATATGAAAATAGGTCAAACATGAGCCATAACAGAATTCATATTTATGCCTAATTCAAGAGGAAAACATTAAGAAGCCACAAAAACTGAGCATAGAGTGCAACCAAGCAAGTTCTGAGCCAATCCTTTGTTCTGTGACTTGAGCATATGTGAAATTGAAATAACAGAGATAAGGAAAATTTATTGATTCATATAGCAGCACAAGAATTCCACATTCAATTCTTCAAACCATTAGACATAGAGCAAACAGTCGTTCCTTCAAAGCTTTTCAGTAATCTTTGATTAAGTAAAACATCTCTGATATCCAGTGTGAGTCTCTAATGAGGATTATCAACCAACCAACCCTTTAAACAATACAGAGGATCGGTATATATAGGGAAAATTATCAAAACTAACTTATTACAGCCGACCTAAGTAGGTCTGAAAGAAAATGATTACTTTAACCTAATCTTATCTCGAAATAAACGCATGAAAATATCTTTGGGCTGTGATGAGGGCAGCTGTCTCTAAACTGAGTTAATGTCTGTCCTGGGTAGCCTAGTGCAGTCCTTCTGTAATAACTGTGATTTGTCCTTTATCTCCACCTTTAACTTGGTTTTGCTGCTATTTTATTGGCATTAATGTGCACTAATCCTGACCAGATAGGCTTTTAAATGGCCTTAACTGCTTTGCTGACTTTGATGGAGGTTTTTAACTTTCACCTGATTTGATTTTGCTGAACTGATACTCTCTGCCGCTTCCTGATACTCTTTGGCGCTGATCCTGGAGTATTTAAAATCTTCTGAATGGTTTAGACTGTCCCATCGATCCTTCATGGCAGATGCTCGGCCTTCTGTTGCTTTAAAAAGTGTGTTTGCCCCTTTCTGAATGCTTCACGAAGAAAAACGGGTCATTCTGCGCCTTTCGGGCTTGCTGGGGGCTGCGCGATGAGGGGCTTTCCATTTTGTCCCATTTCCCGTAGCCATGCGCAATTAGTGCTAGGCGCTAATCGCGCATGAAAAACTGCCTTAGAATCTGAATTCGGGCTTCCTAAGCACGATTTTTGCCTTTTGTGCCTTTTTTGAGTGATGACATCAGCATGATGTCAGCAGGTGGGACCCAGTACGGTGGGTGATGTGGCGGGATGATGTCTGCTGATGAAGTCAGCAGTACAGCGGGTGATGTGGCGGTACACAGTGGCAGTGCGGTGGCAGGGTGACTTGGCAGTGCGGTGGTAAGAGGCCGACGCAGGTTGATGACGTCAGCAATGACGTCACTGGGCAGAGGACGTGGCGGGATGACGTCACCAGGGGATGGCGTTTTGGTGGTTTCAGGCGCACCGCTTTAGCGCCTGGGTGGTTTGGGAGGAGGGGGCTCCGCCACAGCTGGGAGGGCGACGCGTGGCGGGAGTACGGTGGGAAAACCGCCCATCTTCGGACGCTAACCCTCAGCGTGTTGTTGTATGAAAAAGCCCCGCCCACCATAGATCTTGGGCAGGCCAGATCTAATGGCTAGCGGGACGGTTGAAGCGGGGGAAGGTTAGGGCGGGGACCCGCCCGCTATTTCATTTAATTATTCATGCGGTGAGGGGGGGGGGGGTTTAAACATTAATAAAGTGGGTTTTGGGTTTATATCGAGTGGGGGTTAAATAAAAGTTTAACGTTTAACATAACATTTAAACATTTAACTTTTGGGAATGATGACTGCGAAGGGGAATAAATGGCTATCAGTTCAACCAGGGGTTAACTGATCCCAAGGGAAAAAACGAGGAAAGGTTAAATATAAGTCCCAGATGGACTTAATATTTCCCTAGTTTTTAGAACATATGGCTATAGTGCCAAGGGGGGGGGGGGGGGGGGTATTTAATATTTTTTGGGATTTTATATATTTCTAGTAGTAAATGGGGATGGGGAACAGTTAGGGAGCTATATGGTAGTATGAGGAGTTAATATGAACTGGTAGAGTGGAAATGAAAGGGACCAATGATAAGTCTATGAAGTGGTGATAGACATAGAGATTTGTGTAGAAGATGAAAACATGACTTTTACACAATAAATGTGGCTTCTTTTCATGAATAAAGTCAAAACTTTGACTTAATGTTTCACAAAAATGAAATGGACTCAGGACTTTTTGGGAAGATCCCAAGGTCTTTTAGGGGTGTTAGTAAGAAACTTTGAGGGGGAGTGAAGGGAAGTTAGACATGCTTCCAGAATTCTGCCACCAAAACACTGCTTTGCTACCTGTAACACTGATGAGATGAGCTTTCCTTATTAAAGTCAAAACTGAAGATAATCGTGCTTCTGCAACCCCAGGCTACCTACCCAGCCTAATACATCTAGCATTTTTTGTTACTTCAGGAAGGGTGCACTTAGACTTGCAGACCCTGCTTTACAATTTTTCTTTTTGACTGCCCTCCTATCTAAATCTATCCTTATTTCTTCCAAGGGCCTAGATTAAGCAGTTGGAGTCCTTTGTTTCTCTACCTGTGTACAATTCTGCCAAGATTAAGCTGTTTGGACATATATCAATTCTCTATATTCTAAAACAAGAAATTGAAACCTAGGGAAGCCAAGATTAAGCTGTCTGGACTTCCCTTAACAGAACATTCTTCCAAAATGGTTAAGTCATCAAAATTGGAATACAACAGTGGCATTTGGACAGGCACACTTTCATGGCCTCTTCTTTGGCCTTTTTCTGAAAATATGGAGCATTGCAGGATGCAAAGTATGACATATTTGGTATCTAAAACTATCAATCATGAAAGATGAACACCTGTTGCAACAGGAGGCTAATAGTGGCTCCACTTGGGGATGTCTTTTCCTTGGGAAAAGCCAAGAACAACAGGTCAGACTGCCTTGATCTTCTATTGTTGCTGTGGATTGAAAAACTTCTTTATGTTGGTTGTTATAGTGTGAAACTTTGAAATATGAACGGCTCCCTCCTCAACTGAATTACTGTAAACTGCATAACATTGCCTGCTTTCTTCTGCGTGCTTGATGTTGTGTACAGTATTGCTTGAGCATTGTGCCTTTGAAAAACAGAGGTCAAAACAGATGTGTTTCCTTTAGCTCTGGTCTAGAAACAGTTGCTGATGTGAAATTTAAAAAATACTCCTCTCTTATTGATACTGTTTGACTGAAGACTGCAAGTTGCCCACTGTTTGCTTTCACCATAAATTTCTGTGGTATGAAAGTGCTACTATTGTTGTTTTACCGAGTTAAATGTAGAGACAGAGCTTTAAAGAATGGAGTATTGGCAATTGACTAAGTCTTCACAAACATTACTGTTTCTCCTCTAACACTCAGATTGCTTACACATAAACTAAAAAACAGAGCGCTGATATATACAAACATCAATGTACAAAGGATATATACAGAGCTGGAATGTATCCCTTTAAAAGGGATCATGGTAATGTTTAAGCATTCGGCCATTCACAGGGCCTTCTTCAGCTGTGCTGCCGTCTACAGATTTGAGAAAATATGTGTTATTTCCCTGAACAACAGAAATAATGAGTGGCCCTTTCCATAGAAAATCAAATTTTTCATATTTTCCCTTGTCTTCTCTTCATGAATCCCACCTTAGAACTTTGTCACCCATATAGAAATCCTCAGTCTTAGCTCTCTTATCAAACATCCTTTTGAGCTTTTCTTGCAAAATCTAAGCTCTGTCATAAACTTGCTCTCTGGTTTGCTGAAGGTGAATGGTTTGGTTGATTCTTCGTTGAATGTCATTTGGTTCAGCCTGAATCTCCTGTAACAGTCTGATAGTAGGGATGCCCAAAGATGAAGGAAACCTGGCTTCCATGCCATATACTAGCTCATAAGGGCTCATCCCAATGGATTTCTTTGTTGAAAGTCTGTCTGCCCATAGGGCCTTTGTGAGCTTTCTATACCAATTCTTCTTGTTTTCTTCTAGCACTTTATTTATGATATTAATCAAGCTCTTATTAGATGACTCAGCCAGGCCATTACCTTGGGGGTAATAGGCTGTAGAATGCCCCAAGGTGATGTGAAATTTGTGGCAAAAATTGATCATTTTTTTGGATTTAAAAGCAGCGGCGTCATCAGTAATGATCTTCTCAGGGCAGCCAAATCTAGAAAGGATGTTGCACTCAAGGAATTGGATAAAAATGGTGTCATTGGATTGTCTGTATGGGATGGCCTCAACCCACTTGGTGAAATAGTCGGCGGCTGTTAAAATCCATTTGTGCTGGCCTGAGGAAGAGGGATGGATTTCTCCAATGAAGTCAAGACCCCATTGTTGAAAAGGCTTTTCAGTTGAGATGGGTCTAAGGGGCATGGGCAACAACTTTCTTTTGCCTTCAAAGATTCGGCATTTGTGACATGAAATGGCAAACTTCTTTACATCTGCAAAAAGAGAGGGCCAATAGAAACCAGCCCTTAGAATTTTATCAGCAGTGGATTTCCAATACAGATGCCCTCCACAATCACCTGCATGGAAATCTTTCATGACATTGTTAGTTTCATTCATGATTAAACAATTAAGCAATATACCTTCATGATTTTTCCAAAATAATGCACCATCTATGACACAAAACTTTGAAGCCTTCATTCTTAAAAATATTTTCTTAGTTCTGGACAACCCTGGGGGAGCAAACAGGTTTAACAAAACAAAGCATATATCAGCATACCATGGGGATTGCAAAAAGGTTTCACTGATCTGTGGAGTCGCCAGCTCCTGTTCATTGTCCAGTTGGTTAATGTCTAAGGCTTGAAAGTTTGTTTTGGACATCAGTTTGGCTAAACCTTGTCCCTTTATGAGCTTGGTTGGTTTTATTTCTATGTCATACTCAAGGATGTTTGCAATCCATTTGCCTCTTTTGCCCTCTAATCCCTCTTGGGTTAATATGTCTTTTATAACATCATTCAGGACCTAGGCAATTACATGTGAATATAAAATGTACACTCGGAAATCCTTGATTGCTTTGACCAAGGCATAGGCCTGCTTCTCCATGATTGGGTATTTCAAAGGGGCATCTCTTAAGGCTCGGCTGTAAAATGTAATTGGCTTTTCAGCTCCCTGATCATCCTTTTGTAGAAGAACAGCAGCTATTGGTGTGATCAGATGCAAAAGAAAATATGATAAAGTCCCTATCAAACTGTGGGCTTGTAAGGACAGGGGCTTGGGTTAAGGCATATTTTATGCCCTCAAAGGCTTGTTTGGTTTCAAGAGACCATCTTACCTTGGCATCCTTTTTTAACATGTTGCTTAATAGTCTTATCAACTCCACTAGATTTGGAATGAATCTCCTTAGGAAATTGATCTTTCCCAAGAATGCTTGCAACTCTTTTATGTTCCTTGGGTATGGGATTTGGAGGATGGCTTGGATTCTTTTAGGATCAATTCTGGTCCCGTCCTTTGATATGATATGCCCAAGGAGTTTACCTTCTTCAAGGCCAAAGAGGGATTTTTTGGGGTTCAAGGAAATGCCATATTTCCTGCATGTCATGAATATTTGTCTTAAATGTTTCAGGTGCTCTTGATCAGATTTAGAGAAAGGGGTTAGATCATCAAGGTAGACAACTAGGAAATCATGTATTTCTTTGGCAAATGCAATATCCATTGCCCTTTGAAAGGTAGCACCGGCATTTTTAAGTCCGAATGGCATCTTTACATACTTAAATGTTCCCCACAGTGTGGTAAAGGTTGTCTTGTCTTGGTCATCCGGGTGAACCAATATTTGATTGAAACCTGAAAAGCCATCTAGCAAAGAAATTCTAGATGATCCCACTACTCTCTGCAAAATATGATCCATTTTGGGCAATGGGTAGTGGTCTTTTAGGGAGACTTGGTTTAAATTTCTTAGGTCTACACATAGCCTAATCTCTCCTGTCTTTTTTCTTGTAGGAACAAGATTGGATACCCACTCAGAAAATCTAATGGGTGTTATGATACTTGCTTCGAACATTCTTTTCACTTCCTTTTCAACCAAAGGGAGAAGCATGGGATTGATTCTCCTCAGTTTCTGTTTGAAGGGCTTTTGGTTTTGTTTTAAGGGAATGGTGTGTTGGATTACTAAGGTGTCATAGGATTTCAAGTCCTCATAACTCCAAGCAAATACATCTTGGAATTCTTTGAATAAATCAATATATTTGGGCTTTTGATGAGATGGCGGATTTTTGGATAATTTGATCATTTTGGGATTCTCTTCTATCCCAATGTTGTGTTCCTCTATAGCAGCGTTGAAGGGTTGCATTTTTGGTTTCTTGGAACATCATTATCATCAAACATGTCTTCCAACGGAGTGAGACCAGCAGGGAGTGAGTTGTCTTTCAGATCAACGATCTCGGCCTCTGTTTCGGCTATTTCCTCCAAATGCATCAGTTTCAGTTCTTCTATATTTGTTTTATCAAACACAGTTGGGTTCAGCATTCGTTTGGCCGTTATAGGCATTACAGCCTGCTGATTTTCATTGGTTTGTTGTTGTTCATCTGTCATAGCATCCATGTCAATGTTAATATTTGAAAACTCATGCTCAAGGGTGAGGAAATTATTAATCTGGGCATCATTCTCGAACACTTGCCAATCTTTAACATTATTTGGGACAACGGGTCTATGTTTTATTTCAGCAGTGAAGTGATGATTTGGTTTAAAAGGAAGCTTGCATGTACTAGCAAAAGTGGCCAGGCTGTGTGCATGAACGTTATGCTCTCTTGAAATCTTGGCAAGCTTGGATTCAGTGAATGTGTTGAGTATACTAGTGGCAGCAGTCCTATAGGCCCTCATTATTGGTAACAAAATTACCTTTCATCTGTTGTATGATTAAATCAGAGTCACCTAAAATGGATACTTTTGCAGCTCCTAGAGCTTTGAGCAGTTTAAGGCCTAAGAGGAGAGCCTCATACTCTGCCATGTTATTAGTGCATTTGAAGTTTAGTCTGTAGGCATGGCCTTCTGCATGGTTGTTATGTGTATTCTGAACCCAGACACCTGCCCCTGCTCCTAACTTGTTGACAGAGCCATCAAAATCTAAGTACCATATGATTTCTTGCTCGTATTTAGTGTCAAGAGTTTCAGTCATTCTTGCAGCGGACATATTTGAATTTTCTGTTTGGGGAGGTTCTTCTTGTAAGCTGGTTGCCTTAATTGTTTTGACAGTTATATCAGTACGGGCAATTGATTCTTCATTGATGGGTGTGTTCATTCCTAAAGCCAACGGCTTGTCATCAATTGGAGGACTTTTTTCGTCATTAAATAAAATAAAAGAATCCATATCAGAATGGATTGAGTAAATGGGAAAATTTTCAGGCTGGCTCTCACTAGTTACCACATATTTCATCAGTTTTTCTCTATACAGTCTCTTTGGTTGCCCAAAGACAGATATAGTGGCATAAGAGAGATCTAATTGGAGGGAACCTTGGAGTTTTTCCCCCCAAGATCTTGACAGCAACATGCCATAATTTGGTGGAATGTCAGCAACCACCACATCCATGAGGATTGTCTTGTTAGGAAATTGGACTAAGGAGACACACAGGTCTTTGATGAGGCCTAAACACTTGACTTGACTTGAGTCAAAGGAGAATAGCTCTTTATAGAGTCTTGTAACATCAAGGTTCAGCTTTTCCATTACGGCTTTAGGCATAAGGTTGTGTGAGGCACCTGAGTCAAACATGGCATTGTGCAGGACTTTGTCATGTATATGTAAACTGACATAAAAGGGAAAGACAGATCCATATGTTGATTTTCCATTAACTTCTGGACCAAACAACAGCTCAGGTTGATCATCAAGAACATTCACATCATCCTTTACCTCCGACATTTGAAGTGACCTTTGAATTTGTTGCCTATACACATCATGTTTGGCCAGTTCGGATAAGGGGATGGATATCTTCAATTTACCTATTTCTGCCTCTAAGTCAAATGATTTTTCAGATTGGGTTTTAGTAATGTGAGAAGCAGGTTTCCCTTTTTCTATTGGAGTATCAGCAGCTTGGTCTTCTTTATCAGTGTTATGGGAAGTGTTTGATTGCGGCTTTTCTATTTTAGGAGGACTTTTTGGAATGCTGTCCACATTTTCTTTTGAGGAAGAAGGTGGCCGAGGCTGGTCAATAGAAGGTTGCATTTGTGTTATGTCCTCTACAGTCACTTGATGCGGGTTTGGGACAGGTATATCAGCTGGTTCTGTTATGACAACCTTGCCTTTAGTTTTGTTAGGCTATTTGCCATCCTTTGGTTTGTTAGGTTCAGGAATGTCAATGGTCCTAGTTCTCAGCTTATATTGTTTGTGGACCTCATACACAACAGTATCATAGCCCTGTTTAAAATCAAAAGACTCACCAGACTTAGTCTGAAATTGATTAAAGTCATGCTCATCTTGGTCTTGCTGAGTTAGGAAAATTTGTTGCTCAGGCCTCGAATCCACCAGGTTCATGTGAGTGTCCTCTGGGGGTTCACTAGATGTAGATGCTTTTGCATAATTTTCATGAAAAGGTGGTCTTATATCATGGTCTGGACTAGACCTACCAACATTTGTGTTCTGCGTTTTCCTGAAATTTGGTTTCCTTATTGTATTGAGCTGTTTTCCTTCCCATGATGATTTCCTCTCAACACTTTCTACTCTGTCTCCCAGCCTTTGCATGCCATTGATAATAGTATCGAGTTTCTGATCTAAGGTTGTGGGTTCTTCTTTGAAAGTGGTTCTTCTCTCCATTCTATCTCTATTTCTTTTGGCAATCAGGTTGGCCTCTACGCTAACAGCAACATTCTGCATGTCTGCAAGGGTTTGAGGGTCTCTTTCTTTTAACTGGTAGGCCATATCTGGGTCGAATCCATCAGGGAATTTATACAAGGTGAGGTCAGGTGGAGGTCGTAGGTTCTGTGGTATTGCATTATAGACATTATTGAATCTAGCACAGTAATCTAGGACAGACTCTTGAGGGCCTCTTTTTATTGTATCGTACTCAGCAAGTATGTGCAAGGGGTCTTTCTTTTTCTCCCATCTGTTGGTAAAGGATTGGTAAAGCTCATCCGGGGTGGTTATGGAATTTGCAGCAAGTGATTTGAACCAAGTTCTTACATCACCTATTAGAATTTGAACAAAAATTTTCATTCTCACACTATCATCATCTATTTCGTAGTTCTCAAAGTAGTCTTGCATTTTCTTTGTATGCTGAAGGGCTGTGCAAGTGCCAGTTCCATCAAAATATGTGATTTTAGTTTGATAATCTTGAGGCATAGCCCCAGGGTTTGCAGGTAATTGTAGGGGTGGATATCTATTGGCCATGTTTACAGGGACGACCGGAACAACCGGGATAAGTGGAACGACTGGGACAATTGGTACAACAGTAGTGGTAACGAGAGTATGTGTAGTGAATGGATGTGTGGAAGGAGTGCTTTAAGAAGTAGATGATGAACAAGGGGAAGTAGGGTTTGAACGAAATAAGACTTTGACAGGGGTTGGAACGCTGCTTGGGCGAACTGCTTGAGGACTATTATCAGCAAAATCATCTCTTTATTCTTTCTTCCTAAGGATTTTTGGGATTAAGTGCGGATTTTCAAAAGCAGCTGGTGGATTTGGGTCTGGATTTGACCTAGTATAACGAGAATCCTTTTTGGGAGCTAGATTCTGAATTTGTTTTGGTATTTTCTGCGAATGTTTTTTAGAATTGGAAAGGAACTAATTAAATTTCGGGGACAGCTATCTGTAGTTCAAAACTAGCATGAAGATTGGCTGAAGCAGCATTTATTTACTCCTGTAACTGCAAAGCAAGAACAGTTTCAAAGGCTTGCTGGCCGAAATTCAGACTTCATCTGTAGTCTTAAGGAATAGACAGCCTTGATTTTTTCTCTTCCGGGTTTTCCAGCTTGATTTGTGAAAATAACTGAGGATATCCCCAGTGTAGTCGCCATTATGTTATCACTCAGGTTGTCCTTCTGGTCAGCATCAAAAGGATACGGCCGAGGTAACCACAGAGCAATCTTTGGACTGCAGGTTCTAGCCCACCTGCAATCAGAGAGGGCTCTCTCTTTTTGGTTTAGCTTTGTTGATAATGTTTTAGGCTAGTTATTGAGTTCAAGGGGTTTTGTTTTGTTTTTGGTGGGAAGGATGATGCTTTCAAGTAAAGAGGCAGGGACAGCATGAAAGTTCTAGAACCATTGGGCATGGAGTCAAAGAGTAGGACTACTGGTGTGTTTTCTTGGTCACAAGAGGGAATATGGAGCAAGCTAGCTGTGTATGAAACAATCATTCAAGGTAAAAGGGATGGATTAAAGGCTAAGGAATGAGGGGCAATTTAAGAATCTCTCATTCAGATTAGCAGAAAGAAGACAAATGAGCCCTATCTAGGAGCAATTAAGAATTCCTAGATAACAGTCATTTATATATGAAAATAGGTCAAACATGAGCCATAACAGAATTCATATTTATGCCTAATTCAAGAGGAAAACATTAAGAAGCCACAGAAACTGAGCATAGAGTGCAACCAAGCAAGTTCTGAGCCAATCCTTTGTTATGTGACTTGAGCATATGTGAAATTGAAATAACAGAGATAAGGAAAACTTATTGATTCATATAGCAGCACAAGAATTCCACATTAAATTCTTCAAACCATTAGACACAGAGCAGACAGTCATTCCTCCAAAGCTTTTCAGCAATCTTTGATTAAGTAAAACATCTCTGATATCCAGTGCGAGTCTCTAATGAGGATTATCAACCAACCAACCCTTTAAACAATATAGAGGGTCGTTATATATAGGGAAAATTATCAAAAACTAACTTATTACAGCCGACCTAGAAGCAGGTCTGAAAGAAAATGATTACTTTAACCTAATCTTATCCAGAAATAAATGCATGAAAATATCTTTGGGCTGCGCTGAGGGCAGCTGTCTCAAAACTGAGTTAATATCTGTCCTGGGTAGCCTGGTGCAATCCTTCTATAATAACTGTGATTTGTCCTTTATCTCCACCTTTAACTTGGTTTTGCTGCTATTTTATTAGCATTAATGTGCACTAATCCAGACCAGATAGGCTTTTAAATGGCCTTAACTACTTTGCTCACTTTGATGGAGGTTTTTAACTTTCACCTGATTTGATGTTGCTGAACTAATACTCTTTGCCGCTTCCTGATACTCTTTGGCGGTGATCCTGTAGTCTTTAAAATCTTCTGAATGGTTTAGACTGTCCCATCGATCCTTCATGGCAGATGCTCGGCCTTCTGTTGCTTTAAAAAGTGTGTTTTCCCCTTTCTGAATGCTTCGCGAAGAAAAACGGGTCACTCTACGCCTTTCGGGCTTGCTGGGGGCTGTGTGATGAGGGGCTTTCCATTTTGGCCCATTTCCCGTAGCCATGCGCGATTAGCGCTAGGCGCTAGGTGCTAATCGTGCATGAAAAACTGCCTCAAAATCTGAATCTGGGCTTCCTAAGCACGATTTTCGCCTTTCGCGCCTTTTTTGAGTGATGACATTAGCATGATGTCAGCATGACATCAGCGGGTGGGACCCAGTACGGCAGGTGACGTGGCGGGATGATGTCAGCTGATGACGTCAGTAGTATGGCGGGTAACGTGGCAGTACAAAGTGGCAGTGCGGTGGCAGGGTGACTTGGCAGTGCGGTGGCAGGAGGCCGACGCAAGTTGATGATGTCAGCGATGACATCACTAGGCAGAGGACGTGGCGGGATGATGTCACCAGGGGAGGGCGGTTTGGCGGTTTCAGGCGCACCGCTTTAGCGCCTGGGTGGTTTGGGAGGAGGGGGTTCCGCCACAGCCGGGAGGGCGACGCATGGCGGGAGTACGGTGGGAAAACCGCCCATCTCCCGGCGCTAACCCTCGGCGTGTTGGCATATGAAAAGTCCCCGCCCACCATAGATCTTGGGTGGGCCAGATCTAACGGCTAGCGGGATGGTGGAAGTGGGGGAAGGTTAGGGCGGGGACCCACTCGCTATTTCATTTAATTATTCATGCGGCGGGGGGGGGGGGGTTTAAACATTAATAAAGTGGGTTTTGGGTTTATATCGAGCGGGGGTTAAATAAAAGTTTAACGTTTAACATAACATTTAAACATTTAACTTTTGGGAATGATGACTGCGAAGGGGAATAAATGGCTATCAGTTCAACCAGGGGTTAACTGATCCCAAGGGACAAAACGAGGAAAGGTTAAATATAAGTCCCAGATGGACTTAATATTTCCCCAGTTTTTAGAACATATGGCTATAGTGCCAAGGGGGGAGGTTATTTAATATTTTTTGGGATTTTATATAGTTCTAGTAGTAAATGGGGATGGGGAACAGTTAGGGAGCTATATAGTAGAATCAGGAGTTAATATGATCTGGTAGAGTGGAAATGAAAGGGACCAATGATAAGTCTATGAAGTGGTGATAGACATAGAGATTTGTGTAGAAGATGAAATCATGACTTGTACACAATAAATGTGGCTTCTTTTCATGAATAAAGTCAAAAATTTGACTTAATGTTTCACAAAAATGAAATGGACTCAGGACTTGTTGGGCAGATCCCAAGGTCTTTTAGGGGTGTTAGTAAGAAACTTTGAGGGGGAGTGAAGGGAAGTTAAACATGTTTCCAGAATTCTGCCACCAAAACACTGCTTTGCTACCTCTAACACTGATGAGATGAGCTTTCCTTGTTAAAGCCAAAACTGAAGATAATCGTGCTTCTGCAACCCCAGGCTACCTACCCAGCCTAATACATCTAGCATTTTTTGTTACTTCAGGAAGGGTGCACTTAGACTTGCAAACCCTACTTTACAATTTTTCTTTTTGACTGCCCTCCTATCTAAATCTATCCTTATTTCTTCCAAGGGCCTAGATTAAGCAGTTGGAGTCCTTTGTTTCTCTACCTGTCTACAATTCTGCCAAGATTAAGCTGTTTGGACAGATATCAATTCTCTATATTCTAAAACAAGAAATTGAAACCTAGGGAAGCCAAGATTAAGTTGTCTGGACTTCGCTTAACAGAATATTCTTCAAAAATGGTTAAGTCATCAAAATTGGAATACAATAGTGGCATTTGGACTGGCACACTTTCATGGCCTCTTCTTTGGCCTTTTTCTGAAAATGTGGAGCATTGCAGGATGCAAAGTATGACATATTTGGTATATAAAACTATCAATCATGAAAGATGAAAACCTGTTGCAACAAGAGGCTAACAGGAGGAACCATGACATAATTCCAGGAGGTAAATTGATGGAACACTTTTCGAGATGAATCCTCTAGAGAATATTCTTTGATGCCAGAAAGATTCTCCAGGGAGGTAAATTTTTGTTTCGTCAGAATGATAAGAATTTTATAGTCATTTTAACCATAATTTCACAGGGAACACAATGGTGAAATCAAAATCACCATCTGAGCAGCAAATTTACAGATTCTAGGCAGAGCAGAATCTTTAAAGAATCTTTAGATTCCCTTGGAGGCTGAAATTTTCTAGAGTCAGAATGCAACCAATTTGATACTCAAAAGTCTCATAATTCTATAAAGATCACAATGGTGATATCATATTTTCCATTTTAGGATCATATCTCCAGTCATCCCATGAAGAATAATAATTGGAGAACCATGGGGAATCTAAAAGATTCCTGAAGGCTTAGATTTTGACGGTGTCAAAATTTAACGAATGGATAGTCGATTTTACACTACTCGATGCAAGAAATTCAGTGGTGCAATGAGTTTTTGCAGCTGAGCCTTTCACTTTTTAGCCAACTTCAGAAGTGAAGGTACATGAAGTAGTCATGTTATGTTTCCTTTCATTATTGCTGAGATGATGTATTATTCTTGAGATCCATGTTTGATACTATGTCGAGGGATAATTCTTGCCACATTATGTCAAATTTCATTAGTTTTCCATCCTATGTATTATTGTTGAGATCCTTTTGTAACTATGTTGAGGGGATATGCGTTGCCACATTGTGTGAGATCTTGTTTGTTTTTCATGGGGAGGAAGCCCATTTGGAGTGAGATTTCTTGTAGGGAGAACATCTCGTGGAGAGACAAGACACTCTTGTTGTAGGGTGTATGACCCTGCTTTGACAAATAGTCTTCCATATACATTGTTGTCTGTTGGGTCCCTATAATACTAGTGATTACCCCATTACTATTGTAGTTATACCCCTTATTTATATTGTTGTGCCCCCATTACCCCCATATTGTTATTAATGTGCCCATAGAAACCCTCTGTTGTTATTTTTGTGCCTTTATATTATTATTGTTAGGTCGGCTGGATTATATTGTGACTCCATAGACTCCTATATATAGAAAGGAGGTTTTGTCATTT
This sequence comes from Pinus tabuliformis, assembly GCA_031772625.1. Lineage (NCBI taxonomy): Eukaryota > Viridiplantae > Streptophyta > Pinopsida > Pinales > Pinaceae > Pinus > Pinus tabuliformis. The sequence goes on along the minus strand of CM062812.1, from coordinate 580,493,731 downwards.
GAATCATCCAAGAATTGTTCATTTATGTAATGTAAAGGAGGTTGCCCCCTCGAAGAGGCTGAATTCTAAGGCGTTGATCTATCTTTTCTATCTTTTCTTGACCTGGTTTCATAACATTTGGTATCAGAGCTTTGGATTCTAGGGTTTCGCTGCTCCAAACAGGTCATCGTGGAATTTTCGCTATAACTTTTTTTCTGTGATGTTTCAGAAGTTGAAAAAAAACCCATTTGAGAAGAAATCGCGCTGAACCTTGGGTCTAAAGTTCAGAGCTTTTTGCGTGATAGTTTAGGAGATATGATCTCATGAAGTTGGTCTTTTTGCAGACTCCTGAATTACACTCAAAACAGGTGACCTGGGGAAAATCGTCATAACTTTCTTTCTGAGCATCGGATTAAAATTTCGTAAGAAGGTAAAAAAAGAGGATGGACTATAGTTTTCTTTTATATATTTTTCAGAGTCAAAGGTTGAAACAGTGACACATGGAACTTCATACAAGTTCGCTCTACTGAACTAGTCTATAATCAGGTCACTGCAGGAGATTGTGCATAACTCTTTCTTGGAGAATCCAATTTGGTTCAGACTAGTGGCATTGGAAAGAGGACATAGAAGGCTACTATAGGTCACAAGTTCAGAACTGGATGATTCGAAATTACAGATATACATCAGATTCAATATCAGGCTTCTACATAGTAAAAAAAGGTGTGTAGTTTTTATTTTTTATTTTTGCATAAGCTTGGTTTGAAGGAATTCAAAGGGCATAGTAAAGCATTATTATCGGTAACTGATGCCCCGAGGAAAGAAAATGCAAACACCTAGTAAGGAACCTAAAAGCTCTAGCATGACTCATGAAGAAGAGGAAGAAATGCTACATGATATATCAAAACTACAAGAACAAGTGCAACAAATGTCACGCTCACAAAAGCTAACAGATGCTAAGATAAATGGCGTGGAATCTAAGATAAAGGGCATGGAAGCTAAGATGGATGATCTGAAGACAGATTTGAGGACAGATTTGAAGACAGACATGGCAGATTTGAAGACAGATTTGACAAATTTTCTACAAGAAATACTTACTAATGGTGAAAAGGTTGTAAAGGAAACTCATGATGTGAACAAAAGAAATGTTAATCATGATTCCATAGAATCTAATGTTGGATCGAAGACCCACCATATTCCAAAAATCGATATGAGGAAGTTTCATGGCAAGGATCCCGCCACATGGATATTACAGATGGAGCAGTTCTTCAATCTCAATAATGTGCAAAACACACAAAAGGTACGTATGGCAACTTTATATTTGGAACCAAATCAATTTGTATGGTATCAATGGCTTTGCTCTTGTAAAAAATTTATCACTTGGGCAATTTTTACGGAAGAATTGATAGCACATTATGAGGATACAAAAAGAAACACTTTTTTTAGCCAATTGTTAAGTCTCAAACAAAAGGGTTCAATAATGGAGCACATTGAGGAGTTCCAAAAATTGAACATAAGGGTAAAAGATATTCCAGAGCAGCATAGGATTGATGTGTTCATAGGGTCTTTAAAGAATAATATCCAACATGATGTTCGACTTTGGGAACCTGATTCATTAGAGAAGACATTCAGGTTAGCAAGAAAAATGGAAAGCAAAATTATGGCAACCAGGAAGCATACCACTCACAACTATAAAGACGGAAGTGCAGTTGCCCCTAGTCTTCCACAACCTATAAGGTTGACACCACAACAATTGGAAGAAAAAAGAGCAAAAGGGCTTTGTTATAGTTGTGATAGAAAATACACTAAAGGTCATAAGTGTGCTGAGCTGGTTTCATAACATTGTCGCTCCCAGAGACAACCTTAGATTTATTACAAGACCAGTGCCTGGGCACATCTAAATTAGGAGTGTCTCAAATGACTGTCAGTAAAGGGAGATCTCACTTGTATTCCATATGTATATGTAATGGGTTGGTTCATTCACCTAAAGGAATAATACATGAACTTGTTGGTATTTCTTTCCATATACAAATCTCATAAATATGCATAAAACAGTGGAGGCCGAGTAGTCCAAGGACTTACAATTTAGTAAGATTTTGTAGAGAAATGATAGAGGATAAGGAGAAGGAGTAACTCATCATATGGAGCTTACAACATCAAGAATTCTATGCATAACACATAGATCGTGTAGCTTTAAGAATTCCTATACTTATCTGAGTCAGAAGTAGATATAATGGGAAGAAGATAAGTTGTGTGCTTTTATCCATGAAGAGAAACTATTAAAGATATAATTTCAATAATCCATGGAGGAACTAGCATTAACAATGTTGACACAAATGAATCTGTGAGGAACTTACAGACACATGCATAACATATTGATACTAGCGAATCTATGAGGAAGTCTTGAAATATTTCTAACAACATTAATTACATGAATTCAGAGAAGAAACATGTACAAAATGGGTTTTAACAGAGGGAGAACATACAATAATACTTGGAGGGGGAATCACCAACATTTCTCTTCATATTCTTAAACAACTGTATTGTAAAGCCATACAGTCTGAAAATAACATGTAGTGTTTCTTTAGAATTTATGAACCTTTGTTAAGTCTTGCTTTTCCTTATTTATTTGGAAAGGGGAGAAATAACATTCATTACAACAAAATATATCTAGCCTAGTCTCAATTGTCGGGTTGACTAGTTATCTTAGTCAAAGATGTCTCTGTGGCCCAAAACATTATAGAATTAAAAGCCTCATTGAAAGGAGGAACGTTAGAGTACAATAAATAAGTAAACAATAATATGAAAACAAATGAAATCTCTCCTTGCCCATCCTATGATCATCTCTATTATAGGGGTTGTTATACTTGAGGCATGGATTCCTACACTGCTTCGCAAGCTCTGTCATTCATGCCTTTACTTCATTCAGCACCTACTTCTAGATCCATGTCACAATAGGCTTCTTCTCGATCAACCCATCTTGTGCTTTGAATGCACCATCTGTTTTTATTCCAGGAGGTAGGTTGATGGAACACTTTTCGAGATGAATCTTTTAGAGAATATTCTTTGACGCCCGAAAGATTCTCCAGGGAGGTAAATTTTTGTTTCGTCAGAATGATAAGAATTTTATAGTCATTTTAACCATAATTTCATAGGGAATGCAATGGTGAAATCAAAATCACCATCTGAGCAACAAATTTGCAGATTCTAGGCAGAGCAAAATCTTTAAAGAATCTTGAAGAATCTTTAGATTCCCTTGGAGGCTGAAATTTTCTAGAGTCAGAATGCAACCAATTTTATACTCAAAAGTCTTAGAATTATGTAACGATCACAATGGTGATATCATATTTTCCATTTTAGGATCATATCTCCAGTCATCCCATGAAAAATAATATTTGGAGAACCATGGGGAATCTAAAAGATTCCTGAAGGCTTAGATTTTGACGGTGTCAAAATTTAACGAATGGATAGTCGATTTTACACTACTCGATGCAAGAAATTCAGTGGTGCAATGAGTTTTTGCAGCTAAGCCTTTCACTTTTTGGCCAACTTCAGAAGTGAAGGTACATGAAGTAGTCATGTTATGTTTCCTTTCATTATTGCTGAGATGATGTATTATTCTTGAGATCCCTGTTTGATACTATGTCGAGGGATCATTCTTGCCACATTATGTCAAATTTCATTAGTCTTCCATGCTATTTATTATTGTTGAGATCCTTTTGTAACTATGTTGAGGGGATACGCGTTGCCACATTGTGTGAGATCTTGTTTGTTTTTCATGGGGAGGAAGCCCATTTGGAGCAAGATTTCTTGTAGGGAGAATGTCTCGTGGAGAGACAAGACACTCTTGTTGTAGGGTGTATGACCCTACTTTGACAAATAGTCTTCCATATACATTGTTTTCGCTCCCAGAGACAGCCTTAGATTTATTACAAGACTAGTGCCTGGGCACATCTAAATTAGGAGTGTCTCAAATGATTGTCAGTAAAGGGAGACCTCACTTGTATTCCATATGTATATGTAATGGGTTGGTTCATTCACCTAAAGGAGTAATACATGAACTTGTTGGTATTTTTCCCATATAAAAATCTCATAAATATGCATAAAACAGTGGAGGCCGAGTAGTCCAAGGACTTACAATTTAGTAAGATTTTGTAGAGAAATGATAGAGGATAAGGAGAAGGAGTAACTAATCATATGGAGCTTACAACATCAAGAATTCTATGCATAACACATAGATCTTGTAGCTTAAGAATTCCTATAATTATCTGAGTCAGAAGTAGATATAATGGGAAGTAGAGAGGTTGTGTGCTTTGATCCATGAAGAGAAACTGTTAAAGATATAATTTCAATAATCCATGGAGGAACTAGCATTAATAATGTCGATACAAATGAATCTGTGAGGAACTTATAGACACATGCATAACATATTGATACTAGCGAATCTATGAGGAAGTCTTGAAATATTTCTAGCAACATTAATTACATGAATTCAGAGAAGAAACATGTACAAAATGGGTTTTAACAGAGGGAGAACATACAATAATACTTGGAGGGGGAATCACCAACATTTCAATTCATATTCTTGAACAACTGTATTGTAAAGCCATACAGTCTGAAAATAACATGTAGTGTTTCTTTAGAATTTATGAAACTTTGTTAAGTCTTGATTTCCCTTATTTATTTGCAGAGGGGAGAAATAACATTCATTACAACAGAATATATCTAGCCTAGTCTCAATTGTCAGGTCGACTAGTTATCTTAGTCAAAGATGTCTCTGTGGCCCAAAACATTATAGAATTAAAAGCCTCATTGAAAGGATGAATGTTAGAGTACAATAAATAAGTAAACAATAATATGAAAACAAATGAAATCTCTCCTTTCCCATCCTATGATCATCTCTGTTGTAGGGGTTGTTATACTTGCGGCATGGATTCCTACACTTCTTCGCAAGCTCTGTCATTCATGCCTTTACTTCATTCAGTGCCAACTTCCAGATCCATGTCACAATAGGCTTCTTCTCGATCAACCCATCTTGTGCTTTGAATGCACCATCTGTTTTTATTAAAACCACAACTACCAACCCATCATGCCCTTTAAAGCCCTGTCATGCACTATCAGTGCCTTAATGTACTGGGTGAGTCTCTCTTGATGGAAATATGGGGGAACTTGTTCATTTTGGCCTCTAGCTGTACAAAATATGGTGAAACTGATGAAACCCGACCTCCCTTAGCCCTTTTCAATTTCGCCCCCTTTTGTAACTTTCTCAGTATGACCGGGGGCTGGAACCAGGGGCTTAGCCCTTAGGGCGCTAAGGCTTGCCACTGCTATGCGGGGGGCCTTTTCCTTTATACCATTAGAAATTCCTTTGATAACTCTTTATACTGAATCGACCGATATCCTAAATGAGAAATGTTTATAGACCATGTGGTAATAACTTATCGCATCGAGGGGCCTTTTTCCTTATCGCAATCACAATTGCAGGTTAGGAGGGATATCAACAAAGAATGAACTTTCACTTTGTGCGATCACTGATTGCTGATTCTGGGGTGATGTCATCACCGCCACGTGTCACCCTCCAAATGGTGACACATGTCACTCGGAAATGGCCCCATTAGACCCTTAAAAACATCGAAACTGAGTGCCGTGTGTCCTCCATACTACCACATCATTGATGATGTTAGCTTCCATGTCAGCCATTAGGACCTATCACATTGCGCCACATGGCCGCCATGAAGAGAGAGAAAATGGCGTGCCCGACCCTCTTTTTGCACAAGAGTCCCTTTGTAAAATTATCTCGGCCTTCCCCGACAATTTAACACTATATCATAGAATCACACCCCATAAGGTTTTGGAGTGGTAGCCCCTCTATTCCGCCGATTGTCGATAATGTAAGACTGAAAGATGTAAGATTGCGGGATTTCCCATCGCTCATATGCCATACTGCCATGTGGAGGAGAGAGGAGGTCGCCAGGCCTTGGTTTTTTCGTGAAATTCCTTTCTTTACTATTCTTGTCCTCCCCTGGTGATGTAACACTATATCGCAAAATCGGTGGTTCACGAGTATTTTACGTTTGGAACCCCGCTGATCCGTTAATCATCGATATCATGAGACTGCAGGACTACGATATCTTCGTTCGGCACCATGAACCGTTGATAACCTTAAGTCTATACACCGAGACCCTGTCGATAACTAATATGTGGGATATAATGTGAAGTTGTGGGACTATGGGGTGTGGGATTCCGAGATGGGAAATTGAAAATATGCAGGATGTGGGATTGTGGGACTGTGAATATGCAGCACTGTAGGATGTCGTATTGTGGGACTGCGGGATGCAGGATTGAGGGAGTGCAAGATTTACCTTATTCTACCACATGGAGGAGAGATAAGGGGGCGACCCTCCCTTTGTTTTTCATGGAATCCCTTTGTTAAATAAAATCGGCCTTCCCCGACAACGTTACATTATATCAGCGAATTGCAACCCCGGAGGTTCTCTTGAGTGCCAGACCCTTTGCTTCAGTGATTCTCTGATGGCCAGTAGTGTGGGATTTACTGTGCCCGAGCCCGATTTGTGATTTTCTTGGTCCTTTGGGCTTTTCTCTTTGTTTTCTAGCTTCTCAAGGGGCAGTGTAAAATTGCTCTATCTCTTGATCTAGAAGTCCATTCTTGGACTTCCATATACAGTTGAAAATCTCTTTCCGAGCACTATGAAATGGGGAGGGTGTAATTGAGCTCTAATAGCTTATGTGGCCTGGGAAGGTGGCTTTAAAATTCACTTCTCTTGGGAAATCTTGAGCAACTAAAACCCACAATGCAATGAGGGACAACATTGGCTCGAACTCGGGATAGTGCCTTGCTAGCAAGGTGCTGAGAACCTGCAAACCAGTAAATTTCCTTCCATTGGGCATGGAATCATTCTTAAACAAAATATAAGTTTGTGAAAATGGACTTTTTCCATCATAAACTGAAAAATTAACTGAATGACTGCAAATTGACTAATGATTGTAAGATTCACTAACTCACTGGCTTACATAGCATAAAATTTTTAAGAAAAATAAAAAGTTTAGAGAGAACATCACCAAATTCTTAGGGCCTTATCCTTGGGCTTCAAACTTGAATGATAGTTTTCCATACCTACTGAAAACATAATTACTAGGTGATCTCTTCTCTCTAATGCAACGAATTAAGAAACTGGTTACTTGACTGAGTTCTTCTCATACCTCTTATGAGCAGGCAAAAGAAGAAACAGAGTGGAAACTCAAGATTCCACAGATTCTAAAAACCAACCTTCCAATGACACCATCTCCACATCAGGGCACTGGACCTCATTCCATTGTTCTCTATAAATTTAGCAATTAAAACTAGCATGTCCCTCATAAAATCTTCAAACAAGAACTTTAATATGTGTTCCCAACTTGGTAATTGATGCTCAAATCTTTTGATTTCCTCCACGAACCTTCTAATCGAGTTATTGATCTCCTTACCTTCTCCTATAAATCGTTTGATCTGCTTAATAATTAGCTTGGAGCCTCCAATCATAGTCGAGCATTCAACATTCATGTTCCTTGTTGTCTGTAACCCAAAGAGCATTGCTTCATGTTCTGCCACGTTGTTGGTTGCCTCAGGCTCTGGATGGGATGATTTGTCAAAGTATAATTTACACACTTGATTTTCATTTGTATGCTGGTGGTCTAACTACCTTGTTAGGTGTATTGATGCTTAAATTCTCTAAGATGACCTCATATTCTTTTAAGAATAGGCAGGATAAGTCACTTTCTTTCCCATGCGCTGGGGAATTTTCTAAGCCTTTAGCTTGGGTCATAGTCTTTGAAAACTTGGATTCTTTGTACAACCTCCTTTGCTCAGCGCTAAAAGTGGGTATTGTGGCATAAGCCAGGTCTCACTTGATAGAGACCCCCACCTTGGAACCCCAAGATCTTGATAAGAGCATTCCAAATCGAGGAGGAATATCGGACACCACTATGTCCATTACCACACTCTTCACTGGGATCTGAGATAGGTTGAGTTGCTCCTTTCTCTCCCTTGGAAGTATTTGCAATGGAGGTCTTCTATACTATGGGTTGTAACCCCAGTTTTTGACCTCGGCATTCTGTTTCGAGAGGCTCTTGTTCTCAATATCAAGCTTTCCAAACTTTTGTGATAAACTCCTGATGATTTTTTCTAGTTCATCCATCTTTACGTCTTGTGATTCTCTGGTCGACCAGAGGAAGATGCCTCTTCTTTCCCTCTTTTGTTATCGGTAGGTTCATGTTGTCCTCTTGACTTTCCTGCTAAGGCATTATTTGCCTCCACCTCAAGTGCATCGATTTGGAGTTGATATAGAGTGATAGACATCCTTTCCCTTAGAATAAAGCCAAATTTAGACTCAAATGCTCCAAAAATGGCTACGCGGGCAGCAACTAGAGGAGGCTTTATCTCAACTAGCAGGTTATTGTATTGCTTGTTGAACATCTTTATAAATTTTGAGATATCCTCTTTTGACTTCTTTATGGTGTTAAACTCTATGAGGAGGTACTCATGATTCCTCTTTTCACCCCATTTCTATATAGAGAGTTTTCAAGTTCCTCCTAGGTGGAGATGGAAGCATTGGGTAGGATTTTGAACCACTCTCTGACCTCTTGATCAAGGGACTGTACAAAAAATATCGTGACTACATCTAGTTGTTCCACATTTAGGAACTCAACAAAATAATTGAAGGCTTCAATGTGACTATGTGATGTGTCACCATCTTCCCCATTGATCCTAGGCAGCTAGTTTAGGTAGTCCTAGGGCATTGCACTTAAAGGTTAAGGTAAATTAAGAGGTGCATATTTATTTAGCAAGAAACCTAGAAGAGCCATCTAGATTAATGGAGGGGGATTGACACTTGATTGAGGAACTTGGCCCAGAAACAAAGTGGTAGGAGTGACTAGACTAGATGCAAGGTATGTCAGGGCCTTCGTAACAAATCTTGAGTAGTGAGTAACAGCACGCTGAGAGCTAGATGAGGAAGCTTCAAAGGCTGGTGAGATGGTAGCATAGGCACGAGGAGTTTTCTCTTTCCAGAATTTCTTGAAAATCAACTTTTCTCGGTCAAATACAAATGAGGCTTTCTGTTGAGATGTATCTTAGCGAGTATGGGGCCTTTTAAAAGCCAGGGTGATAATTAATAATGGGGGATTGTAGAGTCACCAAGGTGATGTGACTTAAATCAGAACAAATTTCGCTCACCTACACAAAGAGTGCTCAATTTCTTATATCCCAGGGGAAAAATCCTTCAATACGTTCCTCGACAACGACATCAAAAGATGTTGTCGCTCGCAGAGACAGCCTCGAATTTCTTACAAGAGGCACATCTAAATTAGGAGTGTCTCAAATGATTCTCAGTAAAGGGAGACCTCACTTATATTCTATATGTATATGTAATGGGTTGGTTCATTCACCTAAAAGATTAAGACATGAACTTCTTGGTACTTCTTCCCATATACAAATCTCAGACATATTCATAAAACAATGGAGGCCAACTTCTGGATCCGTGTCACAGTAGGCTTCTTCTAGATCAGGCCATCGCGTGCTTTGAATGCACCATCTTTTTTTCTTAAAACCACAGCTTCCGACCTACCACACCCTTTAAATCCCTGTCCTGCACTATCGACGCCTTAATGTACTGGGTAAGTCTCTATTGATGGAAATAAGGGGGAACCTTCTCATTCTAGGCTCTCGTCGTACAAAATGTGGTGAAACAAATGAAACTCGACCTCCCTTAGCCATATTCACATTATCCCCCTTTTGTAAATTTCTCTATATGATCGGAGGCTGGAACCAGGGGCTTAGCCCTTTGGGCGTTTAAGGCTTTCCAATGCCGTGTGGGGGAATTTTCCTTTACACTACCATAAATGCCTTCGATAACTCTTTATACTAGATTGGACGATATCGCGGATGCGAAGTTTTTATAGACCATGCGGTAATAACTTATCACATCTGGGGGCCTTTTTCCTTATCGCAATCACAATTGAAGGTCGGGAGCGATATCAGCTGAGAATGAATTTTTACTTTCTGTGATCGCTGATCCCAAGGTGACGTCATCACTACCACATGTCACCCTGTGAGTGGTGATACATGTCACCCAGAAATGGCCCCATAGGACCCTTGAAAATGTCAAAACTGAGTGCCACGTGTCCTCCATAGAGTGACATCATTGATGACATCATCTTCCATGTTAGCCATCAGGACCTATCACATTGCGCCACATAGCTCCTATGAAGAGAGAGAAAATGGCCCTCCCGAACCTATTTTTGCATGGTTTTCCTTTGTAAAATGATCTTGACCTTCCCCAATGATTTAACACTATATCACAAAATCACACCCTACAATGTTTTGGAGTGGTAGCCCCTTTGTTCCGTTGATTGCCAATAATGCAAGATTGCAGCATGAGGGATATCCCATCGCCGATTTTCCATACCACCACGTGGAGGAGAGGGAAGGAGGTCACCAAGCCTTTGTTTTTTCATGCAATTCCTTTGTTAACGATTCTCGGCCTCCCCTGAAAATGTAACACTATATTGCAAAATCATTGGTTCGCCAGTATTTTAAGTTTAGAACCTCGTTGATCTGTCGATTGCCGATATCGCGGGACTGTGTGACTGCAATATCATTTTTTGGAATCATGAACTGATGATAACCTTAAGTCTTTGCCCCGGGACCTCGCCGATAGCCGATATGCGGGATATACTATGAAGCTGTGGGATTGCGGGGTGAGGAACTACAGGATGCAGGATTGCGAATATGTGGGATACAGGATTGCGAGACTATGAATATGTGGGACTTTGGGATGCGAGATTGTGGGAGAGTGGGATTTACCATGGAGGAGAGAGAAGGGGGCAACCCGACCTTTGTTTTTCATGGAATCCCTTCATTAAATGAAATCGACCTTCTGCGGAAACATTACATTATATCGGCAAATCGCAAGCTTATAGGTTTTATTGAGTGGTAGCGCCTCTGCTTCACCGATTCACCAATGGTCGATAGTGTGATATTTACTATACCCGAGCCCAATTTTGGATCTTCGTTGGTCCTTTGGGCTTTTATCTTTGTTTTCTAGCTTCTCAAGGGGTAGTTTAAAATTGCTCTATCTCGTGATCTAAAAGTCCATTCTTGGAATTCCATATACTGTTGGAAAGATCTTTCATGTCACTATGCAATGGAGATGGTCTGATTAAGCTTTGATATCTTCTATGGCCTGAGAACGTGGCTTCAAAATTCACTACTTTTGGGCAACCTTGACCAACTAAAACCCACAATGTTGTGAGTGATAACATACATCATCATCATTCCCATCATTATATGAAGTGGCCTCCACTATCTTGACACCGGGCCCGGAGATGTAGTCCACACTGGGGGAACTTCGTTATCAAATGTCTCATGTATTGACTTGTTTATTGTTGTCATGTTTCCTCTTGCTTAAGCATGCATATGTGTTATTTTATGGTCTTTTAAATGAAATTCTAACAACATCACAGAAGTAAAATATCCTGGATGATTTTGGTACCTGAAGGAACTTGGATCAAGTACCAACTCAATAGAAAAGTCTATTTCTCCATAAGGAGGCAAATCTACAATCTCTTCTAAAAATACATCCTGAAATTTCTACAATATTGGATACCTCTTAAACATTTTTTCATCCTCAACATCTTTACCCTGTCACTGGAAATATGAACTACAAACATCGCACACCCTTTTCTGCAATTGCACTTAGCCTGCATAGTTGTGACCATCCTCACTGATGTAGGCTTCTTCTTTCCCTGCAAAATTCTCCTCTCTCCATTATTATCCAGGCGCTCAATAGCCTTGTCATGACAATCTACCTTGGCCTTGTGAAGATACAACTAATCCATACCCACAATGATGTTATATAATCCCAATGGAAATACATTCAAATCTATCGTTGTAGGCATACCATTCAACTCAAATGCATAAGCTCTTACCCAGTGATGAACTCTCTTCTTAGTACATATAGCCAACTACATGAACCAAGACTCTGCATGCACTTATTTTCTCAAGCCACACTTATCCACAAGGTCAAGATTAACATAACTTTAATTAGATATAGGATAAATCAAAATAGAAATAACTTGATCACAAATTTTATCATCCATCTCAGTCATAGATGTTTAATGATCTTCTTTCCTGTTGTCCATCACTGCATAAATCCATGGAATACTTGACCAACATCCCCAATGTTATACCCCCCCAAGAACTATATATCTTAGGCCTACCTCCTTGGTAAAATGGGTAATCATTCTTATGATGATCTTTGTCACATATCCAACACTGAAACAGTCATATACCATCACCTCTAGTTTGTTGCTCTCCAGGATTTGACACATGCCCCTTCTCATCCGCATTGAAATTCTTGTAAGGAGAAACATTTTCTTTCTCACCTACATCTTCAAGTCTTCCCCGCTTTGGTGCCTATTTCCCTTTTAATTTATCATTTCCCTTCAAGTCCCATTTAGGCTTAGCTTAGCACTTTCACTACTCATAAGAATGCTTTAATTTCTAGATGGCTTTTTCTTACAATCTAGGCTCATCAAACTCAATATGGTCTCTATATGATGTTGTAAATCCACTGATGAATATCTAAATCTTAGCCTTTTCCTCCTTGAGATATGGCACATACTTCAACAACTCTAAGAATATGTTAGTATACTCATCATCTGTCATAGAACCCCCATGTAGCTCATAATATCCTTAGCTCTATCATCATAGTACCTCTCTAATAAGTACTACTTCTTCAATATCCTCTCAAAATCATCGCAAATCAAGCCTCCTTCCTGAATTCCCTTGACATTATTCACATCTTCCTACCATATTTTCTTTCCCTTGAAGACTGAAAGTATTTATATTAGCTTTCATGTTCTCTGAATAGCTATGAAATCTAAAGAATTTCTTCTATCCCAAACAACCATGCCTCTCCATCTTCTGACTTCTTCATCTCTCCATCAAATGTAGGAGGCTTCACTTTCTTGAATCCCGTAGGTAAATAATCCCTCCTCTTATAAGGATGATGACGATAATGACTGTGATGATGTCTCCTAGATAAGGAACAAGAATGATGCCCATACATACCATTCTTCATGTCAGTTGTGTCCAATGATCTACCACCTCTGACTGTGTCCCCTCTATCCATTTTGTGTTCAGACCAATATCTTCTACCATAGGCTTCATTATTTTTGTCTTCCTAATCTTGATTTATCCTCCTCTTTCCTTATTTTTGCAACTCTGACAATCTCTGAAGGATCGTTGCATCAACCTCTATCTACTTCTCTTGAGCCCTTGCAAGTATTTCCCAAGCCTCGACCAACCTGTCATTGTTTTCTTTGCAACTTTTGATCTCTTCCCTCAAGCTTCTTAATGTATCTTCTATCCCAGGAGAATACTCTTCTCCTTGCTGCCCAAATGATCTGTAAGAAGTGTCATAGGAACTATAGTCCACCATTTTTCTTGCCATCTTGGATTCTCTTCTTCTTGCAGGTGTACCATGTCAAATAAACCAAATAGAAACTAAAATAAAATACATACCTCAATGATGTTCAGGGTAGGCTTATCTCATCTGCAAGATCAATCCACATTAGCAAGTACTTGTATAATCATAAGTATATCCATGTAATAATATAACAACATACACCATCATGCATGACCATAACAATTGTATACCATGACCCATGCATGACAATCGTAACTTTGACATCATCATAATTTACCCAAAGAGAATGCAACTCTCTCTTATACCACCCGTGGTATCAAATATGACCCAAAGATAGTGAAACCTGCTTTGATACCATCTTGTAACAATGCCTCCTCTTATATCTACCCACTTTCACCGAATTTCCTTGGTAAACATGAGTCAAGGGGCTATTATGATAATACTCAACCTCATATGTGACCTTAAGGAAATGGAGTTGGCAACTTAAGACCTTACTAACTTCGCTTAGGTGCCACAGGACCTCCAGGAGTAATCCAACCTCTCCAGGTGTCCAACCCCTGAGATAACTCACCTTTTCCTTGACCTAGATCCCTAGTCGCTCCCTTGCCAAGGTCTCCATGCGACTATGGGTCCTTAGTCACTCCCATAAGCATGACTCCATGCGACTATGGAATTTTCTACTTAGTTTTATGTCAACAACTCTTAATTTTATGCCATGTCTTAAGGGCCAGGACTCGGGTCTCTACCTAGAACTCAATGAAACTTATAGAGAAGATAAATGACATAGAAATAATGCTTGTAAACCAAAAACTAAAACTAATACTTGACTTGATCATCCCCAACTAGGACTGACATTCTTTCAAACACTTGGTGAATATGCAACTTGCAGGTCATAAATGTAATTTTGATCATAAGGGACTGAAAAATTATCTGAGGTTTAACAAGAAGGGTCACTTCCTTCTCACATTATCTATCATAACACCAATTTGTCTTGCATTCATTATTCATTCAGTTACAAATAAAAAGATGAAAAGAGTCATGACTAAGATCTAAAACCATGCTTATAACCACCATATAACCAAATAAATAACAATAAGATAATAGCCTTTAATGCCACATAATAAGAAGTTCACTTCATCATCAAAAGCAAGAGAAACTTAGTTTTTATTAAACATAGGCAAATGTCGACTAGGTTTGAGACTTCCACATTCCACCTAACCATAGATTGCCTGAACCAATTCTTTCTTTCAGCGAATCAACCCTGTGCCATATTCCAAGCATGAATGTGGGATCTCATGGGATAAACCAATCCAAAACAATCAAGCGAATCCAAAGTTTAAACCATCACCACTCTCACTATACCGTGATCTCACCTAAACCACTGTCGAGATCACAAAACTGAATCGAGCTTAGATGCATCAAAATTCCTTCACCAATACCTTGAGGAATTTTCATGTCTCCACCCTTAGGCTTTACCGTGTATCCCATCATTACCAGTCAATGGATTCCTAGGCCTTTGGGAATTTTCTTGAGACAACCTCACCTGATCTAAAATCTTTCGTCAATCCAAAGCTTTAATCGAGAACAATCCCATCACACCATGGCTATTTGGAAGTTGCAAAGCTATGCTAAAATCCATTGTCGAAACCTGATAAAATCCATGCCAATGACAACAAAAGAACCAAATACCAACATGCACATACCATGCATGTCAAAACCAACTAGGAAATCATACATGCAACATGTTACTTGCAAGTATTCCCACTGAAGTTGTTTGATCCTTGTCTTCCTTTGTTTTCCTTGTCCTTCATTTTCTTGCTTTCTTTCTCCTCTTGCTGCTCTTCTCCTCTCTAAGGCTAATTCCCAAACTGAACTAATAAAAGGCTACCAACTAATGCTTTAAAGTCTTTTAATTGATGAGGTCTCTAATTTTTTCAAATTTTCATTATTTTCCTTCATTTTCCTCCTCACATGCAACTCATGACCTTTCACCTTCCTATTCTCCCAATTTCCATTATTTTCATAAATAATGGGCCAAAATATATTTTTGTCTTTCCAAAGCCTTAGCCATTACATTTGCCAATTTCCTATAGCCATAAACACAACAAGTGATGCCCACTAGGATATTTTTTGTAACATTCAGCTTGGAATATGTGTCCCGTGCCCATAGTCTTAGTTTACCTTTATTAACTTTATTACATAAACTTTTAACTTGGGGCTGTTACAGTGAAAACCCAGATCCATTCTTTTTGAACTCAAAACCTTGAAATCCAAGTTCATCATGCATTACACCCATAACTAACTTTAGTCATGAGGGTCGTTGGATCCATGCCCTAGGAACCAAGGTTGAATCTATTGCCACCTCGGCACGGCAATACGTTATTCAAATCAATGAGTAAGGAAAATCTAATCGTCTAACAAAAGATCGAACGACACAAATAGAGGACAGGAGGGCAACACGAGAGTTGTTCTCAAAAGGGAACGATTATGATGTAATTACACCTCACTCATATTAAAGAACACAAATAATATATATATGATTGACATTGAAATAATTTTTAAATGTCATGTTCCAATTCTATATTAAACATTTAAAAAATGATATATCTCCATGGTATTAAGATATAAAAAATAATAATTGAATGAAATTTAAATAAAAAAGAGTTGTTTGCAATTAATTTCTTTATATTATTTAGATAAATTTGATTTTAGAATATTTTATTTAAGATAAATATTTTTTTTTTGTAAGCTAAGGCGGTACTCTATTTTTTCCATTACTGAAATCAAAAAACATTACAGATATAGACAGGTCTCAACCCGCCCATAAGGGAAACCGGGTTTCTTGACCATCTGAAGTTTTTAAAAGCCATCCAATAAAAGTATATTACCAGTCTATCTATCCACGCTAAATACCCATCTACTCTTACTATAATCAAACTGTTTTTCCTCTGAGTCATTAACATCTAAGATTCCAAAAAAACAAAATAGAAATATATAAAAACCTTCTTGCAACAGCTCCATCTTCTACTGGTTCATTGCAGCTACCTTTGGTTCTTTTTCCACCTTTACTCCTATACCGCTCGCTTGCATCAGCTTCAGAATCTCATCCATCTTTCTGTCTTGCATAAGTAGAGTGACCTGGATATTCTTCAATTCCTTTTTCAGGGTGGGGATTCCTTGGGCCAATTCAACCATTTCCATGGCCACCTGCTCCATTGCTTTGGCCAATAACTGCTTCATTCCCCAATAAACATGTAACGATTGTTTATATAGTGACATTCGTCCTCTCGTATGCCCCGGATCAGGGAGGAACTGCTCCCAATCTTCCATTTCAGGATCTGAAATCTCCTGCATAGCTTCTTCCTCTAAATGATCAATAATCCTTCTAATATTCGGATTTGTATCATGGTGGTACGCTGCTTCTGCTTCCTGGAGTTTTTTCCTCATATCTTTCTTGCCTCTCTTTCTGTCTCTGCCTTCACTAGCTGCTCCCTCCTCATATTCCAATCTCACACTCCTACTCCCCCGACCGCCTCGTCCTCCAATCCGCCCTCTCCCTCTCTGATTACCGCGCCCTTGCGTTCCTCTGTTCCTTCCTCGTCTACCAACCTCCTCTTCTTCGTCATCTTCCTGACTCTTGTCCTCTTCTTCTCGGTCTCCCTTTTCCGGCTCATGCCCCTTCCACTTATCTTCTTTTCCATGCGCTGTTCGTTGGGGCTCCTCGTCTAAGATAAAATTCGGGATATCAAACTCTTCCTCCGACTCGTCCGGGATAGTAAAATAAATCTTCTGCAAGGCCTCCTCCATCGTACTCTTTCCTTTCTCTGCTGGAGTTGCCGCCTTGCTCCTCGTCCACCTACCTGCTCCCCTATCTTGGTTTTCCGCCATCTTACTTGCCTTCGTTAGTTTGAATTTCCTACTGCTCGCTGTCAATATGCTTTGGTTCTCTCCTGGTATCTCCCTTTGCTTCGTTCGTCTGCATGCAGGCCCTATATGATTCCTGCTCTGCCACCTTTCCTTCTTGAAACTTCCTTGCTGCCTGTCTTCGTCATTAATACCCACTCCATATGCTCTATCATGATGGGAAACAATCACGGTCTCGCTGACGACTCCCCCTCTCCTCCTCGGTACCTTAGCCATTTTTCGCCTTGGGATGATCATCCTTCCCATGGGTTGATTGATCCATTCTGATCGATCATTGATTATCCTGTCTTTTCCCCTCCTTCCCATAATCTGGAGGCATCTAATTATACCTTTCCTGTGCAGTCGCTTCATTATGATCCTGACTTAATACATTTTTTAATTCGCTCCACCTCGGATCATCCTGTAATAATGTCCAGCTACCATCCACTACCCTGTTCGGTCCTTCACTTCCCCAATTTGCCAATAGATCAGCTGCGCGGTTTCCATTTCTCAATACGTGGTTTATTATCGTATATTCTATCCTACTCAGCAGTCCCTCAATATCCTGTAGGATCCCTGCTGTCCTCCAACTCTTCGTTACATGATCCCAGCTCTTCCCATCCCTTAATTTCTTTAACATATCAATCGTAATTTGGGAATCTCCTTCGATTTCAAGGTTCATATACCCATTTCTAACTGCTATCCGGAGTCCATGGTGCACTGCCCACAATTCCGCTTCGTTGTTCGTCATCTCCCCTCCCCATTCAGCATACATCCACCGTGTATCACCTCTGCTATCCCTGAAAATGCCTCCCAAACCTGCTTGTCCCGGGTTACCCTTTGAGGCCCCGTCGAAGTTTAATTTGACCCGTCGATCACCAGGAAGCCTAAAATAGTTGGGGCTCTGTATGCCATTTCTGATCTTCCGCTCTGCATTAGGATAGATCATCTGAAATTCCATATTCAGTTTGGAGACGATTCTCTGTTCCTCCGGGTTCAACCTCCAATCTTCTTCCTCCCACACTTCCGACAAGACTGTTTCTTTAATCGACCTACATATTTCATCCCAAATTCTCGATTCTTGACAGCTTTTATCCCTAAAGATTCGTCGATTTCGCTCTTTCCAAATCGCCCATATTACAAAACCTATCGCCAGGTTCCATATTCTCCTTACGACTTTGCTTTGGAAATTCCCCTTTCCCCATTGGAGCAGAGTGTTCCTGATACTGTCTGGATCCCTTTTTGTCATACCAAAGAGCACCCTAATTTCTTCCCACAGGCTCTGAGTATATAAACATTTGTTCAACAAATGCTCCTGAGTTTCTATTTCCTTACTACAGAGATTACATCTTGATGGTCCATTCATTCCTCTTTTCTGAATATTGTCCCATGTCAGGATCCTCCCTCTGCACACCAGCCATACGAAAAATGTTACTTTTGGCCACCATTTTCCTTCCCAAATCTTTTTCCATTCCGTTGGTTCCTCCTCTCTTTCCTCTTGCGTTTCCCAGTAATATGCTTCTTTTACTGTGAACATGCCCTTCATCGCTTTACCCCAACGCAGAATATCCTTACCTTCTCTGATCTTGATTTTCCGCGATTCTATTTCTCTGTTATACGCTTGCCCAGCCTCCTGACTTATATTATCATCCCATTCCTCCGGTCTTTTCCAAACTCTCCATATGTCGTTTAATTCTTCTCTTTTCCAATAGTCCCTCACATGTTCCATGCCTGCTCTTTTCGCTTTCTCTTGGACTTCGTGAAGAGTTTGGATCCTATCCATATTACCCCGCTGTTGCCAACCGTCCTCCCAAAATCTTGCTGAGCTTCCTTCACGGATTTCCCAAAAGGCAAGGTTCCTAACTATGTCCCTGTTTCTACTTGCTAAATCCCAGATCTGTGATCCTCTTGGAGTTTCCTCTATTCTTAAACGCCCTTCAGTTGTATTAGGCATGCCATATTTTTGATTCCATATTCGTTTCCACACATCAGTTCCCCCCTGTACCCATCTCCACCATAGTTTCGCCCCTAGAACCTTATTTACAATTTCAGGGTCTCTTACTCCCAGTCCTCCTTCTTCTTTCCTCATAATTACATTCTTCCATGAAACCAGAGTCCATTTCTTCTGTTGCTTGGGACCCCCCCATAGAAATTTTCCAAATATTTCTCTCATTTTAGCAAAAACTCCTTTGGGAGCAGCCATAATGGACAGGTGATATATGGGGATAGATAATAAGACCGATTTTAAAAGGACGATTCTGCTTGCAATATTCAACAATCTAAACGACCAACTAGCTAATCTTTTCCTGATTTTTTCCAACAAATTCTGCCAATTTTTGATCCGGTGAGGGTTTATATCCAGTTGGATACCCAAATACTTCGTGGGTAACTCACCCTTTCTAAAACCTAGAACTCTGGTTAAATGATTTTTAATAGACTCAGGCGAATTAAATATGAAAGTACAAGATTTATCATTATTAATCTCCATACCTGATGCGTTCATGAAGACTTCTAAGACCTGCTTGAAATTCCTCACCTCCTTCAGCGACGCTTCTCCAAATAACATCAAATCATCAACAAACTGTTGATGTGTGATGATCAGATTATTCCCCCACAACCTTATTCCTTTGATTCTCCGTTCGCTTACTTCCTTTTTGAGTTTTCTACTTAATCCTTCCATAGCCAAGATAAATAAGAACGGAGAAATTGGGTCCCCCTGCCTAATTCCCCTGGTAGCATTAAACGTATCTGTAGGAATACCATTGACCAAAATTGAAAAATTCGGAGTAGAGATCATGCTGACTATCCATGCTATCCACCTGCTCTCAAAACCATAAGCTTCCAAAACCGCTCTGAGATAGTTCCAGTTCAATCGATCATAGGCCTTGGATAAATCCAACTTCATTAGCATCCCTCTCTGTTTTTTCACCTTTAGGGAATGTATCACCTCCTGAGATACCACTATACCATCCAGGATTTGCCGACCCTCCACAAATCCAGTCTGTTCAGGCGCAATTAAGTTAGGTAGGAGAGGTTTCAACCTTTTCGCAATCAAAGTGGATATAATCTTATAGATGACATTACACAAGGCTATTGGTCTAAAGCCCTGTGGCTCCTCCGAGGTATTACTTTTAGGAATCAAAGTTAAAAAGGTCGAATTTATTCCAGGCCATATCCGCTGTCTCATTCGTGATTCTTCCACAGCCTCCAATATCTCCTTTCCCATAAAATGCCAACTAGCCTGGAAGAATTCCACTGTATACCCATCCGGACCTGGAGCCTTGTTCCTACTCATATTCATCACCACTTCTCCTAACTCCTCCATGGTCACTGCCCGCATTAATGCCTTATTTTGTTCCTCAGTTACTAGTCTTGGTATCTCCCTGCAAATATTATTTATAGCTTCTTCTCTATCCCTTCGATTTTCTGTTAAGATCCCTTTAAAGTAATCAACTAGAGTCTTTTCTATACCCTCCTGTTCTATGACTCTTTCTCCTTCAGCATTTTTAATTGAAAAGATTCTATTCCTCTACCTATTTTGGATCATGGCTTGATGGAAGAATTTTGTATTCCGTTCTCCTTCCCTTAACCATTTTATCCTTGATTTTTGTCTCCACAGAATCTCCTCTTGTTTCCTTCTCTCTTCCAACTGGCTAATTATTCTTCCTTCCTCCCTACTCTTCTCTTCATCCCTTCCTTCCAAGATTATTTTTTGCTGGATTTCCTCCATTTCTCCTTCTAATTTTAGCTTTGCTTCCATAATGTTCCCAAATTCTTTCCTATTCCATTCTTTTATTCTCTTCTTAATTTCCTTAAGCTTCAATTGTATAGTATGCATTTTCCCGTTACCCCTGATATTACTCTGATTCCACCAATCCTCCAATTTCTTTATGAATTGTGGGTCTCTAAGCCAGAACGATTCGAATCTAAAAGGCTTCTTTCCCTGAACCTTCTTGATATCAATATCTAATCGTATGGGCCAATGATCAGAACCAAGGCTAGGAAGAATTTTAGCTTCAATAAACACATCGCGATTCAAAATTTGCTCTGAAAGCATAAATCTATCCAGTCTAGAAGCAATTTGATTCTGCCCTCCTCTACGATTGTTCCAGGTATGAACCCCATTAATTGTTTGAATATCTACCAACCTCAGGTCCCTAATCATATCGTTGAACTCCTCCATATTCTGGTCCTCCCTCCTTATTCCCCCTCTCTTTTCTCTTAGATCCCTTATCATATTGAAGTCCCCTCCGATTATCCACGGGGTATTCGGAATTAAACTTCTCATAGTGTGAATATTCTTCAAAAAATCTTTCCTTTCTCTAAAATTATGGGGTCCATATACTCCTGTGATAAGGATTCTTTCCCCCATCCCCACTAATCTAAACAGGCCTGAAAGGATTCTAGGCAGACTAAACCAATTTTCAAAAATTACCTCTTCCGGGTTCCACAAGATAGCCAGACCCCCTGTTGTTGCTACTGCGTCCAGAGCCATAACCTCGTATCCTATTTTCAATTTCTTTACAGTTTCTGCCAACTGCTGGCATTCCATTTTCGTTTCCTGAATTACCATAATGCTTGGCTTATCTTTCTTCACTCTTTCTTTCAAATATCTCTGTTTCCCTTTACTATTTAATCCCCTGATATTCCAACTTGTAATAATCATTTAAAACTTTTTAGAAGTTTGTTGAAATACCTCTGACAGAGGTATCACCCTTCCTGAATTTACTAGAGTCTCTCCCACAGCTTGGATTGATTCATTTAATGTTCTTCTTCCTTTTTTCCTTACACCCTTACCTTGGCCATCCCCTTCTAGGCTTTGGGATTCCTGATTTCCTTGTTGATCTGACCTGTTTTCGGTAAGTCCTCCTTTCTTCTCCTTATATCTTTGAAAGGTTTCTTTATACAACTGTTTCTCTTTCTCCGGGATGAATCTTTCGTCCAATTTTTTCCATTCATTAAGTAATTTCTTCATTATCTTCTCTTCCTCTGTACCCACTTCTTTTATATGCTCCATACCTATCATTGATTGTTCTACTATATTTTCTTTGCTTCCTCCCGCTTCCGCTTCATTCTCTCTGCTTGGGCTCATACTTTTTCTTTTTCCATCCTTTATGATTTCCATTGGGGTTATCTCGGTAACCTCCGTTACCTGTTTTTCTCCCTCCAACTCCTCTTCTTTCTCTTGAAGGATTTTGAACTTGTTTTGACTCTCAATTGATGAGTTTATCTCCTTGAATTGGGGTTTTGATGTTCCCTGAATTGGTTTCCTTCTCCTCTGTACCGCTCTAAATGCATTTTCCTCCCCTTCAGGTCCCTCTTCTTTCCTTATATCCTCCCTATTATCCTTCTCTGCCTCCACTGTTCGATTTTGCGGACATTCCTTTGCGAGATGTCCATATACATGACATCTCCTACACCTGAACGGTATATGCTCGTAATCTATGGGCTGCTGCCATATTTCATCCTGATATTCAAGCTCAATGGATTCCGGTAAAGGATCTGCTATGTTCATATATACACAAATCCTTGCATAAGAAGTATATTTACCTCTTTTCGTCGATTCTGCCACCTTTACAAACGTTCCAATCGAATTTCCAATTCCTTCCAATATTTCAGGATCCCAAAATTCATCCGGTAGCCCAAATAATCTGACCCATATCGGGGCTGCCATTATTTTCTCCTCATCAGGATTGTATCTATCTTCCCAATATCGTGTGAACAAACCCGCATTGTTCATGAAGTGCGGTCCCTCCTCAAAAACCCTTTCCTTATCCTGTAGGTTTGCGAAGATGACTGTAAAAAATCCCTTAGCTCCAAGTTTGAGATCTATATGCCCTCTTGGTCGCCATCTCTGTTGAATCCATCTCGTGAGGTCCCTTTCAGAAGGCCAGTATCCTATAAACTTGCAGATTAAAGCGTGATCTCTCATATAGCAGCGGTAATTCTCCAATTTATTATTTGGAATCACATACCGCGGCTTTTTCTGTGCCCTAGGAAGGCATCTGTTTACCATTCTTGCTTGCCATTTATTTCCCATAACTGGAGTTTCCCTGCTTATTTCCGGCCTTCCGCCTTGCCCATTTGCGTTCCCTGAATTTCCAGCCATTACGTTTCGGTAGGAGGGGATCTCTCCCCTCCCCTGCCCTTCTCCCATTACTTCTCTCAGTCCTTCCCAATCCTATATTATTCTTCAATCCTTGCTTAAAACTTCAAATTTACCTGGCCGTTACCTATACGGTCACCTGCCTTCCGTACTCCTCCTCGGCCTGTTCTTTCTTCTCTGGGAACTTACGTCTTTAAAACCCTACCGTCGACCCGCGTTCGAATTCTTTCCCAAAACCCTCATTGCTCTAGGCATCCAACCTATAACAATGTTTATTTAAGATAAATATTAAGATAATTAAATTTCAATATTCTTTTATTATTAATCTCTTTTAATATTATATGTAAATTCTATGTGAACATAAGATTTACACCTCTTTTATATTGACTTGTAAAAAATACATTTTGACCCAAAAACTTATGTAAATTCTATGTCAACATAAGATTTACACCTCTTTTATAATGATTTGTAAAAAATACATTTTGACCAAAAAAACGTATATAAACAATTTAATAATAAAGAAAATGAAGGAAAAGAAAATAAGAAAGAACCAAAACATGTGAAATCAAATATTTACAACTGAAGAAATTTGATTGAAATTTGGTCATACATATTAACATTGATACATGTGTTATGATAAACGTTGATAATATGTAGTTTTTTATTTTATTTTATTTTATATTATAACATTTTTTGTTTACAAATATTATTTATAACTCCATAAAATTAGTCATTCCAATTTTATATAAATGAATAAAAATAAAAAATTGCATATTTTTTTAATTCTAAAATAATTTAATATATTTTTTTATAATTTTAATAGATTTTATAAAATCTATTTTAAAATAACTAAAAATAAAAACAAAAACATATAACCTGCCATCGTCTAGTAAAATAAAGCTATCATAAACAAATTAACCATTATAAAAATATAAGTTCACAAGTAAAGAATATCATGTGGAATTCGAGAAGAAATTTTCCATAAATATTTAGTGAGTTGTGCAAGTAACAGGTAATTTCAAATAACTAGTCTTGACATTTTAGTGGGTAATTAAAATGATATGAAATTATATAAATTAAGAAATTTAAAACTTAATTTCTTTCAGAATACAGATAGAGGTTGTAGGCCCTAAGATATATGGTAGGCCCCAAGATATATGGTGGGTATTCGAAATAAAATAATTGTTAAGTTTTATTAAAGATTTCACAATTTTTTTCATTATTCCTGCCTAAATTTAAAGAGTAAAATGAAATGAATAGTAGTTTTGTAAGTAGGCATCAAGATAGTGGTGGCAGTCGAAATAAAATAATTATTAAAGATTTCACCAAATTTTTCTTTATTCCCGCACCTAAATTCAAAGAGTAAAATGAAATGAATAATGGTTTTATAAATAATTTGTGCAACTCACTTGATAAATGAAATTTCATCCAATTAATTTAAAAAAAAAATTAATTTAATTTAATAAATTGTGTAATTATTAAATAACTCTAAACTATTAATTTTAATATTTTTTATTGGTTTATAATTTTGGAAATATAATTTTTTTATTAATATTAATTATTAAGCAATAAGGTGTTTCTTTTAAGAAAAACTTTCCTCTTGGATCCTGTTATTACGATTGGTTGTATTATATGTTCGACTATAGGAAGTTCTTCAACCATTGGATGATCATAACGAGCGAAGGTAGTTGGAAGGCGGTGCAACAATTTATAATGGATGATCCTAACGAGAGAAGGTAGTTGGAAGGCGGTGCAACAATTTATAATGGATGATCCTAACGAGAGAAGGTAGTTGGAAGGCGGTGCAACAATTTATAATGGATGATCATAACAAGAATAGGTAGTGGGAAGGGAGTGAAACAATTTGATTATTATGGTGTTCAGGTTGGAATTTCAAAACAAATTTATTTGTCAAATTTGCTTGTTATAACTTTTCTCTACTTATTTTTATAATTTTAACAAAAAATGGTGATGGTTTTATAAAAAATTTGACTATATTTAATGAAAAATCACTTCATGATAGACAATTTACCCACCAAATTCCATCCCTGATAATACTTGACAAAAAGACAAATGTTCAGTTTTATAACAATAACCATTGCGATTGACAAACAAATGTTCGGTTTTATAACGGTTTGAACCTTTTCTTTCTACGGTTCTCCACCATAATTGGGATGCATTTAAACAAGTTGTCGCATCATTATGGTAAATGTTGATTGAGTCGGTCACCTTTGGTTGTGTCGTGCAAAAATAATTAACCAATGCGTAGCCTTTTAGAGGCAAAGGAATTGTAACGAGGTGAGGAATGGTTTTGATGGCTAAAAGTGGTTGGAATTTGGGTAAAAAAAATTCAAAAATATTTGTAAAGGCAGTCTTTGAATCGTGTTTTTAATGGTGGAAATGGATTCAGCACCATCAAAAACTAAAAACATGTAGAACACCTAAAATTTTAAAGTTTAACAACTATATCTTGGATTTACAAAAATCATTGTGTCATTTAAGCCCCTAAAAAAAGGACTCGTGTTAAAAAAGTCATCAATGACTCATGTGAGATTTTTCAAGAGTGACAGGGGTTGAGATTGGATTCCCTGGTAATTTAGGGTAAAGTGTTGAGCGTATGAAGCCCTTGCGGTTTCATAGATTCTTATATTGTGATTAAATAATTTGTAGAATTTAAAATTTAAAAATAAATTGCAACTTACAAAAATTGATCCTTCGACTTGTTGGAAATTTTCTGATAAATTCCAAAACAAATATGAGCAGAGAGTAATACTCTATTTTTACCACACAGGATCTTAGCACAGGGAAGCTAAAAACTGTTTTGCTGAGGACAGAGTTTCAGCAACACAAAAAAAACTTCTATTCATTAACAAGAAACCAACTGTTACATAAATCTTCTTCCTCACACAGAGGGATTTCACAACTGCTGTTACAGAAGCATCTTCCTCTCAACAGAGGGATTTCAACCAGGGAACACTTCAGTTCCTAACAAAAACTTCACTGTCTCTCATAAAAAAAATTACTCTGTCTCAGCTGTATATTTTTACACTACTGTGTGTAAAAACAAAACACTCTGTTTTTGCTGAAAAAAACAAAACACTGCTGTGTGCATTTGCATTGTTGCATTCTCACATCACATTTCAACAAAACAACATCAACATACCATGCACGCTGTTACGTATATATTTTCTCAACAAAACAAATTACATTACGTTGTTGCATATACCCCAAAGAAAACATTCGTACTGTTGTGTGAAAATTCTTCACTTGTGCACTGATGCGTGCTTCCCTTTCCGTTTCAACAAACAACAACTCTCACACTGCTACGCCTCACTTGCATTTCATATGCAAACAACATAAAACTACATTCATATGCGCTACTGCGCTTCTACCCTTTTCTATCAATGAACAACAAACATTACAGTCACATTGCTATAAAAAAAAGGTTCTTACCTTCACTGCGGTGAGTTTCACTTTTCATCTCATATTCAACAAAAGATATTATAGTCACGTTGATGCGTGCTCCCTTTCTCAACAACGAACCAAACTACATTTCAATCTCTGCACTGATGTGCATTTTCCCTTTCACACTGTTGTGTCTGCGCGTTGCCCTCTTTCATTCAACATACAACAAAACTTACATACTCTATCTCTTCTTGAATTTAACACTGCCGTGTTACATTTTATATCCTATAAAACGTTCACGCTGCTGCGATTTGTTTTCTTCCTTCACGCGCTATTGTTTTTTTAGTTCACAGTGTTGCGCCCATTTTTATTTCATGTTTTACAAATCAAGGCAGGGCAATACATTACCATTGCGCTGCTGCGCAGTCCATATGCATATCAATGAACAACAAATACATTCACGCTCTGCTGCTCTGCGCATTCACTTACTTTTCCCCTTCAACGAACAACTCCCGTGCATTAAAAATATTAAAGACTTTACCAACACTTACTGACCTCAGTACATTTCAATTAACTTCTTTAATTATTTCAGCATGGTGGTCAGCAGGAATTCACTTCATGCAATGTCATATGCTGCAGGCCTGTACGTAGCTTAGTTTCAATCAACGGTGGTCAGCCTTCCTTTCAATCGAACAGTTGCAATCAATATCACGCGGACTCTTCTGACTGATCTTTATGCTCCGGGGAACGGCTGTTTTGGAACAGTGGCTCTGGGCACGTGTCAGCCGCTGATTGTATCGCTGTCTTCAGGAGGAAAACCACTGCTCGGTGAAAAGCAGTGCAATGGGAGTACTGCCGGTTTTGCAAAAACTGTATGTTGTCGTTGTTCAACTATCGCTGCAGTTGAAATTACAATTTCAACACTCCCCTTTAATTTCAACTGCTGGGTTATCAGTCATACCCAGACATTTCATCAAAAAATTCAAAACTTTTCTGCCTATTCGTATCAGCTTTCCTTTCATCGCTCTCACTACTGTGCTCAGGCACTCCAATCATGTAATATCCTCTTTCTCTCTGCCTCAGGCAAGATTTCCAATCTTTGCATCTCCAAGCTATCCTGCAACCTTTTCTTCTCTGCTCTTATGGCAGATTTAATTCCATATCTCTCCCCTATAAGAAGATCTTCATCAAAGAATGACTGTTAATATAGTTCAGCAATAATGATCAAGAATTTCCAGCTCCCCCTGTATGCATCGTCTCCTTTTGGCAAAGTCTTCTCAAAAGAAACTTAGATTGGCTGGAGAGCTCAAGGGACGTTCAAACTATATTTCTTTCCTTCTCCATACTTGTGTAACTTTCTTCTTTTGCATGGTTCTAGCTTGTGTAAGAGCCCATGTTAAGTTACAATCACGTGCCATATGACCAATGTTATGACACTTGAAGCATTTTACATTGTTCATGAATACGATTTCATGATTTCTTCCTGTAGAATTGTTTCTTGGAGATTGTCGGAGAACATAACATCTATCTCTATGAAATGCTCTACAGTATTTTTCCATATGACCAAAGTTTGAACAAGAATAACAATAACCAAAAAATGAACTTTGGTACCTGGGAGATGGAGGTTTCCTTGATGTACTTCTGAAGCCTTTCTGCCTTGAGATCCTTTGATAATAACCATTGCCTCTTGCCTCTTTGACATCATCTACATTTCTTTTTGGAGCTGCTTTTCTACTTGGAGCAAGATTTCTTCTTGGAATAGGATTTCTTCTATTGTAGCCTTGATTTTTCTCCTTGCCTTTGCTGGAACTAGGAGCATCTCCATTTCTTTCTGGCTTCTTCACATCTTTTTTGCTTAAAGCCTTTTCATTCTTGTTTGAGGGTTCACCTTCATACCCGAGTCCCGATTTATCAGATGGACATCTGTGATAGCTAAGCATGTCATCCAAAGCTTGAGAGCTCTTCAAGATTTTGTTCATTCCTTCAACCTTTTTTTTGAGGAGGACAATCTCTTCTTCCAATCTTTCACACTCATTATTCTTCTTTGCAAGTTGTTCCTCAGTTTCTTCCTTGCTATGAGTAGCTTCAGTTGCTACTATTTTAAGGGAGATGATATCTGACTTCATTTTGAAGATTTCTTCATTCTTTGCTTGTCTACCCTCCAATTTCTTCTCAGCTACCTGTGCCTGTTTCCTGGCTTCTTGTAATTGAGACTTAAGGGAGGAGACCTCTATCTTGTACTGACCAATCGCTTCTTCAAGTTTGTTCACGCTCTTGTGCCTTTGTTCAAGTTGACTTGACAAGGTATTCTCCTGCTTCTTTGATTTATTCAATTTATTTGTCATGGATATGACTTCTTCATGATGCTTCCTTTTGCTTTGATGAAATTCCTTCTTAAGCTTGGCAAACTCTTCATCCCTTTCTTGCACTTGAAGCTTGATGAGGTCAACTTTCTTCCTTGTTTGATCTTGGTTACCAACTGGAGATATCTTCTTAAGTGCCTCATTTTCCTTTTTCAAATTGTTAATCTCTTCCATCGCAGTCATAAGTTGAGCGAGGAGTTCTTCTACAATGTCCTTTTCATTCTTTTCATCTTCTAGGTCTGATTCAGCCTTGATATCATCATTCTCATTTTCAGCTTCTATGATGGGTTCAGGATCTCCTTTCTGATTGATGGTCATGGTCAGTGCTCCTTTTGAGTGAAGGTCATGAAGTTTGTCCCATATATCCTTTGTTGATGAATGTTTTCCTAGATTCTTCTTTACAGAATCAGGTAGCTCATTCAAGATTGTCTTTGCTTCTTTTGCATTGTACTCCTTGGATTCTTTATCCATCCTGCTATCATCAATCACTGATTCCCAAAGTTCAATCCCTTGAGACTGTAATAAAGTTCACATTTTTGCTTCCCATATATTAAAGTTCCCATTGAACCTTGGAGTCTCAAATAGAATGCTTTCAAATTGATTGTCTTCTATTTTAGTAGTAGAGGGAGACACATCCTTAGGAGGATTGGAGACTTTCTTCCTTGACCTCGCCATTTGTGTTCTTGCACTCTTAACTGTGCTTCAAGATACTTGACTATGTATCTAAAATAACTGACTGTCTTCAACAGTAACTCAAAAAACTAGTTTGAGAAATACCTTTGATTTTTTTTGACTAAGTCTTCACTCTGCTGGAGAAGCTGCTGTAGAAGTTGTTGCAGCAAGAAATCCTTCCTTCAACTTCTTTGACACCTTCAAAGAGCCTGGACAAGCTCTGATACCAATGTTGGGAATTTTCTGATAAATTCCAAAACAAATATGAACAGAGAGTAATACTTTGTTTTTACCACACAGGATGTTAGCACAGGGAAGCTAAAAATTGTTTTGCTGAGGACAGAGTTTCAGCAACACAAAAAAAACATCTATTCATTAACAGGAAACCAACTGTTACATAAATCTTCTTCCTCACACAGAGGGATTTCACAACTGTTGTTACAAAAGCATCTTCCTCTTAACAAAGGGATTTCAACTAGGGAACACTTCAGTTCCTAAAAAAAAACTTCACTGTCTCTCACAGAAAAAATTACTCTGTCTCAGTTGTATATTTTTACACTTCTATGTGTAAAAACAAAACACTGTTTATGCTGAAAAAAACAACACACTGCTGCATTTTCACATTACATTTCAACAAAGCAACATCAACATACCATACGCGTTGCTGCGTATATATTTTCTCAACAAAACACATTACATTACGCTGTTGCGTATACCCCAAAGAAAACATTCATACTGCTGTGTGAAAATTCTTCACTTGTGCATTGATGTGTGCTTCCCTTTTCGTTTCAACAAACAACAACTCTCACACTGATGTGCCTCACTTGCATTTCATATGCAAACAACATAAAACTACATTCATATGTGCTGCTGCGCTTCTACCCTTTTCTATCAACGAACAACAAACATTACAGTCACACTCCTGTAAAAAAAAGGTTCTTACCTTCGCTACGGTGAGTTTCACTTTTCATCTCATATTCAACAAAAGATATTACAGTCACGCTGTAGCGTGCTCCATTTCTCAACAACGAACCACACTATATTTCAATCTCTGCACTGCTGTGCCTTTTTTCCTTTCGCGCTATTGCATCTGCGCGTTGCCCTCTTTCATTCAACATACAACAAAACTTACATACTCTGTCTCTTCTTGAATTTAACACTACTGTGTTACATTTTATTTCCTAGAAAACATTCATGCTGTTGCGATTTGTTTTCTCCCTTTACGTGCTGTTGTTTTTTCAGTTCACAGTGTTGCGCCCATTTTTATTTCATGTTTTACAAATCAAGGCAGGGCAATACATTACCATTGTGCTACTACGCAGTCCATATGCATATCAATGAACAACAAATACATTCACGCTCTGCTGCTCTGCGCATTCTCTTACTTTTCCCCTTCAACGAACAACTCTCGTGCATTAAAAATATTAAAGACTTTACCAACACTTACTGACCTCAGTAAATTTCAATTAAATTCTTTAATTATTTCAGCATGGCGGTCAATAGGAATTCACTTCACGCAATGTCATATGTTGCACGCCTGTGTGCAACTTGGTTTCAATCGGACAGTTGCAATCAATATCGTACGGAATTTTCTGACTAATCTTTATGCTCCCAGGAATGGCTGTTTTGGAACAGTGGCTCCAGGCACATGTCAGCAACTGATTATATCATTGCCTTATGGAGGAAAACCACCGCTCGGTGAAAAGCGGTGCGATGGGAGTACTGTCGGTTTTGCAAAAACGGTATGATGCCACTGTTAAACTGTCGCTACAGTTGAAATTACAATTTCAACACGACTCATAATGATAATGAAATTAAAATAAATATATGTTAACTATAATTCATATATATCACACAAAAATGAAAGAAAAACAAAATTTTAAATATACTACAAAAGTCCTAAGGTTTTGACGGGGATGGAATTCGACGAGAAATATATTCGTGAGAGGGTGATTTGCTGATCATACAATGAAAACATCATTAACGCTTTTGAAAAAAAAAGATCAAGACATTTGGAGTGGCTAAATTTAATGGCTATTTATTTGTATTGTCTTTTTAGTAACGAAATTAATAGACAATTTTAAAATTTGTATGATAGTATTGATGTTTTTGCGAAAAGAAGTCATATGTATGTTTATACAATGAGATATATCATTTAGAAAATATAATTCCTGCTTTTCTTTGACACTTTCTACCTAAATAATAGGAGTTGTTTAAATGTAGATGCTTCTTAGATTGGCATGTGTTTGAGGTATTTTCTCAATCAAGTGTTTGCGTGTCCAAGATAGTCTATCTTGGAACAACATTTCATGTATTATTTAACATTATTTGATCAATGACAATGTGTGATTATATAATTTCTTGTGTATATCTATTACACTTATATATATTTACAATATAAGTACATATTACATGGTTGGGGACTTACTACTTCAAATATGAGATCTTTGGACATGCTACAAAAAAAAACTTATATATCTCCTAATTCACACCATAGAGTAATTAGATTAAAGAATTTTTTAGTTTTTTAATAAAATTAATAAAGTGACATAACATATTTTTGTTTAATTTTGAAAGCTTCCTTGTAATTGGTGATAGATCCTATTTTTTGTACAATGGAACTATTTAGTGGTAGGAAATAGAAATCTCAAATGGAAAATTACCATGGCTCATAAATTTGTAATTGAATCTAAATATTATTAGATTTTCCCCTTTAAATCTTCTCATGTATGATAGACACATCTATATCGGCCCTTAATAAAAAATAATCATGGCTTTTTTCAAAACACGGATATTATATATTATTATTTTTTGAAATATTAAAATCCTCCCATACCCTTATTTAAAAATAAAAATGGGTTCAAATTTATTTTAATACTTAAAAAGTCCTCTTTCAATTCAACTGATCAAGTTGAAATTTGAGATTAATTACTTCTTTTCAAAATACATTGCAATGAATGATTTTGAGCATGCCAACTAAGAAGACTTCACAATAAATCAACATGACTTGCAAAAACTATTAAATCAAACAATGACTATACATGTTTTTCCTAAATCATGGGTTAGTTTCACAATAACAAACATTATTCAATATAATTGTTCTTTATGTTAAATAGATTTGGACATGCTAATTAAAAAATTTTGCATAATAACTCAACATGACTTGCAAAAGCTCTAAAATTAGACAATAACCATACATAGTTTTCCTAAATCATTGATTAGTCTGACCATAACAAACATTATTCAATATAATTTTTCTTTAATAGGTATATTTATGATTTTATTTTATTTTATTTTTCTTTATATTCAACTTTAAATTAATTATATAAAATACAAAACTTATATTAACAAAATAATTATTTCTATAAAAAAAATTAAAAAAATAAATATAATAATAACTTCTAAATAATTAATATATATATATATATATATATATATATATATAAAAGTGTCAAAAATATTACTCATCAAATTTATAACTCTAAAAAGTAAGATACTTTAATATAGTTATTTCTTTTAATTTCATAAAATAAAATATGTAAGTCTGCATGGGGTAGCTCAAGTGGCAGTGGCTGTGGAAATGAAGTCTCACCGAACCGGAAGTCTTGGGTTCAAATCTTGGGCTACCCTTCCCCGTAGGGGGGTGTGTAATGGACATGAAAATAGGAGCGTCCTACTAAGCTTACAAAATATATATATATATATATGACCATATTTTGGTCAAGCAATAATTTAGAATAGTAAAATAAAATATATTTTTTAATAATATTTTTTCTATTTATAGTATTAATAATTTAGGGAGGTATAATCAATTATATTTTTTTAATAATATTTTCTTCGATTCATAGTATTAATAATGATCTTTACAATGTTTAAGTATGTTTATAGAATTGTTTTAAACAATGTTTTATATATTGATTTTATATATTTTTTCAATATTATATAAATATAAATTATTTATTTTAAAAATACCTTTTTTAATTAAATTAATTAATTAAAAAATAAGATATAAAAATGAATTAGGATGTTTTTTGAGCATGTGATATTAGTAAACCATAATATTAATTTATAATATTGTAACATAACCTATTTATAAACTAAAATTTTCCATGATAAAAAATGATAATAATAATAAAAAATTATTATAAAAATGATATTAGATGCTTTTTAAAATATACATATATTTAACTCAAATATTAATTTTATTAATAATTAATTTTATTGTAATTAATAAGTATTATTATTATTATTATCTAAAATAAAATTATACTTTAGTTTTTAATATTGAAAATATGAAATCATAAAATTATAGATTAAATGATTTTATTGTGATATTTATGGACCACTACATTAAAATTTGTATGGTCCATGTAGTGAACTAGGAGTGAGGAAAATAAAAAAGTTAATATAACTGATTTGAAAATGTAAAAAATTACTCTGATTTGGAAATGCAACAAAATTACTCTTTTCACATATTTGGGGCTTAAAACTCAAACATTTTTAAATAATGACATTAAAGATTGACGACCACAATAAAAAAATTTAATATAAGTGATTTGGAAATGCAACAAAATTACTTTCTTCAACAAGCGGAGGCTTCATAGCTCAAGTGTCCAAATCTATCATGCCATAATAAACTTGATGGAAATGTACCTTCTTCATAATGAGAATTGTATGAGAAATTTTGTGCACGAGAAGAGGTACCTTGCAGCTTGAAAAACCTTTCTTCTTCTATCCCCCTCATCACAAGTGAGTGATCTGATGCTTTTCTCACCTCAAACTTGCCATCAAACATATGAATGGAGTGTCCTTGCTGGCGAATGTGGACCAAGGACAACAAGTTTCTCCTTAGTTGTGGGAGATATAAAACATGATGCAAAAGAAAGTCTGGATCACCAGGCAATTTAAGCCTGATTGTACCAAGCCCTGATGGCTTGAGTTTTGATTTGTCTGCAACGTATACTGCTCCATCAACATTGTCAGAAAATTCTTCAAAAAAATCTCTTCTAAAAGTCATGTGGCAAGTTGCTCCTGCATCTTGAGCAACCAATCATTTTTCCAAGAAGCAAGCGAAGCATTAAAAAAGTCTTCATTTACTCCAATATTACAGTGTGCCACAACATAGCGAGAAGATTTAAGTGCTTTACCTTTCTCTTTGTCATTAGTTTTACCTTTGGGTTGGTTTCTTTCATGCTCAATTCTGTCCCAAGGAAACTTGCATGTGGATGCATCATGTGATCCATCTCTTTTGCAACATATGTAGTGAAAATATGACTTTTCTCCTTAAGAGTATCTGCCCCCCCACCTCTGAAATATCTTCCTCTTCCTCTTCGACCACCTCTTCCTCTCAAAGAAACTTGAGCAAGATTCTTCTCTCTATGTGCAAGGCACACAACCTCTTTAGAAGACTGAGGAGTTGTCTTTTTCCCAAAAGCTTTCTCTCTTTCAACATTTTTTTCACAAGGGAGTCAAAGGTAATATCTTTGAGGTTTCCATTTGCTTGCAATGACTCAAGATAATTTGAGTAAGTGGGATAAAGTACCTTGAGAAAAGCTATCATAGGAATGTCTAGTTCAACATTAGTGACTCTAATATCACGAATAATATATTTTACTTTTGATGCAAGAGCAAGAGGATCAAAATTTTGTAATTCAAGGGTGACCAATTTAATCATGAGTTGAACAACTTCAAGTGCAAAGTGTGAGTCATAGAGTTCCTTCAGTTTTTGTAAGGCTTCGAAAGAATTTGAAAATGGTGAAATATGGCGACTCACCTCTTCATTTACTGATGCTGCAATCAATGCATAAGCCTTGTTGTTCTTATTTTCCCAAATGGCGAATTCCTTGTCTGAGGTATGTTTTTGTGGCTCTTTGCCTCCATCTCCAACACACACTCCTTTCCACAGCTCATTATAAATGAGAATGTGTTTTATTTTCTGCAACCATTTAGGATAGTTCTCCGTCCCATTGAGAACCACTCCCACAATAGATATCAATGAGTGCATTTTAGAAATGACACATGAGGTTGACAAAAATGAGGCGGTAGTCTGTAATTCGACTACTGGATAGTAACCAATCAGCTGTCCTTAAATCTGGTTTTGTATGTGGATTTTTTCCTTTGAGGGTCCCTCTTATCTGACCAATCATTTTTAGTCCCTCGTTCACTTCTCCTTTTATCAAGAGCTTCAATCTGCGCCCTTGATCTCACTTCTCTAAATCCAACGAATATCGCGTCATCCGCTCACCAACTAACCCAAACGATCTCCACCGTCGATGTGACCCATGCAATCGAACAGTTGTCGCACAATCTCATAACGGAACCAAAAGGAATTAAAACCCCAGTTCATAACCTTATCGCGTCTATTTCTAACATTAACCTGCGTGCACTTTCGGAAGTGATATGCATCCGATCACCCATTCAATGGATGGTCCGATCACTCTGAACCTTAAACTCTTTTTAATAACCACATCGTGTTTGAAATTTAAATTAACTCACATGCATCTTCCGACGCGATCACCGTCAAATCTAGCCCGACTAATCGAATGGCTATTGCATCACCCACTCGCCAACTAGCTTAGCCGATCTCCATCATCGATCAATCTCGCTTGATCCAACAATTATCGCATAATGTCACATGAAATCTTGCACGATGCATAACAAGTCAAGAGCGTGCGAGAAAAGTGGTTTTCTCGTGCTACATGCTGCCCGCTAAGGTTAATCGCATGAAATTTAGGAATACCACTTCTAGCCTTTAAGGTGCGCAAGATACTGCTTACCACTTGCCAAATACTACCCATGTCCTTAATTCATATTTTAATAAAGATGCTTAAGAAAAGGTTTAGCGCTTAAACTCAATATTAATGCTTAACACTAATTAACTATGATTTATAGATAAAATGTATATGTAGAAAAAAATACCCGATAGAACACTAATACATAGTCATAAGAAAATTTCATTCATCTCACCCATGTTTAACACTATGAAACCAAGAGAGTGATATCTCAACTGCGCTTGTGGAGCAGTTGCCTCACATAACCAGCTGAACATCTACAGCAGTTGCCAGAGAGGGGCAACTGTGACGAGAGAGGAGTTACAAAGCAGAGAGGGAAGTCAGAAATGGTGTTGGCTCTGATACTATGTCAGACCAGGAGGTAACTCATCAAATGTAATCGTATTATTCATTCAGGTTGTTCATTATTATATACAAGAGGGAGTGATTGTTTAGTTCATCCCCCGATGGCTCTTCATTTCCTCTATTATTTATTTACACTAATTACAGTTGTTCACCCAATCCCTATGATTAGGTGTCAACAAATTTAATATTTGCACTTCCAAGTTTTTTAATTCATTTAAATCTTCACATCCCGAATTATAAAAGATAACATAACGTATCACATCACTCTTCATTTATGCTATATTTTCATATGCTTTTGCAAAATTTGGTATAATTGCGAGTGTATATTTATTTTAATGTTAAATTAGTTAAATTTTAAGAAGACCAAATCTTTTTGTGTATAAATTTTTAAGTTTTAGTATATAATATTTTATAAAAATGCAAAGTTTAAAAAATGTTTACATTTTAATAAATTTATTTTTTTCCTAATTTATAAAAAGAAAAAGTTAAGGTGAATCGAAACTAATTTTAAGTATAGTCTTTAAAATTTGATCTTCTTGACACTTAATAAATCTGCTATATTTATATTAATTTTTCATCACTAATACATTTTAAAATAACTTTATTATATATATTTTTCTAAAAATACAATATTTTTGTATTAAACATATATGATAATTGTCTCTTACACCAGCGTAAAGTATTTTTACTTTATTTTAGAAACATATCTAATTAATATTAATTAATATTAATTTTCTAAAAAAAATTCTTGAAAGTTAGAAATTTCATTATATCAAAAGATTAGATTACTCATTACATTCTCTCAAAATCTTATTAGTCTTAATATTACCAAATTTATAGGTTAGTAGGTGACAAACAAAGCATATAATGAGTTGCTGGTATAATTTCGTTTACCATAATGGGAAAGCCAAGTGAAACCAACAACCATTAAGGATCACAAGAGTTTATTTGTGCGTATTCTCAAGTCCAAAGCCAAGTGAGGAAGGATTTCTAGCTACAATGGTCATGCTTTTCTATATTTTTCCAGCATCCCTTTCTCATATCCTCTCATTTAAACCCTTCTGCATCGTGTCCATATGATTTTTCATTTACCAGTGATTACTTTGAAATCACTCATGAGTGCATTCCTCTCATCATGACAGTCTCTACTAGGTTTCCTGTCATCATGATAGTCTCTACTAAGTTGCTCCAAGAAGAAGATTACATATCTTAATCAAGTGTTAAAGAGGTGTAGAAAAAGGTTAGGGGTATTGTTGGGTTAAGCTACCATAAATATACTATATTAAAAACGTGTTCTCTTTATAAAATGATAAGTTTACACATAAACATATTTTTATGTTCAAATCTAAATAATATAAAAACAAATTTATTAAAATACACTTGTATTATTTTTATTATATTTTTTTTTAAATTACGATAATATCATTTAATTTACTTTAATTTTATTTTTCTAATTTAAATTTAGTTAATAAATATAAATTTAAATTCATTTTGAAACTCATTTGTATTTTTCAATTATAAAATTGTTCAATTTTTTTATTTAAAGTAATTTTAAAATTTTTAATGTAATTTCCTTTTATATTAATTTTTAATATAATTATTATATTAATTAATATAATTTTCAAACTTTCATATCTACTACGAATGTAAATTTGAGTAATCGCTATAAATTTATGTTTATATTTTTAATTTAACACAATTTTATATTATTTATTCTAAGACATAATAGTCATAGTACTTAATCTAATTGTGTAAATAGCAATTCAATTAATTAATATAAATAAAATTTACTTTTAAAATCCTTTTGTATCAATAAAACATTCCACTTTTTACATTTATTCAAAATAAATATACTAGCATTTGCACCATATGTTGCAAAGGAAACGCCCTAAGGCAATGACATAGATTTGTAGATAGAAGTGTTTGGGGCCAAGGGAGCCATCATCTTTTTATTGAGTAAGAGAAGAATCCCACAATTTGATTTCATAGAATTCAAAGTCTCGCTATTATTGTTTTATTACGAAGTGTATCTTGGAAGCATAAGTCATGCTTATGCAAAATATTACGAAGTGTATCTTGGAAGCATAAGTCATGCTTATGCAAAATTGCAATGTAAGGCAGGAAAGCCTTAATGAGATATTTCAGTGGGCATAGGATTTTTCCCATATCAATGTGACGAATTGACAAAGGTTTGTTTCACAATTTATGATGAACACTTCTGCAGTTGACCTATGCATACTGCGATGGAGGGCTATCTGACCATAAATTTAGATATTGAAAACTGACCCAAACATAAATAAGCACCCATGTCAACATGGAAATCTTGTTAAGCCTATCTATATGTAAGTTACAAGGAAGCATATACTTAATTGTTTGAAAAATGAGGATCTGATTACAGTGAAATGATGTATATAAACAATAGTTGAAAATCCCCATGAACTACAAACATATAAAATTCAGATTTTTGAATTTTACTTTGAAAGAAAACTCTTCATGAAACTTAGTCCTTAAATTTTGACTATTTAAATAGTCCAAATAATCAATTTAAAAAATATATATATTAAAATAAACTAGATTTAAAAACAGGATTCACCAAAAATAGCACAATCTGAATGCCAAGATAGAAAGAAAATGTATTTCAAGTCATGAGACATGTACAAGGTCTCTCTGTATTCCAATAGCCTTTAATAGACACTGTGCTTGATTGGCAGCTTCTACTTCCTCGGAGTCATCCAATATCAAGTATTTTCTGAATTTAGGCTTCTGTGATCCATAATAAATTAAGAAATTCTATGATCTATAAGGAATTAAGAAATTTTTTTTCTTAATATCAAATATTTTTTAAATTTCAGAAAAAAAATAATAATGAAATTGTAAATATTGATTGTTAAAATTATATAATTTAAATATAACATGAGTGTGTATATATATGTGAATTGTAGGTATCACTAAATATTACACAAATTTTCCGTGTGTTTTTTCCTTGATAATTTTCAAAATTTATTCAAAAATTCAAATAAATTATCAATTGAGATTACACAATTTTATTAAATTACGCAATATAAATAGAATGAAAATATGTTAAATTAAACCAATTACATTAAAAGATCAAAAATTAAAACTTGACCAAACAATCATATAAATCAATTCACCTAAAAAAATCCAATCAAACCAAATTCTTCTAAATGAATCCTCTAAGATCAATTTCTTTGAATTATTTGATAATCCGGGGCCATAGCTTACGTTAGCTCAAAGAAGAAAATGTGAACGAATCCTCCAAGATCAATTGCTATGAATTATTTGATAAGCTGGGGTCGGGGCCACAGCTTACGTTAGCACGGTGAAGAAAATGTGAAACTGCCAGTTTCAAGTCAATTGAGTAATTTGGCAATCAGGGGTCGTGGCTTACGTTAAGCAAGATCAAGAAGGGGGGAGATTCCACTTTCATGCCAATGGATGGAATTTATATAGCACTACTGCTCTGCAAATTATATGAAAGGCCATCGGTTACGTTCAAGATCATTTTATGTTATTAATGAATAATTAGTAATCTTTATATCACACTAATTGCTCTATAAAACCATAAAACCTGTGATTTTATTATTAAATGACAGTCAACTAAACATTTTTCATCTCTATTATTTTTTTTCACCTGCTTGTCAGGGACCACGGGTTACATTACCAGGAAATTGTGAAGATTGCAGTTTCATGTCAATTGATGAATAATGAATTTTGTGTTAATTAATATCACACAACTGGGTCTACAACATCATAATATTTGGGATCTTCAAGAAGCTAGATCGTCATGGTTTTATGTGGAAATGATCATCAATTATACTATTGTTTTGAATGATAATTGAATATACAATTTTTTCTTTCTAAGATGGGAAAGAGCAGAAATGTTGTGAATGATAATTGACTATACAATTTTTTTCTTTTCTTTTAAGACGGGGAGAAGCAAGAATTCTGCATAGTTAAACTGAGAAATTGTGGGAGAGCACTTTCCCAAGCTACTCAGGAACATAGCTCCCAACTTATAGTTTCCCTTTTTCTTCCCTTTTCCTTCTGTGTCATCATATTTTCATTTGCAATGGCATGTACATCCGATTCCTCTTCCAATTCATATTTTCATTTGCAATGGCATGTACATCTGATTCCTCTTCAGATCTTAGGTGTAGGAAGGGTGAAAACGAAGTGTATGTTCAAGCCCCGCGCACACTGGAAGAGAAGAAAACATTGGACCCTCAAACACATCGGTGTGAAGCCTTCATATCTTAGGTGGATGAAGGGTGAAAACGGAGTGTATGCTCAAGCCCTGTGCACACTGGAAGAGAAGAAAACATTGGCCCCTCAAACACATCAAGAAAAGCAACGATATGACTACAACACTGTTGAAAAATGGAGGAAGGCACTTTTTGATGTTGCAGAAATAAGTGGTTTCGAGCTGGAGGCATATGATGGGTGAGTGAGGACCTCAAATTTCTGTCTACAGAATTGACAGTAATTGATATGTTTGACCGATTCCATTAGACTGTTGACTCAATTGAGAGAGTTGAAAATAATGGAGTGAAATGTACAACACTTACCACATTAACAAAAATAAGTAACAAAATGTCCATTAAAGGAACTTCCAATCAAGAAAGTTGAAGGGGAAATTGAAACATTAACAGATTTGAGAGGGCAAAGAGTGTTGCATAAAATAGACACTTCCATTGAAAAGTGTGTGTTTTCCCTCAAACACCTTGAACTGTTCCAGACAAGGATATCAGAGGTTTCCTTTCATGAAGGTATTTGCCCCAACCTTCAACGTCTCAGCCTGAAATTTTGGCCTGAACTTTTGTCATGATTCGCTGGACGTTGGGGCATTGCCAACAACACTAATAAAGTCAGAGTTGATCAATTGCACTGCGTTGAGGAAAATAGGAGGGTTTTGTGGTCTTTCAGAACTTAAAGATCTGAATATCAGCGGGTGCTATCAAGTAGAGGAGATGCCAGGTCTTGAAACATTGATATATTTGGAGGAGTTGAGGGCATCTCAATGCTTGAAGCTGAAGAGCATAGAAGGGTTGGTGAAGTTGACAAAACTTCAAGTTTTAAGGGTGGCTTACTGTGATGAGTTAGAAGAACTTCCAGGTATTGAACATTTTACATATTTGAGGAAGCTCGACACCAAATTTTGTTCGAAACTACAGGGGCAGGGGAACAGTGGAGCAGCTGAGTCAAGAATTGAAAGAAGACCTCAGAATATGAACATCAATTTTTTCAATCATAGCACTTCATACTTAAAGTCTTGGCCACAATACTTCCTGCATGCACACTGCAAACAGAGTTCTCTCGACCAGTATACATATGTCTTAACTCCAGATACATTAAACTTATAGGGATCTTCCCCCACCTCCACCATAGAGTACCCCACTTATTTCTATACAGTAAGAACCAAAAAAATTATGACATGATATTTTTTCATAGATGTATTGAATGCTCTAAATCTGTTCAATTTATTTTATAAACAACTTTAACAAGGAAAACAATGTCAGACATTAGTTACAATATCTCAAATAGAAGTTGATGATATCTAAATATTTGATTTTATGGTGCACATCTTATCATCAAAATCACTATATGCAATTCATTCCTTTTTTTCCTGCCTATACTACCAACTTCTAAAATTTATAGTACCATAATGGCATCATAAAAGCTTTAAGCCTTCCTTTAGAGTTCCATATTGTTAGAAATGACACAGTTGCTGCGAGCCCTGCTAATATCCTTCTTTCTATACATTTGTCTTAATATAAAGGATAGGTAGCATTATTTTCTTGATCTCTTTTCTTGTGATACTGCAACTTGTTGGATGAATCTATGTCCCATTATAAGTAGATATCCGTCTGAGTTGCTTTGATATATGTCCTTGACGTCCATCCTCTGGTTGGTCATGGAGACTGCACGACTTTCCCCTGACAAAATTTGATACCCAAAATTTCGTTGACATTTGTGGTTAGCACATGCATATGAGCTATTTGGTGATGAGGGCTTTTCCTCCGTGTAACATGTGATGTCCTCACTGAGCAAAACTGAATTCTTGAATCTCCAGATCCTAGTGGGGGAATGTGATTGGACTTGCAAACAAAATGATCTTCTACCTCTTCCCTTTGTTGCGAAGGTGCTTCTAGGCTTACCCTGCCCTGCTCCACAGTCAACAACAACAGGCGTAGGAGCAATACACCGTGGCCATGAACATCACGCGGTCCCAATTCAAAGAGAATAAGCCCAGGAATCAAATAAGGAATTTTGAACGTCAGTGAGCCCACATGAATAAGGAGGAAGGGTTTGGTATAACTTCGTCTTCCGGTTGATTCATGCATGAATAACCTTCAACAACTGTTACTATTCATATTTGAGGGGATTTCTCATAGGATGGAGTTGGATTCTCTGCAA
This sequence comes from Pinus tabuliformis, assembly GCA_031772625.1. Lineage (NCBI taxonomy): Eukaryota > Viridiplantae > Streptophyta > Pinopsida > Pinales > Pinaceae > Pinus > Pinus tabuliformis. The sequence continues at coordinate 580,450,248 of CM062812.1, read as the reverse complement.
GACTGCATGTGTTTTGTACCTCTTCCAAAGCACTTCTTTAACATTTTCTGTTTCTGAATGAGATAAAATATGATGCTATTAGTCTCTGTTCCCTTACGGGCTTGTGAAGATTGGCCAATCCCATAGTTCCAAGGTTGGAACTAATATAGGAAACCTGCATTGTGCAGCATACAAAGAATAAGATCATATTTATTTGAAATAATAGCCATAGTAATCTGCTGATTCTTTAACTGTATAATCTCCTGATAAATCAACTCAAATGGAACCCTATCAAACTTTCATCTTTACATACCTTAAGACACTTAATAGATGAATTCGGTATCCATTGATGGGTTCAAAACTGGCTGGGTTGGGGTTATATGTAGTGCCCATTAGAAACCCATTGCGTAGCGATAAACAGAGGTTGCTTGCCTGTTGCGGGGCAGATCAGGAAAGGCGGGCCACATCAAGAAAGGCTCCAAGGCTGGGAGAAAGGCTGCTAGAACCCAGCGGCTTGCTTGATGGCAGCGATTTGAACCCGGGCATCACCATTGTACACATCGATGAAATACCAAGCACAACATCACATACGGAGCTCGCAGACGACATCTTTCTGTACTCCTTCTGATAATGATGATTTCAGCAGATTCACCATCGATTTGGATTTGGTTAGCTCTGGTTGTTTCTTGGCGGCATTTAAAACATTGGACCCTCAAACACATCAAGAAAAGTAGCGATATGACTACAACACTGTTGAAAAATGGAGGAAGGCACTTTTTGATGTTGCAGAAATAAGTGGTTTCGAGCTGGAGGCATATGATGGGTGAGTGAGGACCTCAAACTCTTCCTGATCTTCTTAGTTTTTAATTTCATGTTGGATAGATTAGATATATGACACTTTTGTAGGGTTTTCTTACATGTTATGCTATATTATTCAGGAATGAGGGGCAGCTGGTTGATTAGGTCGTGCAACGAGTGTTGAAAAAGGTTAGAAAAACACCACTAATTGTGGACAGATACCTAATTGGTCTAAATGAAAAATTAAAAGATTTTGAAAATACAATGCTATTGCAGCAGCAAAGCAGTGATGCTAGAGTTGTGGGAATTGTGGGTCTTGGTGGAGTTGGCAAGACGACCCTTGCAAAAGAATTCTTCAACCGTAACAGATCATATTACAATCGATCTTGCTTCTTGTCTGATGTCAGAGAAAGTGCTGCTAGGAATTCTTTAAATTCCTTGCAAAGTATACTTACGACGATTTGACCCAATTGAACATGCAAATATACAACACTGATGAAGGTAAAGAGAAGCTCGGAAGGCATCTCTTATCCGTTCATGCTCTCATAATTTTAGAAATGCATTTGTTAGGTATAGACATAAAAGAATTGCCAAGTGCCATTGGAAATCTATTCAATTTGGGTGTTCTGAAATTAGGAACCCCTTCACTGGAAAGGCTGCCACCTTCCATCGGCTACCTAAGGAGTTTAGAGAATTTCTGTCTACAAAATTGACAGAAATTGATATGTTTTCCAGATTCCATTAGACTCTTGACTCAATTGAGAGAGCTGAAAATAATGGAGTGAAATGTACAACACTTACCACATTAACGAAAATAAGTAATGAAATGTCCATTAAAGGAACTTCCATTCAAGAAAGTTGAAGGGGAAATTGAAACATTAACAGATTTGAGAGGGCAAAGAGTGTTGCATAAAACAGACACTTCCATTGAAAAGTGTGTGTTTTCCCTTAGACACCTTGAACTGTTCCAGACAAGGATATCGGAGGTTTCCTTTCATGAAGGTATTTGCCCCAACCTTCAACGTCTCAGCCTAAAACTTTGGCTTGAACTTTTGTCATGATTCAGTGGACGTTGGGGCATTGCCAACAACACTAATAAAGTCAGAGTTGATCAATTACAGTGCATTGAGGAAAATAGGAGGGCTTTGTGGTCTTTCAAAACTTAAAGATATGAATATCAGCAGGTGTTATCAAGTAGAGGAGCTGTCAGGTCTTGAAACATTGATATATTTGGAGGAGTTGAGGGCATCTCAATGTTTGAAGCTGAAGAGCATAGAAGGGTTGGTGAAGTTGACAAAACTTCAAGTTTTAAAGGTGGCTTACTGTGATGAGTTAGAAGAACTTCTAGGTATTGAACGTTTTACATCTTTGAGGAAGCTTAACACCAAATTTTGTTCGAAACTACAGTGGGGCAGGGGAACAGTGGAGCAGCTGAGTCAAGAATTGAAAGAAGACCTCAGCATATGAACATCAATTTTTGCAATCATATCACTTCATACTTAAAGTCCTGGCCACAATACTTCCTGCATGCACACTGCAAATAGAGTTCTCTCAACCAGTATACATATGGCTTAACTCCAGATACATTAAACTTATAGGGATCTTCCCCCACCTCCACCATAGAGTACCCCACTTCTTTCAATTTGTTTTATAAACAACTTTAACAAGGAAAACAATGTCAGACATTAGTTACAATATCTCAGATAGAAGTTGATGATATCTAAATATTTGATTTTATGGTGCACATCTTATCATCAAAATCGCTATATGCAATTCATTCCTTTTTTCCCTGCCTATACTACCAACTTCTGTAATTTATAGTACCATAATGGCATCATAAAAAATTTAAGCCTTCCTTTAGAGTTCCATATTGTCAGAAATGACACAGTTGCTGCAAGCCCTGCTAATATCCTACTTTCTATACATTTGTCTTAATATAAAGGATAGGTAGTATTATTTTCTTCATCTCTTTTCTTATGATACTGCAACTTGTTGGATGAATCTATGTCCCATTATAAGTAGATATCAGTCTGAGTTGCTTTGTTATATGTCCTTGCCGTCCATCCTCTGGTTGGTCATGGAGACTGCATGACTTTCCCGTGACAAAATTTGATACCCAAAATTTCGTTGACATTTGTGGTTAGCACATGCATATGAGCTATTTGGTGATGAGGGCTTTGCCTCCGTGTAACATGTGATGTACTCACTGAGCAAAACTGAATTCTTGAATCCCCAGATCCTAGTGGGGGAATGTGATTGGACTTGCAAACAAAATGCTCTTATACCTCTTCCCTTTGCTGCAAAGGTGCTTCTAGGCTTACCCTGCCCTGCTCCACAGTCCACAACAACAGGCGTAGGAGCAATACACCGTGGGCATGAACATCACGCGGTCCCAATTCAAAGAGAATAAGCCCAGGAATCAAATAAGGAATTTGAACATCAATGAGCCCACATGAATAAGGAGGAAGGGTTTGGTATAACTTTGTTTTCCGGTTGATTCATGCACGAATAACCTTCAACAACTGTTACTGGTCATATTTGAGGGGATTTCTCATAGGATGGAGTTGGATTCTCTGCAAGACTGCATGTGTTTTGTACCTCTTCCAAAGCACTTCTTTAACATTTTCTGTTTCTGAATGAGATAAAATATGATGCTATCAGTCTCTGTTCCCTTACGGGCTTGTGAAGATTGGCCAATCCCATAGTTCCAAGGTTGGAATTGATATAGGAAACCTGCATTGTGCAGCATACAAAGAATAAGATCATATTTATTTCAAATAATAGCCATAGTAATCTGCTGATTCTCTAACCGTATAATCTCCTGATAAATCAACTCAAATGGAACCCTATCAAACTTTCATCTTTACATACCTTAAGACACTTAATAGATGAATTCGGTATCCATTAATGGGTTCGAAACTCGCTGGGTTGGGGTTATATGTAGTGCCCATCAGAATCCCGTAGCGTAGCGATAAACAGAGGTTGCTTGCTTGTTGGAGGCCAGATCAGGAAAGGCGGGCCAGATCAAGAAAGGCTTCGGGGCTGGGAGAAAGGCTGCTAGAACCCAGTGGCTTGCTTGATAGCAGGGATTTGAACCCGGGCATCACCACTGTACACATCGATGAAATACCAAGCACAACATCACATACAGAGCTCGCAGACGGCATCTTTCTGTTCTCCTTCTGATGATGATGATTTCAGCAGATTCACCATCGATTTGGATTTGGTTGGCTCTGGTTGTTTCTTGGCGGCATTTAAAAGAGTCTTGCCATCTGCAAGGGCATCAAGGATCAGGGAAGCATGAAGATGACTCTTATAGAAAGAACAATAAGCATGCTAAACAATGTCAATTTGCATCAAGAGTTGTGGACATAAAGTAGTCACTACTACTTTTTATCTTGCAAATTCATCACCATCAGTCACAATAAATTGTAAAATCCATGAAGAGATCTTGGAAATTCATCCCAATGATTATTTAAATTTAAATATTTTTGGTTGTGAAGTGTGCACTCTTACTCCTAAGAATCAACATTCTAACTTAGGCCATAGATCAAAGAATGATATATTTGTTGGGAATCATGATGTTGCTAAGGGATATATATTTTGGGCTCCTACTACCAACAACATTATCATCAACAACGATGTGATATTTGATTAATCTCCTCTCATTAAGTCAGAAAGTGTAGAAGATCCTTTGAAATAAGAATATGTGCAAAAACATGGGTCATTAAATCAAGAAATTCAGTTGGAAACCCAACTATCTATAGACACAAGTAAGAAAAAAGAAACTTTTAATGATAAAAAAGTAATAAATGCTAAAGACATTAAGGGAAACTTTGAAATCCCACAACCAAAACTTTGAAGATCTACAAGGGAGAGAAACCCTCCTACCAGGTATATCAATTTTACTTCATATGCTATTTTGGTTACCAACTTCATATGCTATTTTGGTTACCAATGACTACTTTGAAATCCCACAACCAAAACTTTGAAGATCTACAAGGGAGAGAAACCCTCCTACCAGGTATATCAATTTTACTTCATATGCTATTTTGGTTACCAACTTCATATGCTATTTTGGTTACCAATGACTCAGGACCTTCTTGTTATTAGGAAGTAATATATGTTATCAATGGTTCCAAATGGAAGGTGGTAATGAAAGAAAAAATGTATGTCTTAGAGAAGAATAAAACTTGAGACATGGAAAATGTTTCTAAAGTTAGAAAGGTTGTTGTATGTAATGGGTCTACACATTGAAGAAAGGAGTTGATAACTTGAGACATGTTAGAAGTTTCTAAAATTAGAAAAGTTGTATGTAATGGGTCTACACATTGAGGAAAGCACTTGATAGTAATGTTGAGAGGTATAAAGTTAGAAAAGTCACAAAAAGTTACTCATATGGAATGCACAAATTTCTATGAAATATTTTTGCAATTATTAAACTTGTATTTATTTGTATTGTGTTAATACTAATTTTTCTATTTAATTAAAATTTAAAGTAATTATATTTGAAAAAAATGCTTTTAGATGGATATTTGCATCAGAAAATATTGTGGAACATCACAATAAAATATTTATTAATTATAAATTCAAAAAATCATTATATGAACTAAAACAATGATCTAAACAATAATAAATTTCGGTACAATACCATACAATATAAACTGGTCAATTTAAATAAATAAATTTAAATTTCTTGAAACTTCACACTTAAATGGCTTGTATACAGGTCTGCGGAGATGCGGAAAGAGCTGCAGGCTGAGATGGATGAACTACTTACGACCTGGCATTAAACAGAGCCCGATTTCCTACGAGGAAGACCAAACGATCAAACACTTGCATTCCCTTATAGGCAACAGGTTTCCATTTTTGTCAATTCCTGATCTTCCCTAATCTTCTTTGTTAATAATTGTTCAAGTGAATCCATGCTCACTTTCCTTTCCTTTGATTTGGAAATGAATGGCATCAGCTACGCAGGTGGCCTCAAATTGCTGCCCATTTGCCTGAGCGTACAGACAATGAGATCAAGAACTATTGGAATTCTTGCATCAAGAGGAAGGGAGGGCTTCTCTCTTCCTCCTCCACGTTACCCAACGGTAACAACAACACAAAATGTAATATTCCCTCGCACGCTCCAGATCCTTATATGTCGCTTCACTCTGCCAAGCCATTGGGGGTTATTCCTGACAGTCACATGCAGTCAATTAATAACATCTTTAATGTAGTTACCTCTGCAGAAAATCAGCACTATCGTGTTGCGGACGTATTGGATTTAAAGCATGAGAAATTTGATGTTCAACAAAGAAATAATGAATTTGTTGGAATTGATTACAACCACCTAACTTCTTGTTCACAACTGTGGGTTGATCACACCAATGACAGCTTCACAGAGGCTTTTACATCTTTTACATCTCCGGGTCTGCAAGCGCAAGGACATAATGTTCAAACAGCAAAATCACCCGGATACGAGCAACAGAGAGACACATAGAGGACATTGCTGCCCAGGAATAAGCCCAGGAATCAAATAAGGAATTTTGAACATCAGTGAGCCCACATGTATAAGGAGGAAGGGTTTGGTATAACTTCGTTTTCCGGTTGATTCATGCACGAATAACCTTCAACAACTGTTATAGGTTATATTTGAGGGGATTTCTCATAGGATGGAGTTGGATTCTCTGCAAGATTTCATGTGTTTTGTACCTCTTCCAAAGCACTTTTTAACATTTTTTTGTTTCTGAATGAGATAAAATATGATGTTATCAGTCTCTATTCCCTTACGGGCTTGTGAAGATTGGCCAATCCCATAGTTCCAAGGTTGGAACTGATAATAAGATCATATTTATTTGAAATAATAGCCATAGTAATCTGCTGATTCTTTAACTGTATAATCTCCTGATAAATCAACTCAAATCAAACCCTATCAAACTTTCATCTTTACATACCTTAAGACAATTAATAGATGAATTCGGTATCCATTGACGGGTTCTAAACTGGCTGGGTTGGGGTTATATGTAGTGCCCATCAGAATCCCGTAGCGTAGCGATAAACAGAGGTTTCTTGCCTGTTGGGGGCCAGATCAAGAAAGGCTTCAGGGCTGGGAGAAAGGCTGCTAGAACCCAGCGGCTTGCTTGATGGTAGGGATTTGAACCCGGGCATCACCACTGTACACATCGATGAAATACCAAGCACAGCATCACATACCGAGCTCGCAGACGGCGTCTTTCTGTTCTCCTTCAGATGATGATGATTTCAGCAGTCTCTGTTCCCTTACGGGCTTGTGAAGATTGGCCAATCCCATATTTCCAAGGTTGGAACTGATATAGGAAACCTGCATTGTGCAGCATACAAAGAATAAGATCATATTTATTTGAGATAATAGCCATAGTAATCTGCTGATTCTTTAACCGTATAATCTTCTGATAAATCAAACCCTATCAAACTTTCATCTTTACATACCTTAAGACGCTTAATAGATGAATTCGGTATCCATTGATGGGTTCTAAACTGCCTGGGTTGGGGTTATATGTAGTGCCCATCAGAATACCCTAGCATAGCGATAAACAAAGGCTGCTTGCCTGTTGGGCGCTAGATTAGGAAAGGCGGGCCAAATCAAGAAACCCTTTAGGGCTGGGAGAAAGGCTATTAGAACCCAGCGGCTTGCTTGATGGCAGGGATTTCTTGCTTGATGGCAAGGATTTGAACCTGGGCATCACCACTGTACACATCGATGAAATACCAAGCACAATATCACATATGGAGCTCGCAGACGGCGTCTTTCTGTTCTCCTTCAGATGATGATGATTTCAGCAGATTCACCATCGATTTGGATTTGGTTGGCTCTGGTTGTTTCTTGGCGGCATTTAAAAGAGTCTTGCCATCTGCAAGGGCATCAAGGATCAGGTTGAGCCATTACTTATGCTTTGGAACCGTATACAACTTGCAACCAACTCGTAACCACTTCCATAATCGAACGGTTGAGTCTTTTCCAATCGTCTAATAGATAATCTCACGGTGCACAATAATGACAGGTGGGCAAGACGGAAGTTGATTTCAAAGGGAAAGCCTTACGGCGTAATAATCTCACGGTACACAATAATGACAGGTGGGCAAGACGGAAGTTGATTTCAAAGGGAACGCCTTACGGCGTAATTATTTTTTGTTTTTTTTTTAATGCTACTGTTATATTAACTGATGTAACTGACAACCTCTCCTCCATATAGAAGGCTTAAGTAATTACATCTCCGCAGAGAGGGCTTAACAAATAACCTTTTTGTTCCGGGAGATTCTCTGAGTTGCAACGCAATAAAATAAAAAACCGGAGAAAGCCTACTCGGAACAGAGGGAGAGAGATATTCTGTTATAGCTTAGTATGCTTGAGCTCAATGAGCAGGAGAAACCAGCCACCCAACAGAGTTTGAGGTCTTTTCTTTTCAATGAGGAACATAATTTCTTGATCAGAAACAATGGAGAAAAGGTATGATTTTTATACTTTTATATGTGCAATCATATCATTAATTCATTTCGAAAATTGCGTTCTTGTTTTGAAAGCAACGTAATGCACAGGTGACAGTTGAAGAAGTGGAAGGAAAACATGTGGGTCTGTACTTTGCCGATCAATTTTATGCATCCAGGGATTTCACTGCCGTTTTGTCCGAAATATATAAACAGTTATCGGAGAAGGGGGACTTCGAGATTGTCTTTATTTTTCCTGAATTCGATGAAGTTTTTGATGTGGCCGAAGACACCTATAGGAAGGCTTTCGAGGAATCTCACCACACAATGCCATGGCTTGCCCTGCCATTCTCAGATGAGAATTCAAGAAAAAAGCTTAAGAAGGCCTTTCAGGTGAATCAGATTCCCTGCCTTGTCATTCTGGATAAAGATGGCAAAACTATAACCCCTTATGGCGTGGAGCTTTTTGAAGAATTTGGTGTCGAGGGCTATCCATTCACTACAGAGAAAATTGATGAGGCTAGGGCCAAAGTGAAGGCCTTCAGGGATGCACAAACTCTGGAGTCCCTCCTGGTGTCAGATGAGCGAGATTTTGTCATTGGCCATGGAGAAAGAAAGGTGGGTTCTTTTCCTTTTTCGATCGTGTGAGAAAGGTTTGTGCTCCCTCTTTTTTTGTTTGTGTTTTCTTTTGTATGGAACTCTGATTAGGACAGTTGATGAGAGTTTTTCATGAATGAATGAAGACTTAGAATGTAAATGAAACCTAAAGGTGACCTCGTTATGCTATTGTGAGGATGAAAGCATGTATTGAATTGGTCAATTGTGTTTGAAAACCTAGAGAATATAGCATTTATGTCTTAAGCCTAATGACTACATGTTCTGAATGGGGCGATGGCCTCTTATGCAACAAATGTGTCTGGCACCTATTTAGGTTAAATATGCAATAATTGTCTATGGTACCTATTTAGGAAAAATAGGTGCGCAGATTCTATTTCATGATTGTCTAATTGTGAATTTGGGTATTTGCCAATAGGTTCCGGTAGCGGAGCTTCTGGGGAAGAATGTAGTGCTGTATTTCACGACCAAGGCATCCCCTGACAGCTATGAATTCACTCGATATCTATCGCGCTTTTACAATGAGCTTCGGGAAAGAGGGGAGGCCATAGAGATTGTGTTTCTTTCGGATGACCAAGAGGAAACAGACTTTCAAAAGCATTATGAAACGATGCCATGGCTGGCTTTGCCATTTGGAGACAAAACTACAAAGAAATTGTTTCGCTACTTCCGACTTCCGTTTACTCCAAACGTGGCTATTGTACATCCAGATGGGAAGTCACATTGGGAAATGCCAGAAACTGGATATTTTTACATAATGAATTCTGGAACCAGGTATTACCCATTTACAAAAGAGCGGCTAGATGAGATTGAAGCGGAGGAGGCGAAGGCGAAAGCCAAACGAGAATCACAGACACTGGAGTCAATCTTGGTTTCTGATGAGCGTGACTTTGTAATCAACCATGAAGGTGTCCATGTGGGTGATGCTGATTATTTATGCTCATTATAATTTCATTTCATTGTTTGTTTGGTGTCATAGTCAATGTGGGTGATGCTGATTATTTATTCTCATTATAACTTCATTTCATTGTTTGTTAGCTGTCATAGTCAATTTAGATTTAGTTTGTTTTTCATTCCAGTCATTCCCCAGTCACTCTTCTTTAATAGTGTTTTACATTTAATTTCTTTTAGTGCAATTTCACTCTAATAATTTATTGATGCTCGCTCTGTAATCTATTTAACTATTCTGAAAGATTAGAAAAACAATTAACTCCATTTCAGTTTTTGCGTCTCATTTGATTCTTGTCACAGATCCCCGTAGCTGAGCTTGTGGGCAAGACAGTTGGTCTGTATTTTTGTACCCGTTCGTACTCATGTTGTTTGACTGAAGTGATTGTAAGGATATACAATGAAATCAGAGAAAAAGGTGGAGTGTTTGAGATTGTTCTAATCTCTGGTGACGAAGATCAAGAGACTTTTGAAGATCACTACAGGAGCATGCCATGGTTGGCTCTTCCATTTGGAGATAAAAGGCATGCCGAGGAGATTTTCGGTCATAGAGACGTATCCTTGGTTGTGATTGGTCCAGAAGGAAGAACTGTGAGAGATGATGCCGACCGTACAATCGGTACCTATGGAGCCCGGGCCTATCCCTTCACTGATGCTCATCTTGAAAGGATGGTGGAAGAGCTGGCTAAGGAATCACCCAAGAAGATAATTTGCACCATGCATGAGTGTCCCGTTACATTGACACAGACTCCTGAATTTAGCTGTGATTATTGCTACGAAAATGGATTTGGATGGTGCTATCGTTGTTGTTGCGATGGTTGGGAGATGGATCTTCATCTCACTTGTGCTTTGGAAAATCAATCTCCCTGGCAACATGTAGACGACTTGGACAACGAGACTAACACCGAAACGGAAGCTGACAGGGACGACTGGGACAACGAGACTAACGCTGAAACGGAAACTGAAACTGAAACGGAAACCGAAACTGAAACGGAAGAAGGGGTGGACGAGGACAATGGACAAGACACAGGTGGTGAGATTGGTACCGCATGAATTATCTGTGATGGAGAATATGTTTGTAACCGGTGGTGAGATTAGGGAGATTGGTGCCCATGAATTATCTGCGATGGAGAATATCTTTATAGGGGCAACCTTTATCTTGATGGCAGATTATTAAAACCTACTTAGAGGGTTGTTTAGTTTTTCGTTTTTCTCAACTCAAAAATACATAAAACATATAAACCCGCATACGTCAACTTATTTTACATACTTGAAATTTATAAGTGTGATTGGTGCCCTGCCCATGAATTATCTGTGATGGAGAATATGTTTGTATGAATACATGCCAACTTATTTTATATACTTGAAATCTATAAGTGAGGTTGGTGCCTTGCCCATGAATTATTTATGATGGAGAATGTGGTATACTTGAAATCTATAAGTGAGATTGGTGCCCTGCCCATGAATTATTTGTGATGGAGAATATGTTTGTATGAATACATGCCAACCTATATTACATATTTGAAATCTATAAGTGAGATTGGTGCCTTGCTCATGAATTATTTATGATGGAGAATATGTTTACATACTTGAAATCTATAAGTGAGATTGATGCCCTGCCCATGAATTATCTATGATGGAGAATATGAATATGTTTGTATGAGTACATGCCAACCTATCTTACATACTTGAAATCTATAAGTGAGGTTGGTGCCCTGCCCATGAATTATTTATGATGAAGAATATGTTATACTTGAAATCTATAAGTGAGATTGGTGCCCTGCCCATGAATTATCTGTGATGGAGAATATGTTTGTATGAATACATGCCAACCTATTTTACATACTTGAAATCTATAAGTGAGATAGGTATCCTACTCATGAATTATTTATGATAAAAAAATATTTTTGTATGAATAACTTTTATCTTAATCGCAAATTATTAAAATCTACTTACAAAATTATTTAATTTTTTGTTTTTTATTTAATTTTATTTTTTTTCTCAAACAAAATTTCAACTTTAATAAAATATCAACAAAATAACATATTAAACTCTAAAATAAATCTCCCAACTCAAAAATACATAAAACATACAACCCACTCACTAAACCTTAATAAACTTTTCATACATATGCCAACCTATTTTACATACTTGAAATCTATTTCTGCCGCACTTTATTTTTCAATTTTCATATATTCTGTAACTACTAGCTCAAAACATACATGAAATGAAGATATCTCTTTGCACGTCATAGGCACTTTACTAAGTTTAGATTCCCTTTTTGTGTTGCTTTAAATTCTGTGTTTTTTTGGGCGATATTTGCAATGGTCAATAAATTGATGATTTTTATTTTCTCTGCAATGGTCAATCCTGAGCTTGCTTCTAGAATTCTAAGAAAAGGTATATTAATAATTAAATAAAAATTAAAATATTAGATTTATATTAATTTTTAAATAAATATTTAAAAAAGATATTTGTAAAATGTTTGAGTTTAAAAATAAATTTGCAAATAAATCTCTTATTAGTAAATTTTAATATTTATTTGAGATATTTTTATTCATGAATTTTAATTTTATTATTTTTGAGATATTTTTATTAGTAGAATATAATATTTATTTAGATTTAAATTTGTTAATTACAGATAATAAATTAGATTAGGAGTTTTTATCTTTTGAATTTTAAAGAAGCAATATACTTATAAAATAAATATTTGTGCTATTATTGAAAGTAAATCAAAGAGTGATCATGAATAAATGAAAATAAATCAGAGCGTCATCCGAAGTGAATGAATACAACAATTCTAAGTAAAGTGGTACTTACTTTCCCACCATTCAAGAAGCCATGATGATCTTAGTAAAACATTTTTTTTTAAATTAATAAAAGTAATGTATTACTTTTCATGGTATACAATGTACAACAATTGTAACTAAGGTGTCATTTATTTTCCCACCATTGAGGTAGGCATGATGATTTTATTATTAAAACAAACTTTTTTATTATATTATCTTTCATGGTATACAATGTTTTCTTAGAAAATATAATTTATAATTTTATAATACAACAATTCTAACTAAAATGTCACTTACCTTCCCACCATTCAAGCAACCATGATGATTTTATTAAATTAAACATTTTTAAATTAATAAAAGTATGGTATTATCTTTCATGGCATACAATGTACAACAATTCTGAAGTGTCACTTACTTTGGCACCATTGAAGCATCCATGATGATTTTATTAAATTATACATTTTTAAATTAATGAAAGTCAACCATTCTAACTAAAGTGTCTTTTACTACTTTCCCACCATTCAAGTAGCAATGATGATTTTATTAAATTAATCTTTTTTAAATTAATAAAAGTATTGTATTATCTTTCATGGTATACAATGTACAATAATTCTAACTAAAGAGTCACTTACTTACCCACCATTCCCGCCATTGAAGCACTCATGATGATTTTATTATCTATAAAATTAAACTTTTTAAATTAATAATACTATTGTATTATTTTTCATTGTATAGAATGTTTTTGCTTTCCCACCATTCAAGTAGCCATGATGATTTTATTAAATTAAACTTTTTTTTTAAATTAATAAAAGTATTGTATTATATTTCATGGTATACAATGTACAACAATTTTAACTAAGATGTCATTTACTTTCCCACCATTGAAGCATCCGCGATGATTTTATTAGATTATACCTTTTTAAATTAATGTCAATAATTCTAACTAAAGTGTCACTACTTTCCCACCATTCAATCAACCATGGTGATTTTATTAAATTAATAAAAGTATTGTATTATCTTTCATGATATACAATGTACAACAATTCTAACTAAAGTGTCACATACTTTCCCACCAATGAAGCAACCATGATGATTTAATTAAATTAAACTTTTTTAAATTAATAAAAGTATCGTATTATCTTTCATGATATACAATGTTTAATTTATAATTTTATAATACAAAAATTCTAGCTAAAATGTCACTTAATAGTTCTGTGATCCATATCAAGCTAAGAAAGATTCTTCGGCGAAAATTACATGGAATATCATGGAATATCATTTGTCGACGCGTTTCCATGTGATTAAAATCTTTCTTAAAATGTCACTTACTTTTCCACCATTCAAGAAACAATGATTTTATTAAATTAAACTTTTCTAAATTAATAAAAGTATTGTATTATCTTTCAGGGCATCAAATTAATAATATTATTTTTTATTAAATTAATAATATTATTTTTTATTATGATGTAAATTAATAATAATAATTATTATTATTATTAGTGTTTTCGACAATTTCAAGGAGTTGATTAATATTCTAGTTGATTATATTGCAATTTTTGTGCTTATCAAATAGGTATTTGTTATTATGATGATGGAGTGGCATATTAATTTGTAAATTTTAGTGCATCCTTTTGAGGCTTTCAAGTAGTTGATTAATATGCAATTTTTGTGCTTATCAAATAGGTATTATTTGTTATTATGATGATGGAGTGGCATATTAATGTGTAAGTTTTAGTGCATCAATGATTACATCAGGTATATTATATTGTTAATTAATATGGAAGTATGTTATTTGAGTTAATTAATATGGAAGTATGTTTTGTGCTTATCGAATAGGTATTATTTGTTATTATGATGATGGAGTGACATAATAATGTGTAAATTTCCCCTTTTTTGGGTTATTGTTCCACCAACTGTCTTTTCAAGGAAGATTCACACATTACAGGTTTTCAAGATTCACACATTACAAGAAGTTACATTGGTTAAATTTCCCCTTTCTTGGGTTATTGTCCCATCCACTGTCTTTTCAAGGAAGATTCACACATTACAGGTTTTCAAGATTCACACATTACAAGAAGTTACATTGTTATTATGATGATGGAGTGGCATAATAATGTGTAAATTTTCCCTTTTTGGGGTTATTGTCCCACCCAGTGTCTTTTCAAGGAAGATTCACACATTACAAGGAAAATTCACAAGATTCACACATTACAAGGAAGATTCACACATTACAAGGAAGATTCACAAGATTCACACATTACAAGGAAGATTCACACATTACAGGTTTTCAGGATTCACACATTACAAGAAGTTACATTTGGAGTCATTGATTAATATGTAAGTTTTGTGCTTTAATATTTGAATTGTTGATCAATATGCAAGTTTTGTGCTTATCAAATACATATTATTTGTTACTATGATGATGGAGTGGGATAATAATGTGTAAATTTCCCTTTTTTGGGTTATTGTTCCACTCACTGTCTTTTCAAGGTTTTCAAGATTCACACATTACAAGATTCACACTCACACATTACAAGAAGTTACGTCAGGCTTTAATATTCATTGATTAATATGTAAGTTTTGTGTTTATCAAATAGGTAGAAGTTACGTCAGGCTTTAATATTCATTGATTAATATGTAAGTTTTGTGTTTATCAAATAGGTATTATTTGTTATTATGATGATAGAGTGGGATAATTTCCCCTTTTTCTTCAGGCTTTAATATGCAAGTTTTGTGCTTATCAAATAAGTATTATTTGTTATTATGATGATGGAGAGGGATAATTTCCCCGTTTTTGGGTTAAGATTCACACTCACACATTACAAGAAGTTACATCAAGTTTTGTGATTATCAAATAGGTATTATTTTTTATTATGATGATGGAGTGGGATAATAATATGTAAATTTCACTTTTTTGGGTTATTGTTCCACTCACTGTGTTTTCAAGGTTTTCAAGATTCACACATTACAAGATTCACACTCACACATTACAAGAAGTTACGTCAGGCTTTAATATTCATTAATTAATATGTAAGTTTTGTGTTTATCAAATAGGTATTATTTGTTATTATGATGTCTTTTCAAGGTTTTCAAGATTCACACATTACAAGATTCACACTCACACATTACAAGAAGTTACGTCAGGCTTTAATATTCATTAATTAATATGTAAGTTTTGTGTTTATCAAATAGGTATTATTTGTTATTATGATGATGGAGTGGGATAATTTCCTCTTTTTCGTCAGGCTTTAATATTCCAGTTGTTGATTAATATGCAAGTTTTGTGCTTATCAAATAGGTATTATTTGTTATTATGATGATGAAGAGGAATAATTTCCCTTCTTTGGATTAAGATTCACACTCACACATTACAAGAAGTTACATCAAATTTTGTGCTTATCAAATAGGTATTATTTGTTATTATGATGATGGAGAGGGATAATTTCCTTTTTTGGGTTAAGATTCATACTCACACATTACAAGAAGTTGATTCTTCATTTACTGTCATTTGATTCTTGTCACAGATCCCCGTAGCTGAGCTTGTGGACAAGACAGTTGGTCTGTATTTTTGTACCCGTTCGTACTCATGTTGTTTGACTGAAGTGATTGTAAGGATATACAATGAAATCAGAGAAAAAGGTGGAGTGTTTGAGATTGTTCTAATCTCTGGTGACGAAGATCAAGAGACTTTTGAAGATCACTACAGGAGCATGCCATGGTTGGCTCTTCCATTTGGAGATAAAAGGCATGCCGAGGAGATTTTCGGTCATAGAGACGTATCCTTGGTTGTGATTGGTCCAGAAGGAAGAACTGTGAGAGATGATGCCCATCGTACAATCGGTACCTATGGAGCCCGGGCCTATCCCTTCACTGATGCTCATCTTGAAAGGATGGTGGAAGAGCTAGCTAAGGAATCACCCAAGAAGATAATTTGCACCATGCATGAGTGTCCCGTTAAATTGACACAGACTCCTGAATTTAGCTGTGATTATTGCTACCAAGATGGATTTGGATGGTGCTATCGTTGTTGTTGCGATGGTTGGGAGATGGATCTTCATCTCACTTGTGCCTTGGAAAATCAATCTCCCTGGCAACATGTAGACGACTTGGACAACGAAACTAACACCGAAACGGAAACCGACTGGGACAACGAGAATAACACTGAAACGGAAGGAGTGGACGAAGACAATGGACAAGACACAGGTGGTGAGATTGGTACCGCATGAATTATCTGTGATGGAGAATATGTTTGTGACCGGTGGTGAGATTAGGGAGATGGGTGCCCATGAATTATCTGTGATGGAGAATATCTTTGTATGGGCAACCTTTATCTTGATGGCAGATTATTAAAACCTACTTACAGGCTTGTTTAGTTTTTTTTTTACCTCTTTTTACGTAATATAAAGAAAAAATTTGATGAATTACTAACCAGATTACTGTAAAATAATCTCTCAACTCAAAAATACATAAAACCCGCATACTAAAACATGCCAACTTATTTTACATACTTGAAATCTATAAGTGAGATTGGTGCCCTACCCATGAATTATCTGTGATGGAGAATATGTTTGTATGTATACTTGCCAACTTATTTTACATACTTGAAATCTATAAGTGAGATTGGTGCCCTGCCCATGAATTATTTATGATGGAGAATATGTTTGTATGAATAACCTTGCCAACCTATTTTACATACTTGAAATCTATAAGTGAGATAACATGTCAACTTATT
Source organism: Pinus tabuliformis (assembly GCA_031772625.1). Lineage (NCBI taxonomy): Eukaryota > Viridiplantae > Streptophyta > Pinopsida > Pinales > Pinaceae > Pinus > Pinus tabuliformis. The sequence goes on along the minus strand of CM062812.1, from coordinate 580,432,935 downwards.
TTACATACTTGAATCTATAGGTGAGATTGGTGCCCTGTCCATGAATTATCTGTGATGGAGAATGTGTTTGTATGTATACTTGCCAACTTATTTTACATACTTGAAATCTATAAGTGAGATTGGCACCCTGCCCATGAATTATTTATGATGGAGAATATGTTTTTGTTGAATAACTTTCCCAACCTATTTTACATACTTGAAATCTATAAGTGAGATTGGTGCCTTGCCCATGAATTATCTGTGATGGAGAATATGTTTGCCAATGAATTATCTGTGATGGAGAATATGTTTGTATGAATACATGCCAATCTATTTTACATACTTGAAATTTATAAGTGAGATTGGAGCCTTGCTCATGAATTATTTATGATGCAGAATATGTTTGCCGATGGAGAATATGTTTGTATAAATACATGCCAATATATTGGTAGTTCATTCTTTTTTCTATTTATAAAAGCAAGTTGTTCCATATACAAAATCTTGGTGGCCTCAACTTGCCCACATCGGAAACCAAGTCTGTTGGCCACCTTAGTCTGTTATAAGCCATCTAGTAGCAAAATTTTACAAGTCTTTTAACTCAAGCTATATACACTTTACAACTAGATGCAAAATTGTATACTTGTCAATTTATTCTACATACTTGAAATCTGTAAGTGAGATTGGTGCCCTGCCCATGAATTATTTATGATGGAGAATATGTTTGTATGAATTATGATGGAGAATATGTTTGTATGAATAACTTTGCCAACCTATTTTACATACTTGAAATCTATAAGTGAGATTGGTGCCCTACCCATGAATTATTTGTGATGGAGAATATGTTTTCCCATGAATTATCTGTGATGGAGAATATGTTTGTATGAATACATGCCAATCTATTTTACATACTTGAAATTTATAAGTGAGATTGGTGCCTTGCTCATGAGTTATTTATAATGGAGAATATGATGGAGAATATGTTTGCCCATGAATTATCTGTGATGAAGAATATGTTTGTATGAATACATGCCAATCTATTTTACATACTTGAAATTTATAAGTGAGATTGGTGCCTTGCTCATGAATTATTTATGATGGAGAATATGTTTGTATGAATAAATTTTTTTTTTGTAAGCTACGTAGTTCCTTCTTTTTTCTATTTATAAAAGCAAGTTGTTCCATATACAAAATCTTGGTGGCCTCAACTTGTCCACTTGGGAAACCAAGTCTATTGGCCACCTTAGTCTGTTATAAGCAAACTTTTATAAGTCTTTCAACCCAAGCTATATACACTTTACAACTAGATGCAAAATTTTACAAGTCTTTCAACCCAAGCTATATACACTTCACAACTAGATACACAGTTTAATTATAAGCAAACTTTTACAAGTCTTTCAACCCAAGCTATATACACTTTACAACTAGATGAAAAATTTCAACCCAAGCTATATACACTTCACAACTAGATACACAGTTGACTGGTAAAACCTGGAAAGTAAAAAGCTATTCCTTGCTATCATCCTGTTTGGAGTCCATGATAGTCGATGCTGCAGCAGAGTCACCCGGTGCTGGTGCCAAATCCATCATTCGTTGCTAGATCATATCTAGCTTGCTATCCTGCATAAACATTATCATTTGCATATTCTTCATTTCCTTTTTGAGGTTGGGCATGCCTTGGGCGATTTCTGCCATCTCCCCCGCCCCCTGTTCCAGAGCCCTGGCCAACAAGCATTTCATGACCCAGTAAATGTGCAAGGTTTGTTTGAATAGAGTCATCCTACCTCTGGTATGCCCTGGGTCAGGTACAAGGTCCCCCCATTCTTCCATCTCCGGCTCTGAGTCTTCCTCTGGTATGCCCTGGGTCAGGTACGAGGTCCCCCCATTCTTCCATTTTCAGCTCTGAGTCTTCCTCTGGTATGCCCTGGGTCAGGTACGAGGCCCCCCATTATTCCATTTCCGGCTTTGAGTCTTCCTCTAGTATGCCCTGGGTTAGGTACAAGGTCCCCCCATTCTTCCATTTCTAGCTCTGAGTCTTCCTCTATGATACTATCCTCCATTTCCTGGATCAACTTACGAATGTAAGCATCTGTTCCATCTTTGTATGCTCTTGCTGCCTCATTGAAACTTACGAATGTAAGCATCTGTTCCATCTTTGTATGCTTTTGTTGTCTCATTGACAGCCACCTTGATGGGTTTCGTACCCTTTTTGGGCCCTGCATTCTCCGAAGTGGTAGGTTCATTTTTTACTGTCTGGCTCTGGTGCCCTTGACCCCCTCAGCCCCTGCCTCTGCCTAGGCGAGCCATCTCTGCGTTTTTAGACTCCCGGAAATACCCCAATGTTTGCGCTACCCTACTCCCATCTTCCCTTCTCCGCGTTCTATGCTCTCTACCTGCTCTTGTCATCCTCATGTATCCCTTCCCACCTACCCCATGTCCCATCCGTCTGCTGTCGTCGTTCTTGTCAACCTCTCTCCTCATAATCGTGCCACTTCTCTCCATCGATGCTCCCACATTCATGCAAGACACCACCATGCCCTACTGTTCAAGCATGAGGACAGTGGTCGGCCGTCCTTGACCTCCGTGCCCTCTCACTTCGTCACCCCGATAATAACTTTTATCTAATCCTAGATTATTAAAACCTAATTACAAAATCATTTACTTTTCTTTTCTCTCAAACGAAATTTCAACTTTGATGAAATATCAACCAAATAACATATTAAATTATAAAATAAATCTCTCAACTCAAAAATATATAAAACATACAGACCCACTCACTAAACCTTAAAATAAACTTCTCATACATAAAACATGATAACCTATTTTACATACTTGAAATCTATATCTGCCGCACTTTATTTTTCGATTTTCATATATTTAGGCCGATAGGATTTCCTATGCAGCAACTTCTTCGTCAACACTTTTACCCTGCTCCGTTCGATCAGGTGAGACACTTTCAACCGTTGATTTGAAGTGTGACTGCTTTTTCCAAATATCGGTTGAGTTGCCTTCTTTTCACCTCCAAGTTTTGTTGTGCGCTCTGTGGCATGGCAAGATATTTTTACTGCTTTTTCCCATTCTTTTACGTCACTCTTAAAGATATTTTTACTGCTTTTTCCCATTCTTTCTATTACTTTTCCTCCTCTTTATCATACCTCAACCTTTCGTTTCGTTTGTCATAAATCGGATGTTATTCGCCATTTGCTTTAAGTTGCTTGGATGCCTTTTAGCTATTATGTTCATTCTTTCTTAGAAACAAAACTTTGACTGCACGTACCAACAAAAATTAAGTTTCATTATTTAGTAATAGTAATTCTTTTAGATGGTAAGAACTCGTAACATAACACATTTCGTGTCTGGAATTTTTTTTGCACATCATGAGCCAAGTTTGCAAGGCAGAAACTGTTTGCACTGCCTGCAAATTCCAGAAAAAGAAATGCTCGGAGAAATGCGTGCTCACACCATATTTCCCGCAGAACGATCCAGATAAGTTCATGTTGGTGCACAGATAATTCGGAAATGGCCATGTCGTCAAACTACTATAGGTTCGTTGAAAAAATTATTTAGTACCACGCAAAACATTATTTTCTTGAAATGAAAGAACTATTAGCTTGGTTTATTTAATCAGCTTTCATAATAATATAGATTACTTAATTAGTTCAGACAATTACTTTCATTAATGTAGGGTATTTAGGTGCTTTTAATTTTTGTGGAGTAGAGTATTTGGTTAATTGAGTTAGCGTCCCTAATGTCTATGTGACACTAATTTCACATGTTTGTAAAAGTTTTCTGATAAATTATTGATGGCTAATTTTTAGAATTTACTGATGAGGTTTATTTTCAAGATTAAGATGAATTTTATTAGTAAGTTCATCTTAATCCTAAAAATGATTAGTAGGTTCTAAATTTTAATTATTTTTAATATTAAGATGAATTTCATTAGTAGGTTCATCTTAATCTTGAAAATAATTAATAAGTTCTAAATTTTAACCATTAATCTTTGTTTATGTAATTTATCTATTTTTTTTAAATAATTATATATCACAAAAATCTTAAATCAAATAATTTCAAATTTATCATTTATCAAACATGCCTTACATAAATGAATTTGTTGCAATTCCGTAGAAATTTTATTTTAAAACTATTATATCTAATGGCCTATTATATCCGATGGCCTTTATGGTGATCTGTGATAATTACAAGATTAAAACTATTATATCTAATGGCCTATTATATCCGATGGCCTTTATGGTGATCTGTGATAATTACAAGATCTACCAGTCGAGCAGAGAGGTGATGCAGTAAGCAGCCTGATGGCCTGGATGCAGTAAGCAGCCTGATGGCCTTTATGGTGATCTGTGATAATTACAGGATCTACCAGCCAAGCAGAGAGGTGATGCAGTAAGCAGCTTCATGTACGAAGCAAAATGCTCTGGCATTGCAGGGCTGGGTTTTGTTTTTTGTGGTTCTGTTATGGCTCATGAATGGATGTGTTTATGGATTGAAATTTAAGGAAAATATGGGTTTATTGTAGCATATGAATGGGATGCATCCAAGCATTGAAATTCCAGAAGTTGGGTGTATTGTGCATATGAAATGGCATGTGTTCATGCTTTTGAAATTTTACTCAGATAAAAGAAAAGATGGATTTGGTATTGCATATGAATGAGATGTATTCTTCGTATATGCTTGGCCATCTATAGAGGTTTCTTGATTTTGGGTAATTAACTTAACCTCTTGATTTTGGATAATTAACTTACTCTAAAATGAAATAAGACATTCAATGTGTTTATTGTAATATAGATATAAACAAAACATCTAAAGAAAACTAATTGCACAATGATTCAGTCCAAGAAAACAAGGTTTTCCACAAACCAATTAACTCTTCTAGGAAAATTCAACAATTCCAATTTAATAATCCTATCGGCCTCTCTTTGTACCTTTTGGGACAATTGCTAGTCTATAACTACTAGCTCAAAACATACATGAAATGAAGATATCTCTTTGCACATCATAGGCACTTTACTAAGTTTAGATTCCATTTTTGTGTTAGTGGTCAATCCTGAGCTTACTTCTATAATTTTAAGAAAAGGTATATTAATAATTAAATAAAGATTAGAAATATATTATGTTTAAATAAATATTTAAAAAGAGATATTTGTAAAAAGTTGAAGTTTAAAAGTAGATTTGCAAATAATTTTTTTATTAGTAATTTTTAATATTTATTTGAAATATTTTTATTCATAAATTTTAATTTTATTATTTTTGAGATATTTTTGTTAATAGATTTTAATATTTATATAGATTTAAATTTATTACTTAAAGATAGTAATTTATTTATTTTTTAATTTCAAAGAAGCATACACTTATAAAATAAATATTTGTATTATTATTGAAAGTAAATCAAAGAGTGATCATGAATAAATGAAAATAAATTAGAGTCTCATCAGAAGTGAATGAATAAAACAATTCTAACTAAAGTGGTACCTACTTTCCCACCATTCAAGAAGCCATGATGATTTTAGTAAATTAAACTTTTTAAATTAATAAAAGTAATGTATTAATTTTCATGGTATACAATGTACAACAATTGTAACTAAAGTGTCATTTATTTTCCCACCATTAAAGTAAGCATGATGATTTTATTATTAAAATAAAATTTTTAATTGTATTATCTTTCATGGTATAAATGTTTTCTTAGAAAACATAATTTATAACTTTATAATACAAAAATTCTAACTAAATGTCACTTACCTTCCCACCATTCAAGCATTTATTAAATTAAACATTTTTAAATTAATAAAAGTATGGTATTATCTTTCATGGCATACAATGTACAACAATTCTAAAGTGTCACTTACTTTCCCACCATTGAAGCATCTATGATGATTTTATTAAATTATACCTTTTTAAATTAATGAAAGTCAACAATTCTAACTAAAGTGTCACTTACTACTTTCCCACCATTCAAGCCCCCATGATGATTTTATTAAATTAAAATTTTTTAAATTAATCAAAATATTGTATTATCTTTCATGGTATACAATGTACAACAATTCTAACTAATTCTAATTAAAGCATCACTTACTTTCCCACCATTCCCTCCATTGAAGCACTTACTTTCCCACCATTCCCACCATTGAAGCACGCATGATCATTTTATTATTAAATTAATTTTTTTTTTTAAATAATAATAGTATTGTACTATCTTTCATGGTATACAATGTTTTTGCTTTCCCACCATTCAAGTAGCCATGATGATTTTATTAAATTAAACATTTTTAAATTAATAAAAGTATTGTATTATATTTCATGGTATACAATATATAACAATTTTAACTAAGGTGTCATTTACTTTCCCACCATTGAAGCATCCATAATGATTTTATTAAATTATACCTTTTTAAATTAAGGTAAGCAATTATAACTAAATTGTCACTGACTCCTTTCCCACCATTCAATCAACCATGATGACTTTATTAAATTAAACTTTTTTAAATTAATAAAAGTATTGTATTATCCTTCATGGTATACAATGTACAACAATTCTAACTAAAGTGTCACTTACTTTCCCACCACTGAAGCAACCATGATGATTTTATTAAATTAAACTTTTTTAAATTAATAAGAGTATTGCATTATCTTTCATGATATACAATGTTTAATTTATAATTTTATAATACAAAAATTCTAGCTAAAATGTCACTCACTTTCCCACCATTCAATAAAGCATGATGATTTTATTAAATTAAACCTTTCTAAATTAATAAAAGTATTGTATTATCTTTCAGGGCATCAAATTAATAATTTATTTGTTATCATGATGATGGTGTGACATTAAAAATAATAATAATAATAATTATTATTATTATTAACTGAGTACTTTCCGGGTTTTCAAGGAGTTTATTAATATTCTAGTTGATTAATATGCAATTTTTGTGCTTATCTAAATAGGTATTATTTGTTATTATGATGATGGAGTGGCATATTAATGTGTAAATTTTAGTGCATCAATGATTACATCAGGTTTAGATTAATATTCGAGTTAATTAATATGCAAGTATGTTTTGTGCTTATCAAATAGGTATTATTTGTTATTATGATGATGGAGTGGCATAATAATGTGTAAATTTCCTCTTTTTTGGTTTATTGGTCCACCCACTAGCTTTTCAAGGAAGATTCACACATTACAGGTTTTCAAGATTCACACATTACAAGAAGTTACATTTGTAGTTGTTGATTAATATGTTTTCAAGGTTCACACATTACAAGAAGTTACATTTGGAGTTGTTGATTAATATGCAAGTTTTGTGCTTTAATATTCGAGTCGCTGATTAATATGCAAGTTTTGTGCTTATCAAATAGGTATTATTTGTTATTATGATGATGGAGTGGGATAATAATGTGTAAATATTCATGTTGATTAATATGCGAGTATGTTTTGTGCTTATCGAATAGGTATTATTTTTTATTATGATGATGGAGTGGGATAATAATGTGTAAATTTCCCCTTTTTTGGGTTATTGTTCCACTCACTGTCTTTTCAAGGTTTTCAAGATTCACACATGCAAGATTCACACTCACACATTAGTTTTCAAGATTCACACTCACACATTTAAAGATATTCGAGAGTGGGATAATTTCCCCTTTTTTGGGTTAAGATTCACACTCACACATTAAAAGAAGTTACATCAGTTCGAGTTGATTAATATGTAATTTTTGTGCTTATCAAATACGTATTATTTGTTATTATCATGATGGAGTGGGATAATTTCCCCTTTTCAAGATTCACACATTACAAGATTCACACTCACACATGACAAGATATTCGAGAGTGGGATAATTTCCCCTTTTTTGGGTTAAGATTCACACTCACACATTACAAGAAGTTACATCAGTTCGAGTTGATTAATATGCAATTTTTGTGCTTATCAAATACGTATTATTTGTTATTATGATGATGGAGTGGGGTAATTTCCCCTTTTCAAGATTCACACATTACAAGATTCACACATTATTGATTCACACATTATTGTTGCATTAGGGGTTATTCATCAAGATTCACACGTTACAAGATTCGCACATTATTGATTCACACATGTGTTATATACATATTTGGGCACATCAACCCCAAACTTATATGTCGATAAAATAGGGCTCATCAACCCCTAAAACAGTTGTTTCATGCCCTAAAGGAACATAGTCATCTGAATACATCATTCCCCAAAAATTCCACCTGAGAAACCATCCAGAAATGGCCTAAATTAAACCATACTGACTGCTCCACTGGCAGGGTTCGATGCATACTGAGTGGTACACTGCCAGGGTGTGATGCATACTGATTAGGCCTTCTATAAGGTGTAATGGGCGAGGATGGACAAATGTCCGAGACAGTTTGCTAGGTGGTTGCTCATGGAATCTTATAGAAACTTCTCCTGTGCCACTTGCCTCTCTGAATTCGCCCTAAGATGAATACGTGATCTGATAAATCTCCAAGTGGAACCAATTTTAACTAGCGGAATGACACTAATCAAACCCCATGTACGACTCACACCCTTGCACACATCTATAAATGGATCTCCAATTAAAAAGATCCAGAGGCTGGAATATTTTGAATTGCAAGGAAGTGTTGATAGTTTATAATTGAGGAAGGAGCATTATATTATTGGTGTGATCTTGCTATCTCATGAGGTGAAGAAGGATTGAATCTGGGAGGATGATGCTGGATCAGACAACTGGGTTGTAATTCTCCCTTCTATTAATAAAATTCTTTAACTTTTCTTCCATATGATTGTGCAATTGTGAATGTTGTCATTTGTTAATGCTATCATTTGTTCATTATATATCTGATTCTGTAATGTTTATGTTGTAATAGATCATGATGCTTTGACGGTTCTTTGTTGTTGTACTTATACATGTACTCTCAAAGCGTGTTAAGTACAGGGAGGAGTTGCAGGATCTGTCAAAGGGGAGAGAGAGCAAGCAAGGGATTAAGCGGAAGTTCCAGATTGGTTCCATTATCATTCTCTTAACTGTTACACATAGAAGAAATCATTGAATTTCTTTAAACTGTTGTTTCTAGGGTAGCTGCCAAACCTAGAGGGTTAGCTTTCTATAAGAATACTAGTTTTCCCAGAAACAAACTAGTGACTCCGCTGGGGAAGAACAGATGTTTGTTTGTTGTTATTGTTTGTTTTATAAACTATAGACAGAGCCTGAAGTCATCCAGGTAACCTTCGAACTGCTCTTGTTGTGCAATTGCATAGTAGATGAATGTTGCTTTAGTCAATCTCTGGTTTAGTTTATGAATTAAACATTTGACTTACAAGAATTCTAGATGCCCTTTTCGTAGCTCAATAACCTCTCAAGACATTCCTTCATACCTTGCTCTTTACTGTTCATCAAATCTCAACTTAACTCATTGAAAACCGCTGCACATCTGAGCCAAAACCCATTTCAGTTGTGCTCCCTGGACCATCGCACTGTCTTCCACTGTAACCTAGTATGCATCACACCTCTCGAGTGTGGTAAGTGCGATGCACCCCTGTTTCTGCGAAGCCTAGGTGTGATGACTGACTGAACTCTTTTTCCATTCTAGAAATTGGGGGGTTTTGACCTTGTTTCCAGTTTTGTTTAGTTGTTTTGCTGCATATAAACAGTGCCGCCTTACTGAAGCCTACTTGCATCACATAAATCAGTCTCAATTAGAATAGGATTAGTGAATTTTTTTGTTTATTTGTTCATCATTTACAATCCTTTGTCGAAAAGTTGTTTAAATTGATTTGTTGCTTTGATGCAAAAAGTGTCGTAATTGTCGATTTGTGTCGAAAAGAGAAGTATCATGGATTCTTCCTTCCCTTGATAGTCGATTGAACTTTTCTTCATGTATTTGGTTTGATTTGTTTGTCTTCGAAGTGTCAAAAGCATTTTTTTTTATTCAAAATTGAAAAGTGTCATGGAGTCTTCCTTTCTCTTTTGAAGAAGAAATTGTCGAAAATGTCATTTTGAATGAAATATTTCAAATCTTTGTTGCATTTAGCTCTCTTTTTTGGCATTTTTCACATTAAGGAGAAAGAAAAAAATACATATTTTCATTTAGCAGTTGTAGATTTGTGTGTGAAAAGATGCTTTACGAAAATGCACTAGTGTGTGCTCTTTGCTCTTTGCACTATAATTTTCTTTCCCTAGTAGCTAGGATTTTCATTGCCCAAAATAAACAAAGATTATTTATCATTGTAGATTTCATTTTAGGAATTTCAAATCATCATCACGTGGTGAACCATTGAAAGGCAAAATATAAACAAGATCAACTTTCAAATAAATTTCAATGAACCTAACAACGCTTTGGAACTTAACACAACATATCTAGATGTCTAGGCTAGAGACGTGTTCTGACATCATTAAAACTAGTGGCTATAATTTTCATTGAAGGTTGGGTGATTCCTCCTCCTTGATATGACAAGTGCTAGCATGGACTTGTGCTCCCCGTACTGTCGTGTATATATTGGGAGACCACAATAGGCTTATATCCTTTATCCATAGGAAGCTGAGTCTGCCACCTTATTGATCACAATGCACTAAACACAACATTCAAGAAGATTGACTGTCATACATAAGTCCTTGGTAATTTCTCTTTAATTTATCACCAAGGTGTATATTGCAATTTTGCGATTGGTTTGGTAATCCCTCTGTCTAGATTTTCCAGAGTAGTCACTTTCATTCCTTTTCGACTCTTTAAAAGAAAAGGTCCATCTGAGCACTTGTCCTTTCAGGCTCATTAAAAATCGAAGGAGACTAGAGTCATCTTTAGCTTTTTCTCGACTCTTAAAAACTGAAAAAGAAAAGTTGTTTCCAAGCGTCATTAAAATTAATTGAATTCGGAATAACATCCTTGTTCCTTAGTTGATCTTAGGTTGATACATATGGTGACGAATCCGAAGTCCACTAATCAAGGAATCCCTTTTGAGGGGAATCCTAGTCCTTTTCCTTCTTGGGGAAATATTGGTGCTCCTTATATGGCTACATTGTCCCTTCCGGGAATTACCATTGGCCTGCCAGTATGGCTATTTTCAACCTCTGTGGTTCAAAATGCTGTGATTTCTCCGCAATCGAGTACACCTCTGGTTGAACCTAAAATTAACCCTTTGCCTTCTTCCTCGTTTGTTTCTCCCTCCCCTTCTTCCTCTTCCCTTGGTGAAAGTAGTGATACTAGTAATCAGGTGACTGAGAAGAAGAAGAAGGGGAAGGAGAAGAAGAAGAAGAAGTCAATTCAGCAAGGGGGAAACCAAGCAACCATTGCTTCGAATGCATCATCTAATGAAAATCTACCCATTAAACTTCCCAAACCCAAATTTCCATGCATAATTTGTACGGGAGACCATTTTCATCAAGATTGTCCTTTCTTTCCTCAGATCTTGAAAGAATGGTCTCCCTATTCACACCATCCCGTGTCATTAACTTCTGGAGATCATGTTGGTAACACACCTTCAACTAGTAATAGTAAAGTACATGGACAGAGGAGAAAAGTTAAGGTTCCATGTAGGTTATGTGAAGGTAACCATTCCTTTCACCTTTGTCCCTTTAAGATGAAGCCAAAAGAGTGTTGGATAACCCTCCTGCTTCACCGCAGCGACTCCCATCTGGTTACAAGAAACTCTCCCTAAGTCCTTCACCAGTTGAAAACTGACTAACTTAAATCAACCGTCGGTCGAAACCACTCTCTCTGAAAGTGAATCTTATGAGTCCATACCCGACCCAAGTCAATAGGTTGAGGTGACAATTGACCCAATTTCACCTTCAGCTAATCGTACCTTTCCTAAAGAGAGTGAAAATGGTACCGTTCAAGTTCTTTTTGTTACTTTGGATTCTAACGAACTTGGGGGAAATTCGCCTGTTCCATCTAGGCAAGAGGAAAACCCTCCAGTTCTCGTAACTCAAGGGGTTAATTCTCCCGTTTATGTGGTACCCCCTCCAAATAGTCTAGTCACTTCCTTTGATTGGAATCGACTAACAAGATCCTGCCTTCCTTCTTATGTACCTTTCCGGATCATAGTACAAGTTTGTAAAATGATCATGTCTGGCACTATTATAGATGAAGATGCATCAGTGAGTATCCTTTCCTCAACTGATTGGAAAGCGCTTGGTTCGCTATCGCTTATACCTGTTACACATAATCTGTTAGGCTTTAACAAAGGAACTAGTCGACCGTTAGGGATCCTTCCTGAATTACCTATTACTTTGGGAGGGAAAACCATTTATCTGAACATGATGGTAGTCCGAGGACCTCTAGACTACAATTTACTTCTTGGGCATGACTATGTTTATAACATGGAAGCTATTGTTTCGACACTCTTCCGAGTGATGTGTTTCCCTCATGAAGGCAAAATTGTCACCATTGACTAGCTTTCATTTCCCGGTCCAAGCATAGCTCCAAGTCAATCATCATCCCTAAATGGTCCATTTGCATCAACGGTATCAATTGAACCTTCATTCCATCCACCTGATAACCATGAGTAGTTTGGTGAGTGTAATGAAGCTTAGGGGGGATGCACCTAGTTATAAAGATAAGTTTCCCTGTAAGTTATGTGATCGGTCTGACACATCATTCACCTTTGTCTATTCTAGACGAAGCAAAAGAGGTGTTTTGTCTATTCTGGACAAAACCAAAGAGGTGTTTTGTCTATTCTGGATGAAACCATCCTACCTCACTGTAGTGACTTCCATCTGGTTACAAGAGACTCTCCCTTTTATCATGTTGGGGGCATGCAAACCTTTTTTCAAGCATAGTTTTGTCATTTCAAGCTTGTGTAAAAATGAAACTGACTTCAAGCATAGTTTCTTCGTTTCGAGCTTGTGTAAAAATGAAACTGAAGTCAAGCATAGTTTCTTCATTTCGAGCTTGTGTAAAAATGAAATCGAATCCAAGCATAGTTCCCCATGGTTCAAGCTTGTCAAAAAATGAACCCATTTACAAGTGATTGACCTTTGTGATTTCCATTCTATCAGCCCTTTTGAGCCTTGGTTGTGTACATCTCATCACCACCATCTCTTCGGCCAATCATATGCTTCCACTTGTTGGTTTTACCCTTTTTGAGGAACAGTTGCAATGAGTGGTCTTATTAGCCAGACCTTTCATAGAAATCATCATGTTTTGAGAAGTTCCAAAATCACTAGAACCAGTTGCTACCCTAGACACCACTTGTTCCTCAAAATTTAGTTCTCTTTAAACCCTTTTCAGACTCGTTAAATATGAAAAGATTGTCGAGCGCTTGTCATTTTTAACTCGTTAAAGTGATTGGAAATGTCATCCCTCATGTATTATTTTATCCTTTTTCAGACCTGAGGGATTATTTTATGAAAAAGAACTGGTGGAGTTTTCTTTTCGTCCCTTATCAAACTCTCTAAACATGAGAAGGACCGAGTTATCCTTGTAGTTAAACTCGTTAAAACAATAGTGACAAACTTATCCATATAGACGATACCAAGTTTCACTGTCGCTAGACACGTTAAAACATTAAATAGCAATAGGTTTTCCTGAAGGGCGAATTATAGAACAAGCATATGTTATCCTCCTCAAGCTTGATAAAAGTAAAGAGGTACTGGTCAGCAATGACTGGGGAAAAAGGGGAGGAAAACTTGAAGAATTTATGGTAGCAAGTTGCTCTTGAACATGACACTTTCATTTCATCACCATTATTGAGTTGGGTTGGGTTATTCCGTTCACCGATCATCTCACCATTGGTCTCTTATACCATCCATCTTTTGGGGTTAACGTTACCAATTCATCTCAATGTCACCGACATGTTCAAGAGAAGTCATTCAGTTGAGAAACCACCATCCAGTTAATGTCTCATCCACTGCAATACCTCCAACCTTAATTTTTTTCATGACTGCCATTCCTGACCCTTGTGTCGTCAGTTCATTTTCACCTCCAGAAATCATTTGCTTTGTTTCATGTCATAGATGTGGGATACATCAAGGCCCTCCTACGATGAGTCACTTCTTGTCGACATCAGCTCATTATCCAAGAATTTGACTTAGAAACAACCCTTTTAGTGCTTTAAAGCTTGCATACATCAATGGAAAGTTTCTCACTTCCAGCGACAGGTTGACATCAATGGCCTTTGACCGAAAAATTTTGCGTGGTGTTCGACATCGGATCATATATTCACACCACGTGAACTATAATGTAGTACCTTGAGGGTCATTATCATTGTTGGTAATTCCTCTCGCGTCTTTTAATATCTTACATCATTGGCTGGTAATCAGGCGATGTCTTTCCATGTTCGACTTCAGAACATTTCTTCACATGGATTGACTTGTACATCGAGCGAAGATTGAACGAGTTTGAAGACCCCGAATCTAATTTCATCCATCCGGGCTGTCATATATTTAGGGACATAAAAACATCAAATGTACAAAGGCTCCACACAAATGGTCCTCCTAACCATGGATGATGGCTCTATATCTAAAGAATCACCAGTCTGCATATCTGCAGACGACTACCTCATCAATGTACATGAAATGAATTTATGAAGCTGAGAATGGGAATGCCTCCCTCAGCTAGATCATGAAAATTATATTATGATGATGTATTGTATTGTAACTTATGCAGGTTACCTTCCAGTTTGAAACTTCGGATCCTCATGATAAAGCATGTCACTCGACATCAATATTTACGACTTCATGCTTTAGGGGGAAACTGTTATAGACATATTTGGGCACATCAACCCAAAACTTATATGTTGATAAACTAGGGCCCATAAACCCCTAAAAGAGTTGTTTCATGCCGTAAAGGAACATAGTCATCTGAATACATCATTCCCCAAAAATTCCACCTGAGAAACCATCTAGAAATGGCCTAAATTAAATCATATTGACTGCTACACTGGCAGGGTGTGCTGCATACTGAGTGGTACACTACCAGGGTGTGATGCATACTGATTAGGCCTTCTATAGGGTGTGATGGGTGAGGATGGACAAATGTCCGAGACAGTTTGCTAGGTGGTTGCTCATGGAATCTTCTAGAAATTTCTCATGTGCCACTTGCCTCTCTGAATTCGCCCTATGATGAATAAGGGATCTGAGAAATATCCAAGTGGAACCAATTGTAACAAGTGGAATGACACTAATCAAACCCCATGGATGACTCACACCCTTGCACAAATCTATAAATGGATCTCCAATTCAAAAGATCCAGAGGGTGGAATGTTGTGAATTGCAAGGAAGTGCTGATAGTTTGTAATTGAGGAAGAAGCATTGTATTGTTGGTGTGATCTTGCTATTTCATGAGGTGAAGAAGGATTGAAGCTGGGAGGATGATGCTGGATCAAAAAACTGGGTTGTAATTCTCCCTTCTATTAATAAAGTTCTTCAACTTTTCTTCCATATGATTGTGCAGTTGTGAATGTTATCATTTGTGAATGCTATCATTTGTTCATTATATATCTGATTCTGTAATGTTTATGTTGTAATAGATCACGATGTTTTGACGGTTATTTGTTGTTGTACTTGTGCAGGTACTCTCCAAGTGTGTTAAGTACGAGGAGGAGTTGTAGGATCTGTCAAAGGGGAGAGAGAGAAAGCAAGGGATTAAGCAGAAGTTCCAAGTTAGTTCCATTATCTTTCTCTTATCTGTTACACATAGAAGAAATTGTTGAATTGCTTTAAACTGTTGTTTCTAGGGTAGCTTCCAAACCTAGAGGGCTAGCATTCTATAGGAATACTAGTTTTCCCATCAACAACATGATTGATTCACACATTACTATTGCATTAGGGGTTATTCATCAAGATTCACACATTACAAGATTCACACACACATTAGAAGAAGTTACATCATGTTGCATTAGGGGTTATTCATCAAGATTCACACATTACAAGATTCACACACACATGACAAGAACACACATTACAAGAAGTTACATCAGTTCGAGTTGATTAATATGCAAGTTTTGTGCTTATCAAATACATATTATTTTTTATTATGATGATGGAGTGGGATAATTTCCCCTTTTCAAGATTCACATGCACATTACAAGATTCACACATTATTGATTCACACATTACTGTTGCATTAGGGATTATTCATCAAGATTCATACATTGCAAGATTCACACATTATTGTTGCATTAGGGGTTATTCATGGGTGTCCTGGGTTGATTCACACACACATTACAAGATTTACACATTAATCGTTCACTCATTATTGTTGCATTAGGGGTTATTCATGGGTGTTCTGGGTTTTGATATTTTTTTACTCTTGCATTAGGGGGTATTCATGGGTGTTTAGGGTTTTGATATTTTAAGTTTTATTTATTCTCTACTATCTAGAGTAGCATTTGTTTTGTTGTTAATTTGGTATTAAGAAATTTCATCAGCCATGTTGTTTCATTTGTGATCAATTTCACACATTCATACATTCATACATTTGTCTATTCGAATTAGAATCAGTTATAAGCTTATATTGGGTATCTATATTCCTCAAAAATGTATGGTTTCTTTTCACAACTTACCTATTCCAATTTCTTGTATAGATTAAACCACATACTTATGTTTAATACACAACATTAAGTTTCTTTTGTACACTTATCTACAGACTTGTATATTGAGATTAAATAAGTTAACAACTAAGTTGTACATTTATCTACATTATTTGTTTTCCTTTGTTTGAATAACTTCAACTCCTTAGAATATCTCACCACCCAGCCACAAGTCTGGCGATGATGTCCGGACTCTCCCTCGTGCTCTTACCCTCCAAATAGTGGTATAATCTTAACAACTAAGTTGTACATTTATCTATAGGTGAGATTAAATAAGATTAACAACTAATTTGTACTTATCTATTTTCCTTTGTCTCAATAACTTCAAATCCTTCGAAGATCTCACCACCTAGCCACGAGTCTGGCGATGATGTCTAGACTCTCCTCTAAGCTCTCCCCCTTCAAATAGTGGTATTCATTGGTTAAATTGAATCACCGTGAAACTAGTGTCATTCCTTTTCATTCAACTACCTTCCTTCCTCTCTCCTCCAGCCCCTAGGCTTTCCTCAGATTCCCCCTCTTGAGGGAAAGGATGGGTAACCACCATAACTGTCTCAGGAGGTTAATGCAACCAATTTTCTATTTTGAAATATGTCTATTTCTGTCATTTATTATAAAATTACTTTGGGTAACTCAACCATACGCTCTTTCATGTTTTCGCTTAAAACATAATATGATAAAGAAATAATAGTAAAATCAAAAGTAAAAGAGTAAAGCAGTAAAAAAATTTGTCCATGTGAGGAACACTATCCCCGATGTTGTTCTCAAGTCATAAAAATAAAGCCAGATAAGCTTTACACATATAATCGCCTTCTTTCCAAGTAGCTTCTTCCGGTTGTTTCTCTCTGATCCAGAATAAAAAGAGGTTCTACGAGCCATACTTCTTTCATGTTTTCACTTAAAACATATTCTGATAAAGAAATAATAGTAAAAGTAAAAGTAAAAGATTAAAGCAGTAAAGAAATTTGTCAATCTAGTTTGGTTGTTACATCTTCCCTCTCTGGTACTATCCCAGGTGTTCTTCTCAAGTCATAAAAATAAAGTCAGATTAGCTTTATACTTATAATCCTCTTCTTCCCAAGTAGCTTCTTCCGAGCCAAAGTTCTTCCATTTCACTTTAACCTAGGTGATGACTCGTTTTTGTAATGTTGTTTCCCTCTAATCGAGAATACGAAGAGGTTCTCCTAGGAATTCTCCTTCTGGTTTGACCTATTCATCGTCATGAATTATAATCAGTTTTTTTTTTAACTTGATGTATATAAACCTACACCAAAATTTGATTCACTAATTGAATTACTTGCACATTTTCTGAATTAATTATATGCTTAGGATTGTACATGTATTTCTTTTAATAAAGAAACATGAAAGACATTGTGGATCCAGATATGGCTTGGTAGCGCAAGTTTATTGGTCCAATTCATTCCAAAATTTGAAAAGGACCGTAGTATCGTGGTGATAATTTAGCACATCCTCTCCACTGCAAAGTGATTTTCTTCAGCTTAACTCGTAAGTACACATGATCCCATTCCTTAAAATTTCCATAGGTTCTATTTAATCTGCATAAGTTGTTTTCCTATCCTAAGAAACCTTCAAATTGTGGCGAACCTGTTTAACTATTTTCTCCATCTCGGTTATAGCATATCAGGACACAATATTAATTTATTGACAAGGTTGCTCCAGTCTATGGGTACTATACATTTCCTCCTGTACAATACCTCGAAGGGGCTCATTCCCAGTGACTCATGGTATCCATTGTTATAGTAAAATTCAATCAGATGGAGGTAATCCTCCCATTTACTTGAATGTTGCATCACAAACATTCTTAACGCATCTTCCAGAAATTGATTAACACACTCGGTCTGCCCATTTGTTTGAGGATGGTAGGCAGTGTTGAACTGAATTTGAGTACCCAATCCAAAGAAAAGAATCTTGTAAAATGCAGATGCAAATTTTACATCTCAGTCAGAGATTACCACCTTGGGTATCTCGTGTAATATGAATTTTTTTTCATAAATATATAAGAAATTTCGACACTCTTATATATGGACTTTACTGGTATAAAATGAGCATTTTTTCTTATACTCTCAACTACAACCATAATGGAGTCATGTTGCTTTATGGTCCTGGGAAGACCTGTAATAAAGTCCAAAGTGATTGTTTCCCACTTCCATTCAGGAATAGGAAAGGGGTGAAGTAATCCAACGGGTCCAAAGTGATTGTTTCCCACTTCCATTTTGGAATAGGCAAGGGGTGAAGTAACCCAGCGGGATGTTGATGTTCTGCTTTCACTTGCTGACATTCTAAACATTTAGCCAATTATTTAGTGATGTCCTTTCTTAGGCTTGGCAAGAAATCACTTTTCTTGATAGCTAAAAACAGTTTCTGGTAGCATGAGTAGCATACAGTTTCCTATGAATTTCATCCATCATAAATTATTTAATAGAATTTTGATTAGGAACATAAATGTGATTCTTAAAAGTTAGCAGTTTATCTTGATTTATTCCATAATCAGATTTTTTTCAATATGATTAAAGAAATGTCTTATAAAGACCCTGAATATATTTTCCTATGGTTAAAAGCTAAATGGTATTTATATTCCTCAGAAATGTATGGTTTCTTTTCATAACTTACCTGTTCATATTGTGATTCCTAAAAGTTAGCAGTTTATCTTGATTTATTCCATAATCAGATTTTTTTCAATATGATTAAAGAAATGTCTTATAAAGACCCCAAATATATTTTCCTGTGGTTAAAAGATAAATGGTATCTATATTCCTCATAAATGTATGGTTTTTTTTCATAACTTACTTGTTCACATTTCTTGTATAGATTAAACCACATACTTCTATTTAATACAATACATTCAAGTTGCTATTGTACATTTATCTATAGACCTATATATTGAGATTAAATAAGCTTATAACTGTATCGATTCTAATTTGAATAGACGAATGTTCGAATAGACGAATGTATGGATGGGTATCTATATTCCTCAGAAATGTATGGTTTCTTTTCATAATTTACATGTTCATATTTCTTTTATAGATTAAACCACATACTTCTGTTTAATACAAAACATTCAAGTTTCTATTATACATTTATCTATAGACCTGTATACTAAGATTAAATTAGCTTGTAACTGTACCGATTCTAATTCAAATAGATGAATGTTCAAATAGACGAATGTATGAATGTGTGTAGTTGATTACACACGAAACAACATGGCTAGAACATAAGAATGATAAAATATCTTAATACCAAATTAACAAAAAATGCTACGCAAGATAGTGGAGAATAGATAAAACTTAAAATATTGAAACCCATAATGCCCATGATTAACCCTAATTCAATTGTAATGTGTGAATCTTGAAAAGAGAGCGAGAAAAACAATAACCCAGAAAAACGGGAAATTTACACATTATTATGCCACTCCATCATCATAATAAAAAATAATACCCATTTGTTAAGCACAAAACTTGCATATTATCAAGAACACGCTTATACATAAAGAGAATCAAAAAAAATTATTCATAATTGTTATATTTTTGGGAAGAGCCAACAAAAATGTTCAGAACTCGATTTTATTGCCCAATACAAAGAGAACAACAATTTTTAGTAGAATCGTTCTAGAAATGAAAAGAAATTATACACCCTTATTCATTTTCTTGACAACCGGATAGAGATGTTTGCCTTTAGCGGCTTGGTCATTCTCAAAACATAATCTTATATTACTGTTGGAATTTCTACGTCTAACTGTTAGAAACCATTCATGTACCTTTCTGATTTTTTTCTACCTACTTGTTCTGATTAATTAACAAGTTATTTAACATGTAAATGCTAAAAATAAATACAAGTACATGCTCAAAACATTACAGATCATCAACTAAAGGAAACAAAACAAGCACACAAGTGATGGGGTTGTTTTTGGACTAATGTCCCTGGAAAAACCCAATGTGGGAAATCTGGTGCAGCTATTTGAGGGTTTTAATTATTAAGCAGTTTTAGAATACAATATGGGTGCCAAAACCAACTCACGCAACAGAGAATAATCTCGGCAGTAGTACCTCTCAGTCGGAGATAGATGTTCTGGTTGAAACCTCGGATAAACACTTCGACAGCTCCCAGCTCCAATTTGCCCCATGAAAACCCCAGCGTCAGCCCTTTCTGGCCTAGTGTCTACCTATCGTCACCCTAGCTCGCACTGTGTAAGCCTCTGGAGGCACTACGACAGCCCTTAGGGCCTCTACGTCACCTAGATTGGCTCTCTGAGGCACTGTGCAACTCCTAGCTGCCTTGGTTAGCTCTGCATGAACCTCTGGTTGGCTTTGCGTCCCTCTCTCCCGGCTTCTATATTGATCCTCCTAGTACTATCTTTGCCTCTCTTCTTTTGTATTCACTGCCTCTCAGCTGCAACTTTGATCACTCTTTCAACTTCCTCAACAAACCCTGCCTTAGAAGATTGAAATCTTGGTCAACTCAGTGTGTTCTCCAAGTGACCCTCGAACCTCTTATACTTTTCTCATTGACAATTCAACGGCCAAGTTTAAGTCCCTAATCAATGGCTAAGATTAGATATGGATTGATCCATGACTTTTGGACCATTCTAACTCAGTTTTATATTAATTCACATTAATATTTTATTTTCCCTATGTTTAGACTTAGGGGCTCCATTAAAAATATTAATTATTTTAATATCTCCCAAACTGGTTAGATTCTGCCCAAACAATTTTTGGGTATTTGAGATCTCATGTGATTTAGCCTCTCCACCGATTTTCATGGCTAGATCACATCCGATGCTACCCAAAATCAACACTCCCTCTTAGCGAGAATCATGCTCTAGTAGTACTCCTCACTGAGCATCACCCTGATCATCCAGCATCGATCTTTGTGCTGATGCTAGGCCTGTTACCCAACATCCTATACACTACTACATCATGTAATGCTACCCATGGCCCTGCTGCTGCTACTACTACATCCATGTTGCTGCCCATGACCATGCCACTTCCACTGCTACATCTACCCTGTAATGCCTCTCATCATGGTGCATCATGTTGCCCATAGCACTGCCATTGCTAACTGCTACACTGCAACTCAGTTACTGAGAATTAAGTAACTGATCTCCCAACGCTGACATCTCCGTCATTTCTACTACTCCTCTTTAGGGCTCTCGTAGCAAGGTATAATCCAAGAGGTTGGGTACCTCAAGGATCTTGCCCCTCATCACCTGTAGTCTGTCTTACTACAGCTCCATGCTTCCCCACTTCCTCTCACAAGGTGCATGAACACTCATTGCACAATCATCATCTGTCTCTACTTCTTTCTTGCCCTTGCTGGTGCAGCCTTGGTCTCAGAAGCCTCTCCCTTGCTCTTCTTCCTTGGACACTGGCTTGCATAAAGACCCAGTTCCCCACAGTAGAAGAATTTTACCTTGGAGAGGTCCTTCTTCTTTTGTTTCTCCTTCTTTCCCTCAAATGCTAGGGCAACATCCTCCTCTTCCTCCTTCTTAATTTTGACCCCCTTGCCGCTGCTTCCTGCCTTGGTTAGCCTTATAATATCTTCCTGACGAAAAGCCGCCCACAGTTCCTCCCAATCTGGAGGTATAGATCTTCCCAATATGCTTTGGACAAATACCTCCCAGTCCTTTGATATTGTGTTCAATGCGGTCCTCACCATTAATTCCTAATTCGGAGTGGACCCTATGTAAGTCAATTGATCCTGAACCTCCTTCAATCGACTGAGGCAGATGTCAATCTATTCTCCTTTTTGCATCTGATATGACTGCAGCTAATTTTCTAGTAGCATCTTCCTCTACATGGAAGTTTATTGATACAATTTCGTCAGGGCCTCCCACATCGCATTTGTTGTGTCCTTTTTGGCAATATGTGGTACTTCATGGTCCTTGACCCCGTAAGGAATGATGTTCTTGGTCCTCGCCATTGCCTGCTCGTACTTATGGTTCTTAGCTGGGTCAACTAGTATCGCTATCATTTTCAAGGCGAAGTGCTTGACATGATTCTTGTCTAGAACGGAGAATATTTTAGCCTTCCAGACTATGAAGTTTGAGGCTTTGTCCAGTATGTCCTGCTCTTCTTACCCTGTTCACTACCATCTCGTTGCTTCTTTACTTCTCTCCTGGAAGTTCTTGGTGTGACTCCCTCTGAGCCTTGATTTCCCTCCTGGAAACCCTTCTGCCAATGTCGAGATGCCCCCACTTTAATCGTTAGTGCAACTGCACCACTAATCGAAATTTCTTGGCTATAAATCCTCAACAAAAACTCCCTCCTCCTTGGTATTTCCATGTTAGGTATTGTTCTGACTACAGTACCCCACCAGCTTCACTCTGCAACTTGCCCAAAGCCTCCTAAGCCCCAAAAAACTGAAGGTTAGAGCTTCTAGGCTCTGCGCAATCCTAAAACTAGTAAAATCCACACCTCCTGGCCACGAGCATCAATCTTTCTTGACTTAGAAAGATGATCAGGCACTGTGTAGATCGAGTTTGCTCCCATTTGCCACTGCACTGATCCTTTTCTTGGCTCAAACTTGATGACGCAAACACTGCGCCACCCCTTCTTTGTTGCTTCTCTGCTAGGAACATCTTCTGTCATTCAGGACAGTTGTTTTCTGCTACTGCTGCTCTACTCAGCTGATGTGCTCAGTTCTCTTGTGGTATGTTGTTGAAAATAGCAACAAGAAATGCTAAAAATAGAAAAGCCAAAAATATAATATTCCAATTTTAATTTGTCCTTGAATTAAAATTGAGAATTAAAATTAAAATTTAGTCTCACCAACTGCTTAAAAAATAACTAACTAATTCCTCTTGGATTAATTAGTTGTAGAAATTCAAGCTAGAAGTCTTCGTGAAGTCATGCAACAGTTATCCCTTAAATTAAGGAAGTTATTCCTTAGTTAAGGAGATAAGGATGAGTTGTATTTGAGTTGAAATTAGTTAGCTCAGTTAACTGAGTTAAGTCTAGTTAAAATAGTTCCAAATAGTTGGAGGAACTAATTATGAGTTCAGTCAGTTAATGCATGCATGCATGAAACTAGTGTACTCCAGAATACTGAATATTCTCTCATAAATAACTCATGCATGTCAGTTCAGACAAATACCCAGTTGAGATTAAAGGAAGGGACAGTGTACTATCAGTTGGAGGAATTTTCCTATAAAGGAAACTCATCCATGCAGAAGGAACAAGGTTCCTTGAGGATTGTGCATTTCTGACAGTGTGTTGGAATAGTGTGTGAGATTAGTGTTACACTTGGTAACAACTGGATCACCTAGCGAAAAAATGCACAAGGAAATAGGAGCCTTGGAGGGTAGAGGAGAAGGTTTGTGAGAAGCCTTGTTAGCCTGTTGGCATCCAGGAGGATTGTACTGAGAGCTAGCTATCTGTGAGAGTTAAACCTTTGTGTAATATTGATGTATTTCCACCTTGTATGATAATACAGATAGCGGGGTTTTTAGCTGAGGCTTTCCCCAGAGTATTCTTCTATGTTTCATGTGTGATTGAATCTTCTTCTCACTTATATGTGTTCTGTACGATTTTGCTCAAATCGATTAAGCTTCCGCAAGTTTGATTGTAGAACTAGATTAAGTATTTTACTTTAGTTATATTGTATAATCAGGTTAATCTACAGTGAGAATTTCTACATATGCAACCTCCCTCTAAGACCATGTTGGAATTTCTAATTCTAACTGGTAGAAACCCTTCATGTACTTTTCTGATTTTTTTCTTCCTACTTGTTCTGATCAATTAACAAGTTATTTACCATGTAAATACTGAAAATAAATACAAGTACATTCTCAACACATTACAAATCCTCAACTGAAGGAAACAAAACAAGCACACAAATGACACCATTGTTTTGGGACCAATGTCCCTCGAAAAACCTAAAGTGGGAAGACCGGTGCAGCTATCTGAGGGTTTTAATTATTAAGCAGTTTCAAAATACAATCTGGGTCCCAAAAATGGCTCACCCAACAGAGATTAATCTCGGTAGTAGTACCTCTCAGGTGGAGGCAGATGTTCTGGCTGAAACCCCAGATAAACACTCTAAAAGTTCCCAGCTCCAATCTGCCCCACGAAACCCTAGGGTCAGCCTCTAAGGACTGCGTCAGCCCTTTCTAGCCCACTGTCTTCCCAGCGTCACCCTAGCTCGCCATGTGTCAACCTCTGGAGGCACTACATGAACCCTTAGAGCCTCTACGTCACCCATGCTAGCTCTCTGAGGCACTGTGCAACTCCTGGCTGCCTCTGCGTGAGCCCTGGTTGGCTCTGTATGAACCTCTGGCTAGCACTGTGTCCCTCTCTCCCAACTTCTGCATTGATCCTCCTGGTACTATCTCTAATTCTCTGCTTCTGTATTCACTACCCCTCACCTGCGACTCTGATCACTCTTTCAACTTCCTCAACAAACCCTACCCTAGAAAATCAAAATCTTGATCAACTCGGTGTGTTCTCTAAGTGACCCTCAAGCCTCCTCTTATACTTTTCTCGTTGACAATTCAACGACCGAGATTAAGTCCCTAATCAATGGCTAAGATTAGATCTGGATTGATCCATGACTTTGGACCATTCTAACTCATTTTTATATTAATTCACATTAATATTTTATTTTCCCTAAGTTTAGACTTAGGGACTCCATTAAAAATATTTTATTTTAATATCTCCCAAGCTAGTTAGATTCTGCCCAAACCATTTCTAGGTATTTGAGATCTCATGTGATTTAGCCTCTCCACCAATTTTTGTGGCTAGAGCACATCCGATGCTACCCAAATCAACATTCCCTCTTAGCAAGGACTGTGCTCTAGTGGTACTCCTCACTGAGCATCACCCTGATCATCCGGAATTCATCTTTGTCTTGATGCTAGGCCTGCTACCCAACATCCTCTACACTATTGCATCATGTATTGCTACCCATGGCCCTACCAATGCCACTACTGCATCCATGTTTCTGCCCATGACCTTGCCACTACCACTACTACATCTGCCTTGTAATCCCTCTCATCATGTTGCATCGTGTTGTCCATAGCACTGCCACTGCTAACTGCTGCACCACAACTCAATTATTGAGAAGTAAGTAACTGATCTCCCAACTCTGACATCTTCGTCAGTTCTACTACTCTTCTTCAGGGCTCTCGTATCAAGGTATAATCCAAGAGGTTGGGTACCTCAAGGATCCTGCCCCTTACCACCTGTAGTCTGCTTTACTACAACTCCATGTCTCCCCACTTTCTCTCACAAAGTGCATGAGCACTCATGGAACAATCATCATCTGTCTCCACTTATTTCTCCACCCTTGCTGGCTCAGCCTTGGTCTTAGAAGCCTCTCCCTTTCTCTTCTTCGTCGGACACTGGCTCACATGATGACCCAATTCCCCACAGTGGAAGCATTTGACTTTAGAGAGGTCCTTCTTCTTTCGTTTCTCCTGCTTTCCCTCAGATGCTAGGGTAGCATCATGCTCTTCCTCCTTCTTGATTTTGAAACCCTTTTCATTGCTTCCTGCCTTGGTTAGCCTTTTGATCTCTTCCTAACGAAGAGCTGCCCATAGTTCCTCCTAATCTGGAAGGGTCGATCTACCCAGTATGCTCTGGACAAATACCTCCCAGTCCTCTGAGACTGTGTTCAATGTGGTCCTCACCATTAATTACTGATCCATAGTGGCCCCTATGGAAGTTAGTTTATCCTGAATCTCCTTCAATCAACTAAGGAAGATGTCGATATGTTCTCCTTTCTACATCTGATATGACCGCAGTTGATTTTCCTGTAGCATCTTCCGCTACATGGAAGTTTGCTGATATAATTTCGTCAGGGCCTCCCACATCGCATTTTTCGTGTCCTTTTAGGAAATATGTGGTACTACATGGTCCTTGACCTTGTCAAGGATGATGCTATTGGCCCTCGACATTACCTCCTCATAGTTATTGTTCTTAGCTGGATCAACTAGGATTACTATCGTTTTCAAGGCGAAGTGCTTGACATGATTCCTGTCGAGAATAGACAAGATTCTCGCCTTCCAGACTACGAAGTTTGAGGCTCTATCCAATCTATCCTAGTCTTTTTACCTTGTTCACTGCCATCTCACTGCTCCTTTAATTCCCTCTTGGAAGTTCTTGGTGTGGCTCCCTCTGAGCCTCGATTTCCCTCCTAGAAACCCTTTTGCCAATGTCGAGATGCCACCACTTTGATCGTTAGTGCAGCTACACCACTAATCCAGATCTCTTGGCCAGAAATCCTCGACAAAAACTCCATCCTCCTTGGTCTTTCCATGTTAGGGATTGTTCTGACTACAGTACCCCACCAGCTTCACTCTGCAACTTACCCAAAGCCTCTTAAGCCCCAGCGAACTGAAGGTTAGAACTTCTAGGCTCCTCGCAATCCCGACAACAGAAAAAATTTGTAGCTCCTGGCCACAGCATCAATCCTTCTTGACTTAGAAAGATGATCAGGAACTACGTAGGTCGAGTCTGCTCCCTTTTGCCACTGTGCTCATCCTCTTCTCTGCTCAAACTTGATGATGCAGGCACTGCATCACCCTTTCCTCACTGCTTCTCTGCTAGAAACAACTTCTGTGACTTAGGACAGTTGTTTTCTACTGCTACTGCTCTACTCATCTACGTCTCTTGTGATCTGCAACCTCCCTCTGATACCATGTTGGAATTTCTAAGTCTAACTGTTAGAAACCCTTCATGTACTTTTCTGATTTTTTTTCTACCTACTTGTTTTGATTAATTAACAAGTTATTTACCATGTAAATACTGAAAATAAATACAAGTACATGCTCAGTACATTACAGATCATCAACTGAAGGAAACAAAACAAGCACACAAGTGACACCATTTTTTTTGGACCAATGTCCCTCGAAAAACCCAATGTGGGAAAACCGGTGTAGCTATCTTAGGGTTTTAATTATTAAGCAGTTTGAGAATACAATCTAGGTGCCAAAACTGGCTCACCCAATAGAGAATAATCTCGTCAGTATTACCTCTCAGTTGGAGAGAGATGTTCCAGCTAAAACCCTGGATAAATACTCCAACAGCTCCTAACTCCAATATTCCCATTGCAAATCCCAACGTCAGCCTCTAAGGACTGCGTCAGGCCTTTCTAGCATAGTGTCTACCCAACGTTACCCTAGCACTACGTCAGCCTTTGGAGGAACTGCGTCAACCCTTACAGCCTATGTGTCACCCATGCTTGCTCTTTGAGGCACTGCATAGCTCTTGGTTGCCTCTATGTGAACCCTAGTTGGCTTTGCATCCCTCTCTCTTGGCTTCTACGCTGATCCTCTGGTACTATCTTTGCCTCTCTTCTTCTATATTCATTGTCGCTCAGCTGCAACTCTGATCACTCTTTAGACTTCCTCAAGAAACCATGATCCATGAATTTTGGACCATTCTAACTCAGTTTTATATTAATTCACATTAATATTTTATTTTCCGTAAGTTTAGACTTAGGGACTCCATTAAAAATATTAATTATTTTAATATCTCCCAAACTGGTTAGGTTCTGCCTAAACCATTTATGGGTATTGGAGATCTCATGTGCTTTAGCCTCTCCACCAATTATCTCAGCTAGACCACATCCAATGCTACCCTAAATCAACAATTACCACCAGTAGTTCTGGAAAACAAAATATACAATCCGAACGAGAGGACTCGAAATGGCGTGAGAAAAATCGGCCTAGAGAAAAATAATGCAAGACCTGTAGGTTAAGAGTGCTTTGGACCCAAATTTGTAAGAGAAATTTATCAGAACTCCTCCAAATGCATAGAGTTAGAATGAAATAAGTAAGGATAAACCCTAAGCTTGGAAAGACTGAAACTATGGAAGTAGATGTAGAAATTTTGAATAATTTAACACATATTCAACAGAGATTTTCCTGATCATGTACTATTGCAGAATACATACACAATACATAAGCTCCTCTACGTTGATCATCAATATAGCAGCATCAATAACAATAAAACATCAAGAGCATTCACACATTAACACAGTATGTAACCCGAGGAAAGCATCTCGCTAAAAACCCCACACTATCTGTACTTTAATGATTGAGACCATGTAACATTACAAAGTACAATGCTTATCACAAGCAATCCAGTACCAGCTCCACCTGTTACACACAATACAGCTAAGATCTGATCTCCAAATCTATTCCACTGCTTGCCTGCCTCCACTACTCAATACATGCTTAAGAATTAATGAGAATGGTCTACCAAACTCGTATTTCACCTCCAAAGAATCACTCACAATGTGTAAGACATGAGCAGAAGCTACAAACTGGGCAAATACATGAGCAAACTCATTGGCATACTCAATCCCTTGATTGTGCAAGATTTGATGCACAACTATAGTCACAACTGATAGCAATCTGATTCTCTAACACTTGTCCCTACTGAACTGAACATGCACTGACATGCAACTGAGTTAACTGATGTATTCTATAGTTGTATTATGAGTTAATAATTAGTTTAACAACTCATCATTAGTCTATTTGCAGTTAGACTAACTACAACTAGTTTAACCAAGTCAAACTGAACACAACTCCATCAACTCCACAATCAACTCCACCAAACTCAAATGATTGAGTTCTAACTGAAGTCATGCATGCAACAACTCAACTGACTCATAAGAAAAGCGTACTTCCTTCTGACAGCTGCATGGGCCACATTTGTAGCTCAAACTGAATTGCTCCAAGAGAATAAGATCAAGTTTATAGTCCAAATATTATTATGAGACAATAATATTTGACTTTTCTATTTTTGACAGCTAGTCTAAAAATAGACATTGATCACCCACACTGTGGTCACCCACACTTTGGTCACCGACATTGTGATCACTCACACTGTGATCAAAAATAGAACTTGCGCCATAATTTTCCTGCGGGCCCACTTAGTGAAGGCGAATCTTTTCACTAAGCTCCATCATCTTGTTGCAATCTCAACAGTAGAAATCTTGCATGTAATGACTAAGGAACTTTGAAGCAGAACCTCAGCGAGATCTTTGTCAACAGGGTTTATAAATGATAAGCTAGTATCAAGCTATAAATTGACCGATGCTTACCAATACACATACCTACGTATGGACCTCCTCGGGATCTTCATGCAAGGATGTCATGGTTGAATGATCTTCGAAAAGGTGGAAGGTAACCCTATTGTAGCAAGAGCACCTCTATAATGAGAAAATCCCACCGGAAAGACCACCATAAACTCTCCTCATCCTGCAATGGCAAGATGTAGCCTTAGTTGAATCTCAGGTCTGTGCTTTAGCGGGTAAATTAGCTAACATACAAAGCCCTAAGGCGAGAAAACCCTCACCTATTGCAAAGCCTCTTTGTCGAGGAAAGTTGCTCGAATGTCGTGGAATGTCGGATGGGGGAGGTAGGTAGTTACCACAATCCCTCTAGCCATAGCTTAGTCATTGGATCAACAACTTGCAAATCGATGGTGGTAAAACCCGCATTTGTCAAGGAAAGTTTGCAGGAGTGTACACTCACCATAATGATTGATTTAGATGACAACACGCTCACCATAATGATTGAGTTAGATGACAAATATGATGTTCCTGTTACCTTAAGTGTTACCTTAAGTGCAATAAGTAACCTTGGAGGTGGAAATTTATAATTCTTGTCAGTAGGAAAGAAATAAGTTTCAACATATATTTTAATGTTATGAATAACGTTAATATATATTACGTGTATACATGCATGTTAAAGATTGCATCAGTGACTTGACAAGATTACATTAGGCTTTCTTGTGACCTGTGACTTGACAATCTGTGACCCAGAACTTGACAGTATTACATCAGGCTTTCCTATGACTTGACAGTCTATAACCCTAGCCCATGATAGAAGTGA
Organism: Pinus tabuliformis; assembly: GCA_031772625.1. NCBI lineage: Eukaryota > Viridiplantae > Streptophyta > Pinopsida > Pinales > Pinaceae > Pinus > Pinus tabuliformis. The sequence continues at coordinate 580,402,563 of CM062812.1, read as the reverse complement.
CCTGTGACTTGACAGTCTGTGACCCATCTAAACTGTCAAAATCATAGTCTGCAACTTATCTCAGTTATCAAAATCACCCCCATTCTGGGCCACACCAGCCCTTAACATGACAAGATTTTTGCATGTGTGGAGTTTAACATGATTGAATTTTTTCCCATGAAATTCTGAATTCTGGTCACACCCTTAACATGACAAAATTTTTGCCCAGATTTTTACCCATGAAATTCTAAAATTTTGAATAGGAATGTTTACATCATGGAATGACTTAAGAGTACACCCCATCACCATCTATGCTACCCCATGAACAATATTTTTTTATTATTCCTATTTTATTTACTTTTTAAGTTTTAGATTAATATATTAATTTTACATATTCATTTTATTAATTTGAGTTAAAATAAATAATTCAATTTTATATATTCACTTATTTATCTTAATTAAAATCAATAATTATAAATTAATAACATGAATTTGTTTATTTTATTAAATTTTAAAAATTCATTTAAAAAGTTAAACAAAAATCATTTTTCATTTTTAAAAAATACAAATATTTATTATATTTTATCATTTTATAAACATAAAATTTGTAATTTATGTAATTTATACATATATCTATCCATTAGAGTTCCCCTGTTTTTAAAGTATAGGTATAAAATTTTATTGAAAAATATTAAAACAAAATTTTACTAAATATATAATATTTTGAGATATTAAAATAAAAATGTCTTAAAATATTAAAATAATAATATATTTTTTTAATTTTTTAATTTATAAAATATTTATTAAAATTATATATATATAAAATTACATATATATATATTTATATTTATATTTTGTTAACTTTGAATTAAATATCTAAATTTAAATTATCGTTTAAATTATAAAATCAATATATTGTATTATAATTCATTTTAACATTTAATCATGAAGTATTTATTAAGATTAAATAAATTAGAAAAAATGAATTTGTATAAAGATTTGATAAATTTAAGTTAAATATATTTATTTTAGTTCATACATTTTCACCAAATTACCTTAATCTAAATAGTTCATTTTAAATTATAGAATAACTAAAATTAATGTTTTGAATATTTTTCGTTTTATCATTATAAAAAGAAATGAAATAAATTACTTTAGACTGTACCATTTTTTTATTTTTTAGTTTTTATTTTATGGAGTGAATTATATTAACTTAGGAAACCAGAAATTACATCAATGATTACAATAGCTAATAGTAATCTAATATATCACAAGGGAGATCAACTGATAATAAAAAATATAGCCTTTAAACTAGAAATTACATCAATGATTACAATAACCGATATTAATCTATCACAAGGGCGATTAAACTATAAAGTAAAATATACGCTTTGAAGGGACAAGCTACACAGAGAAATATACAACGTGAGAAACTCTACCAGAGCATGCACCTCCTCTTACATGCAAACCATTAATCTTTACTAGCATATTAAAACTCTCATGGGAAGAGTTCTTACTGACAGAGTAGACTCTTAGTAGGAAATGACCATCTACATGGAAAAATTAATGGAAAAGGTGGATAGACTTAGGAAGGTCTCCATTCTAGCCAAAAAATTGGAAAACTTTAACTTCTCCTTGAACAATGACAATGAGCTCCATCCACCGACTTTGGTGGACTCCCCAACTGAATGATGATCAAGTGATCCAAATCATTCAAGAAGAATTCTATGATAATTGTGTGGTCTAAAATGCGGATGCAAATTAGAGTTTAATTTAATTTCAACCCGGGAAGGTAAACTTAGAAGTGCTTATCTAAAATATATAGATCTAGAAAGATTCCTAATTTGTCCAAGATCTTAAAGTCCCCTTACAGGAACATATTCATTAAGGTCTCTGTCAATAACTAATCAAACTTAGATCTAACAATTGTTTGAGATCTATGATTCTCTTACAAGAACATATTCTACAAGATCTCTTCCAACATTAGAACATCTAATAAGAAATTAAAAGCTGAAATGAAATAAACCTGGATCTAATAATTGTATGGGATCTAATAATTGTATGAGATCTTACGGTTCTCTTACAAGAACACCTTCAAATAAGATTCTTCCAATATTATAACATTTAACAAAACTTGAAAGCTGAAATCAAACAAAAACATAAAATAAATTATACCTAAAATAAGCAAATAAGCATGCAAGTGAGGCCATGGGGACCCTCCATAACTCCACAAGCACACCACTTCAATGGAGACTCAAATGTAGAAGCAAAATTGAAGTATGATCCTTTATTTCAAAATCTCAAATTCTAAGATTACAAAAACTTTCAGATTACAAATGGAGGAGATTGTACTCCTATTTATACAATGAGATGAGTAACAAACTCATAATGATCATCCAGTAATCTACTTTCCCATTATTACAAAATATGATCCCACAAATCTCTCAAGCATTTTTAACTACTTTCCCATTATTACAAAATATGATCCCTTTGAATCCTCCATAAATCTCTCACATATCTTGGATAAGATATGCCAACCAAATCCTCCATGATCTTCTCCTTAGGAATTGGATAAGATATGCCAACCAAATCCTCCATGATTTTCTCCTTAGGAATAGGATAAGATATGCCAACCAAATCCTCCATGATTTTCTCCTTAGGAATAGGATTGCATAATTATCTCCTTAATATGGTGGAGGAGATATTAATTCTTCACATATTTCCTACACATCACAAAACTCACATATTCTTGAGATATATATAAAAATATGTATATTTTCTAATATTTAATCATAAATTCACTTGTAATACAAAAATGAATAAAATGGAAAATAAGAAGGTGAAACCCAAATGTATTTATGAAAATGATATGATAAAAGGTTAATGGGATGATGAAATGTAAGGAATAGTGAAGAAAAAGGTGGATGAAAATATGACATTTCTGAGTCCCAACATCCTCCCCAACTGAACTTGTTGCATGTCCTCATGCAACCATGCATGGGTCTCTTTAAGAACATTTGGCATTTTAAACTTTGGCTTTACATGATGATGTCTTTTAATAATTAATGTTTCCAGGATATGTGAAAGACATGAGTGACAATTTGCATTTTCTTATGGTTGGTTCTTGTGTGACAACCATGAATACAAAGAATGTTGGTTCTTGTGTTAACAACATTCATTTCATTTTCTGTTCTCTTTTCTTCAATAATAATGTAAACACTCATTGGAAATCATAGTGTGCATAAGAAATCCCTTTTGTAGGAAGGTAAACTTAGAAGTGCTTATCTAAAATATATAGATTTAGAAAGATTCCTAATTTGTCCAAGATCTTAATGTCCCCTTACAAGAACATATTCATTAAGATCTCTTTCAATAACTAATCAAACTTAGATCTAACAATTGTTTGATATCTATGATTCTATTACAAGAACATATTATACAAGATCTCTTCCAACATTAGAACATCTAATAAGAAATTAAAAGCTGAAATGAAATAAACCTGGATCTAATAATTGTATGAGATCTTACGGTTCTCTTACAAGAACACCTTCAAATAAGATTCTTCCAATATTAGAACATTTAACAAAACTTGAAAGCTGAAATCAAACAAAAACATAAAATAAATTATACCTAAAATAAGCAAATAAGCATGCAAGTGAGGCCATGGGGGCCCTCCATAACTCCACAAGCACACCACTTCAATGGAGACTCAAATGTAGAAGCAAAATTGAAGTATGATCCTTTGTTTCAAAATCTCAAATTCTAAGATTAGAAAAACTTCCAGATTACAATTGGAGGAGATTGTACTCCTATTTATACAATGGGATGAGTAACAAACTCATAATGATCATCCACTAATCTACTTTCCCATTATTACAAAATATGATCCCACAAATCTCTCAAGCATTTTTAACTACTTTCCCATTATTACAAAATATGATCCCTTTGAATCCTCCATAAATCTCTCACATATCTTGGATAAGATATGCCAACCAAATCCTCCATGATTTTCTCCTTAGGAATAGGATAAGATATGCCAACCAAATCCTCCATGATTTTCTCCTTAGGAATAGGATTGCATAATTATCTCCTTAATATGGTGGAGGAGATATTAATTCTTCACATATTTCCTACACATCACAAAACTCACATATTCTTGAGATATATATAAAAATGTGTATATTTTCTAATATTTAATCATAAATTCAATTGTAATACAAAAATGAATAAAATGGAAAATAAGAAGGTGAAACCCAAATGTATTTATGAAAATGATATGATAAAAGGTTAATGGGATGATGAAATGTAAGGAATAGTGAAGAAAAAGGTGGATGAAAATATGACATTTCTGAGTCCCAACATCCTCCCCAACTGAACTTGTTGCATGTCCTCATGCAACCATGCATGGGTCTCTTTAAGAAAATTTGGCATTTTGAACTTTGTCTTTACATGATGATGTCTTTTAATAATGAATGTTTCCAGGATATGTGAAAGACATGAGTAACAATTTACATTTTCTTATGGTTGGTTCTTGCGTGACAACCATGAATACAAAGAATGTTGGTTCTTGTGTTAACAACATTCATTTCATTTTTTGTTCTCTTTTCTTCAATAATAATGTAAACACTCACTGGAAATCATAGTGTGTATAAGAAAGCCCTTTTGTAATATTAATGAAGCATGCCAATATTGCGTGTGAAGCAAAGTGCAACAAAAGATCATTGGAAAATAAATGTTGGTGAATGGTAAATGGAGTGATAATGGTGAAGAAATGGAATCATGGAAGTCAATATGTAGTGAATATAGTTCTCCCCCCCTCAACTGAATTGGTTGCATGTCCTCATGCAACTTGACATGGCTCATGAAAGGAAATGTAGCATGGTGAGGGAATTTTCCAAAATATTCAAGTTAGCATATAAGGAATTGTATGATTAAAGATTAGAAAACAACATACCTCTACTTACCCAAGAATGATGAACTATGCAAGAGGAATATAACTGCTGCTGCTGCTGGATTAGGAAAATGTGATTGATGTTGTTGTTACTGGATCCTGGGAAATGAAGGAATCTGAACTGATGATGCTGAATCAAGGAAAAGATAAACGCTGAAAGTGGAACTGTGGTACTCTCATAGATCAGAATTCATGCTATTATAACTGCTGAGGGAGTCGTGAAAAAGTGTATAGTCTTCACCTGCTACTAAACTTCTTGGTACAATTCTAATCATGCGAAAGAATGTGTCAATGTTGAGCATGAATAGAAATCATTGGATTACCGGCCATTGATGTATGTCGTTAACCAATGCGAGGCAACTCACCATTGATGTCAATGAGTGCCAAGGTACCCGAGTACATCTTGCAAAGTGCGAATGGATGTGTTGAGGTCGAGCCACTTGCAAGATCTGAAGATCAAGGGACATTGATGTATTCCCATGATCGTCAGCGAGAGAACTTGCCATTAAGGCATGCAAGCCTCTAGGTACTCAAAAGGAACTCTAGTCTATTTCCCAGATAAGGTGCTGATGTCGATGGGGCAAGACTTGTTGAAAGGTGGGCCTTAAGGAATCCCACATCAGTCAACGCAAGTTTGTACAAAAATATTTGGTGGGACTATAAATGGAAAGAACTCACGGACAAGCAGTGTGGATCAGCATGGCGAGGAAAACAAGGCAATGTAATCATGGAAAGGGAATGACTTCGAGCGTCCAAAAATGAATGTAAGGAAATGCATGGTGTATGAAGATGAACTCTTGCTGTGAAAAATGGATATGGAAATGTCATGCTTTATGGATTTACAATTGGTGGAATTCAAAATCTGCTTCAAAAAGGGAGGTGCAAGGTAGTGGTTGTGGAGTTGGATTTGTCTTTAGAATTTTTCATGAATTGTAGCCTTTAGAAGACCAATTGTCGTCACAATGTAATCTCCTTATGATCACTTCATTATCCTGTAACCTGTAAAAAAAACTTGGCAGAAAGAAAACATAAGTGTGTTCAAGAAGAAATGGTCATTTCTTTCATGATTCTTACGCAAAAATTTCATACCAAATAAAACATATTAAGGACAATCAAAGTGTTGAAATTGACTTAATCATGATATTAAAATCAATCCATTCTTAAAATAACCATGAAAAGTAATACTCCCTGTTTGTGTCGAATGAAATATGCTCGGCCAAAAGATTGGCATTAGAAAGATCTATTATGGTCTGCATATTAGTATGTGATATAAAAGCATTCAACAGAAAGACGTTATGAGTTTAATGCCAACTTGAAGCTATCGAAATAGGATAATGGTCATCTATAGAATCCTCCAAATGTTTGATAAATTGATCCTCGAAATTTGTTTCCAAGTATCCCATTTTTTTATTTTCAAATCTGCGTGAATTTTGTGAATGTTTTTTTTTTTTTTTTTAACAACAAATTTAAAAAGAAATTATCAAATGTAATGAAGATAGATTTTTGATTTTTTTTTTTTTATGTTGATTTTTGATTTATTTATTTAGTTTTTTTTTTTTTTTTAAACAACAAATTAAAAAAAAAAGAAAAAGAAAAAAATTATCATTTAAGTTGTGTGTGTGTGTTTTTTTTTGGAAATCGTAAAATCAACACAATTTTATTTATTAAAAACTAATAAAGAAAAATTCTCAAAATAAACTAACTCTAAAATGAATTTTCCAAACTCATCAACGTTTTTTTAAATCAATGCCCAAAGAAAAGAATTACCATGTCTTTTTAAGCTCAAAATCTGCTTCACTGCCAGCAAAACCCATAATTCTCTGCACATTAATTGTAAAAACCGTTTTTATTCACACAGTTACCAAAATAGGGTCCCGAAGAACCACGATTTCCTCTTAGACCGTTAGGAATTTAAGCAAACGATTTCTGGGTTATATAAATCATTCGATTATGGAAAACACCCATGTCTTCGTTTTTCCAAATTTGTCCTGGTTCGACCACAAACTGCTTTTGAAAACTGACATTTTCAGGGGTTGCGTATGGATTGCCTGTCAAATCCAACGAAATTCAATTGGCTCTTGATTCCAAAAATGAATCAGATCTTGAGGATGGAGAAATTGATTATGAGGGTGAGCTCATTATTGAAATTTTAAGATGATCTTTTACTTACTCACAAAATTCTTTATTGTCGCATTGCAGATTAGTTCTCCAGCAAGATAGCATACTAATCTCTTGATTTATTTTTATTTATGCAGGTTAGCGTGGATGGATAAAACACAATTAAGATCTGCGACAAAACCTTGCATTATCTACCCTCTTTCTGCAATGTTGCGGGGGCATTTAGACTCTTGGAAGACAAGGCTTTCCGATAATCAAGCTCCTGGCTCACCCGTGATACAGAAACAAGACATAGAGATGCAAAGATGTGCCACTGAATTTATTCATGATGATTTATTTTTTTGAAAACAAGACTAAAAACTTCTAATGACTTCTAATGAGATCTCATTTTTATTTTTCTAATATATTCTACATTAATTTAAAAGATGTTTTATTTTCTAAGTAAAAACATGCTTCCAGTAAAGCCATCTACGGACTAAAAATTCGAACATGCTCACATCAAGATTTTAAAAATTTACATTATGTTTTGCAAGTATGTGAGAATCTTGTCTTAGAGTTGGCTCAAGGTTATTGTCCTTGCTCTCCAAGAAGTACCTAGTCAACATTGTCAAAGCCCTCATCCGTAGATAGATTAGTGAGAAATGGGGGGTTTAAAATAAAAACTGAATTTAAATTATCTATGTGGGAAAATGAAAAAAAGAATGCTCCAAACTTTGAACTCCTTTATGAACCTGATGTCACCAAGTTCCACAAATTAGCCCATTAAAACAAATGCATGAAATAATTACTAAATCCTTCTAGTTGCACTTCCCCGGCAACAGCGCCAAAATGTGTGGTCTAAAATGCGGATGCAAATTAGAGTTTAATTTAATGTTAACTCGAGAAGGTAAACTTAGAACTGATTATATAAAATATATAGATCTAGAAAGATTCTTAATTTGTCCAAGATCTTAAAGTCCCCTTACAGGAACATATTCATTAAGATCTCTTTCAATAACTAATCAAACTTAGATCTAACAATTATTTGAGATCTATGATTCTCTTACAAGAACATATTCTACAAGATCTCTTCTAACATTAGAACATCTAATAAGAAATTAAAAGCTGAAATGAAATAAACCTAGATCTAATAATTGTATGAGATCTTACGGTTCTCTTACAAGAACACCTTCAAATAAGATTCTTCCAATATTAGAACATTTAACAAAACTTGAAAGCTGAAATAAAACAAAAACATAAAATAAATTATACCTAAAATAAGCAAATAAGCATGCAAGCGAGGCCATGGGGGCCCTCCATAACTCCACAAGCACACCACTTCAATGGAGACTCAAATGTAGAAGCAAAATTGAAGTATGATACTTTATTTCAAAATCTCAAATTCTAAGATTACAAAAACTTCCAGATTACAAATGGAGGAGATTGTACTCCTATTTATACGATGGGATGAGTAACAAACTCATAATGATCATCCACTAATCTACTTTCCCATTATTACAAAATATGATCCCACAAATCTCTCAAACATTTTTAACTACTTTCCCATTATTACAAAATATGATCCCTTTGAATCCTCCATAAATCTCTCACATATCTTGGATAAGATATGCCGACCAAATCCTCCATGATCTTCTCCTTAGGAATTGGATAAGATATGCCAACCAAATCCTCCATGATTTTCTCCTTAGGAATAGGATTGCATAATTATCTCCTTAATATGGTGGAGGAGATATTAATTCTTCACATATTTCCTACACATCACAAAACTCACATATTTTTGAGATATATATAAAAATATATATATTTTCTAATATTTAATCATAAATTCACTTGTAATACAAAAATGAATAAAATGGAAAATAAGAAAGTGAAACCCAAATGTATTTATGAAAATGATATGATAAAAGGTTAATGGGATGATGAAATGTAAGTAATAGTGAAGAAAAAGGTGGATGAAAATATGACATTTATGAGTCCCAACAATAATGTAGTCATTGTCATCTTTGTCAACTCATGGTTTATTTTAGTTTTTGGTTTTACATCCATTTTGAGAGACAATTTGGTATACTATAGAATACACAACGGTAAAATTTTGAACTTATGATATTGGTTTAGTTCCCCAAGTGGCAAACTAATAGCTAGCAATATGGATACATTTTAGCTTTTTAAAAATGAGTATTTAAATTACTATATAGTGTTTTTTTGCACAACTTCACTTAAAAAATAGTTCATACATCTTAGATGGTTATAATATATGCTAATTGAATATGTATATAAGTTGTTCAAAAACATATGTGAATAATGATTCATATAGGTTATAAATTATGTGCTTATAAAATGGTGATATATATATATATATATATATATATATATATATATATATATATATAATACATTTTAATAAATAAATGTATAGAATTTTCTTATTTAATTTAATTACAATTAATAATAATATACAAAATATGTAAAAATATTAAATTAAATTGAGTTGGAAAAAAATACATTAAAATAAAACTACATATTATAATTTTTTAATTTTTCATTATAATTAATGTAATTGTTAGTAGAGTAAATAGAGCATAAACTATAAAAAAAAATACCATAATTATAGGAATGTGTTAACTTTAATATTTTAAACACACAAAAAGGTAGTTTTATAAACTTAAAAACTACCTCTAAATTGGAAAAAAGAGTTTTTTTGTTAATTAATTGGAGACTAATGAGAATTATTATTATATTTATTCACTTACTTTCTTGCATAGTTGCATGTCATTATAGTTGTCTGCTTTAATTTCCCACATGAGAATAAATCATTAAAAACACAAATACATGAGACTAAATAGTTAAAAACACAATGTTTTACTTCTTAAATGTTTTTGTGCTTAGAGATAACATAATCTCCCTAATCTAATTTACTATTTGTGGTTAACAAATTGACATAGAGATAAACATTAAAACACTAATTTGAAAATCTTCCACAAATAAGAAATAAATCTAAGCTTAAACTTGAGCCTATGCAGTCTGTTGTACCGACTGCAACACCCTCCAAAATTTTGGCCCACATCCAATTTTGGAGCCTCCCTTGAGTTTTTACTTGATGTTTGTAATCACTCGGGCTCACCCTGTGGGCACGTGTTGAGCCTTTGCACCTTCCTTGCTTGACCATTCAATGAACAACTTTTGCATGATTGGTCACAATGTCACACTTGCAACCATGTTCTAGTCATACACAAGATTTCACTTCGTGTGTACATGTTGTATTTTCTATATAAACGCATGTCGCACTCACACACGAAGTTGTATGCATTGTCGCGCAAGCATCGTCGCATCGTTCAACAATCCATCATAAGTGTCGCGCCTGTCGCTCGCACCTTTAGTCAGTCATGTTGAACATATGTTGTCTTGATGGTTTGAGGCGTCTTGTCATTAAGTTATGTTGAGTGTGTGTTTGCATTGTTTGTGTATACACAAATTCACTCACTCACACACTTACTCATTTTGTTGAATTTCTGACGATCGGATCGCCCTCTAATAGCCATACCTCCACTTTACAATTGACTTGACCGAATTGCACCCAGAAAAATGCAAAAGTGTCTAACAATCCATTTCAATCTACACTGACTAGAAGTAGTCATCCAACTCTCCTATTGGTCAACTGGAGAGTTTGACCGGGCAGTCACACTGGGACTCACTCCCCTAAAAAATTGCGCAAAAGCTACAGACCTTTCCCACACCGCTGACTAAGAAAATTGCGCAGACAGGCCGGAAAGATATCGAATGTCCATCCTTGTCTCACCTTTAGGATTGCGCAGTTTTTCTAGCCAATCACCATTAACCCGACCAATTTCTCACCCAGAATACTGCACAAAATTATGAGCAAGCTTCTCAACATCCCAGCACCCCGGTCAGCTCAAAAACTGCACAGTGGTTAGAAGGTCAGTCTCCCAACAATTACATAGTTTTTGTCTTGAACAAACCCCGCAGCCCGCTGCCAGCTCCCTCCAGGAATTGCGCAGTTTTTGCTACCAAGACTCTGGAAGCCCACAGCCTGTTCTCTCTAGGAATTGCATAATTTTGCTGCCAAGGCTCTCTACTGCACAGACTGCTTCACCCCAGAAATTGCACAGATATGCCTTGTAGCCAAGCCAAATCCGGTGGACAGTCATTGTTGATCTAGATTTTCCATTTCAGTCTCCTAGTGAGCCCTACTCAATTTTTACTAGTAGTGCCTGGAGCTTGCATCCCAGCTCAAAGCCCGCCTTGCGTAGTTTCATAGCCATGTCCTCTCTCCTGGTCACTTGCATACAAAAGCGAATGATTATGCATCATGGTAGACTAGGAGATTTATGGATTTGATGTCATCTGGTCATAAGTGATTGCAGATACATTTACATGAACAAACATGACACGACAATGAATGTGATGAACAAGGAGAGTACATGCAAAGGGATGTGCTCGTGAACAAACAAACGAATGAAACATGCGAAGAGACAGTTTCGCGAATGATGAAACATGCGATGAGACAGTTTTGTGAATATACGAAACATGCAAAGAGACAGCTTCGTGAATAGATGAACGACGAAGCATGCGAAGACATATTTTCCTGAACGGACAAACATGTCAAGCATGCCAAAGTACAAACAAAGGATCAATGGGCACATGCAACATCAAGCAAATCCAATGACCATCGAGGACTCTACATACCTTGTCGTGCGGAGGCAACGCTGCGATACACTAAGAATACATCCTTCACTTAGCAACACTATAGCTCAACATGCACACCAGCAGTAGCATGAACATACCAACACTGTCATGTCGAGTTGTGTCATTGGTAATAGCAGCCACATCCCTACTATGGGCCACACTATTGTCAATGAACGTAATGTAAAGTGGAAGTCCAAGAGACCCACTCGTAATCTAAAGAGTCATGTAATCTGAAAAGTCATGTAATCTGAAAATTCATGAAAGTCAAATAGTCATGAGGGAAATCGAATAGTCACAAGGGCTAGTTTCACCCTTGGCTATAAATACCCCCTCATTTGTACATGCAAGGGACTTTTTTGCCTTAGCTCATGGCTCCTCCCACATAGCCTTGACAGTCTGTAATATTTTCTTTGATTATTGAGTAGTGGCTCCAATGCCCTGCCTATGGGGTTAGTGATGTATGTTATATCGATGTGTCTTGGAACTTTCACTTAATTTAGAAGCTTGCTCACAGGCCATCACGTTTTCACATGTGTTGTAACTGTTTGTAAGAATTAATCTTGAACACTTGTAAGACATGTTTCTTTAACCTGCATTAAATAATTGATTTCATTCAGTTGTTCTAATACATATATATTAATGAACATTTGTTGTATAAGTTGTCAACGATGTCCTGTCGGTGTTGGTTTCCTCCCCAATCACCAAAAAAAACCTTTCACATAATATTATTATAACGACTGTCTTACTCGCACGGACTATCCGTTGGGTGTTGTACGTGCTATTTTCCTTGTGTGTTGTGATTGTCGCATCCGTGTGGATTTCTCTTCCGGAAGTTGTGCATGTCCTGTTGTGTTGTGTGTTTCTAACAGAGTTAGGGCTTCCTCCCATCCGACTTGAGACTCACTCCCATGCTCTCTCTCTATACTGTGAAATAACCTTGACACAAGTAACACTAGCATTCACTAGGCATGCAAACCTTGTTGTTTGAAGACAAGGAAAACCCCTCTATCGCGTTGACAAGCAAGATCTAAGGTAAACATTTAAGATAATGGCAACCAGGCCATCATATCAGATGGGACTCCCACACCAAATAGTGTAAGGTCTATTTGGGACTTCATACCGAGGAGATCCCCTGAATGTTGGTAGGTCCAACACTGTTAATATTTTTGGTGCTAGAAGGAGGCCCACTAGCTGTTTATGGTTGAATGTCCTCTCACACCCACTCTTCAATGATATGGTCAAGGCAGTATCATGCACTCCATCTCACCTATGCGCAAATCTGTAGTTGGTTACTTCTCACCTCCCAAAACTGAACAATAAATTTCATATGAGCACCTTCGCCCTGTCTCTCCCATGACTCACCTATTCGCAAAAGCTATCAGATTGATCCCAGAAATACAACATCTTCCATATGCATCAAGAAAGACAGAAACCACTCCCATAGGGGTTGTTGTATAATCAGTGGAAGAGGCAGTTCTTGCCACACTTGAAGGTCTGGCAGAAGCTGTTGAGAATGGAGAGGAAACTTTAGTCTTCCGACAAGGAGATGGAGACACCCTCATGAACTTGGGCTTAGACTCGGGCATAGGAGGTGGAGGGGAAGGTAGTAGAGGAGATGGAGGTAGAGACAAACCAATAGACTCAGAGCCAGAATGGTCAAATTTTGAAGAAGAGGAGGAGGACGAAGAGTAAGAAGACATGGGTGACAAAAATCTGGAATGGATGATTCAAGGACCATTGGCTCTCGTAGGTTCTTTTCACAAGATGCTGAAGTGGTCAGACAAGATGATCACAAAGTTTGACCCTGACAACATAGTGAAGACAAAAGATCACTTTGGCAACTTCTACCTACAACTGCAGACGCTTGAGGTACGCTACGATGACGTTTCATGTAGATTTTTCCCACGTAACTTGGATGGTCGTGTGGCTACATGCTATCACAACATTCCTATCAATTCCATACGTAACTGGGGTATGTTCAAACGTATGTGTTTGGAAAAGTTCATTGATGACAAGACCCTAGCCATGTTACTCAAAGAATTGGGAAGCCTGAAGGTGGTGGGGAAATACAAGTTGAAAGATTTCAATCAGAGGTTTCTGCGCATATTGAATAAGTTCACAACAGAGACGAAACCACGTGACTCCATCACCGTCGGTTACTACACATTCACACTACCAACTAGCATTGTGCAGTTCTTCAAGTGAGTTGTGAAACCAACACAGTTAGAAAATTGCGAAGAGGCAATCGTTGATGAAAAAGACTCATGCACAATTGGAGTCATCAAGGATGATGAACCAACAAAGGACTCCAGAGATGTAAGAAGGAAGCCACAGGTTGCGGTGAGCAAGGGTAAGGACATGGATACAAATGATATTGGAAACCTTACTCATCTTGTCAAGAACTTGACAATAGAAGTGTATGAACTGAAACAACAATCCATTGACACATCTACAAATAGTCGACTGCCCAGACAGAGACAAGGAAGCATTTCATCAGGCAGCAACCGTCTCCCGACTAAAACTACACAGAGCTCTGTGTTCTAGCTCTAACAATGCACGAATGACAAATTCTGTTCATTTCATGAAGATGATCACTTAGAAAGGTCTTGTTCGGACTGGAAGCGAGTTTCAGTCTCAGTATGCAACCGCACACTTGACATAGACATAAGTGTGCACGAACAACAAGGAGATACAGACAATGACAAAGATGTTGCGCCAGATGAGGCATCGAGCTCTAAGCATGTGGTAAACATGTATCAGTGCTTGCAAGCAGCGCAGAAGACAAAAACTGAGAAACAACCCCAAAAGAAGATTGATCATTACAAGCTCAGAAGTAAGGGGGTTCCCCTTATAATTGGGGAAGTGAAACAAAAGTTTGAACTGCTGAGGAAAGTGGATCCACCAGCCATCCAAAAGCAGAAAACACAAAGAAATCCTTGGAAGATAGTAGCAAATAAGAGCACATCCATGAGTAGCAAAATACAGAACCCTCCGCCAAACAACATGAATACAAATCTTACCCCGGACACCTCAGTGAGTCTACCCCCTATGGATTAAATCATTGTGGATGAAATGAAGAAAACTTGCAGAAACATCAGTTTGTTCAAGTTAGCTAAGTTCTAGAGTTAGTGGGACATCCTACTGCGCGCATTGCAAAGACATCACCGGACAGTGCAGCCTCTACCAGCAAGGGGGCAAGCACACCTCATGGATCACTTTCAACTGTGCTAAACACACTCCGGATGGAAGAAGAAAATTATGTTTGCCCTCCATTCCTGCTCTCATTTGAAATATTAAACTATAATTTTCACAATTGTTTGGTTGATTCTGGCGTGACAACCAACGTTATGCCACTCTCCATTGCTAAAAATATCAATGCGCAGTGGAGCAAGACATCTGCGCAAGTCATCCTACTTGATGGAACATCTGTACCAACCATTAGCAAACTTCACAATGTGATCATAAGGCTATCTCACAATGGATGAGTTCACAAGTGCATAAACATTGTTGTTGTGGACATACCGAAAGCATATGGCTTACTGCTCAACAAAGATTGGTCTAGCAAGCTTAACGGGTACTTTGCTACAGACTAGTCGCACATGTGGCTTCCATATAAGGGCAAGAACAATCAAATCCAGGTGTTATCCGAAAGATATATGAGGCACAATGTCACTTCCATCAATGGAGAAAACGAACTGTTGGCCTTCACAGAGCTCATGTTTGGCAGCTACCTCCTGGAAACAAAGCTAGGGTGTTATCCCACAAGGCCAGCCCCAACCCCACCGGACATGCAATTATGTCTCGTTCCTTGCCCAACTGAAGGAAATGAAACATGTAAAGTGCATTGTAACAATAGTAGCAGTAGCAACAACAGTAGCAATAGTGCAAGCACGTCGAACAGTTCGTGTATAGATGAATTGTGGACCATGTACTTCGATGGATCAATGACACATGATGGCTCAAGAGCCGGGTGTGTCTTGATTGACCCAAACAACAAGAAACATCTAATCTCGAGTTGCTTGGAGGTTGATTTCACAAACAATGTTTTTGAATATGAAGCACTCATGCTGGTCTTGCAAAAAGCCATTAGCCTCAACATGGTCACGCTCAGAGTGGTAGGTCATTCAAAAATAGTGGTACGGAAGGTATGTAACACCATTCACTATTTATCACCGCATCTCAAAAGTTACCAACAAGAGTTATGGTGACTGATATCTAACTTCTAAGCATTCAATATCACTACTTTACCAAGAACGCATAATGCGGCTGCAAATGCTTTGGAAAACGTAACTTCTAGAATGTCGCCGATTAGGGAAAGATTTACTATTGAAATTTTTTTATAGACCATCTATCCTGGATAACATAACTAATTTATGCATATTTGATTATGATCAATAGATACTACATTTCATGGCCAACGCTAACACCTTCAAGGATGTAATGATAGACGAAGACGAGCATGAGTGATCTTGGCGACCCGAGACAGATATCAAGAAAGGCCACCTCATCCCTAAGGGTGTGGAAGCTTTGGAAAAACTCTATGACTTGCAAGAACGTTTCCAGGGGCCAAGGAACAACAAAACTCATAGCTCTACCATGATGCACGAACTCATTAACATGGGAACTGAAAAATAACTGAAGTTCGTCAATCTCGATACATGTTGCACGCAGGAGGAGTGGTAAGCCTTTGTCCGCTCAATAAAATAGTACTAGGATGTCTTTTCATGGATGTACGACGATCTAAAAACTGACATGCGAATAATCCAACACATCATTTCGATCAAAGAAGGGGTCAAGAAATATCAATAGAAGCTAAGGAAAGTACATCCATCACTTGAACCCCTCATACAGAAATAGCTCACCAAGTTGTTTGATGCATGGATCATATACAGAGTTCGTCATTCTACATGGGTTTCAAATCTTGTTCATGTATGAAAGAAGTCCAGGGAAATTTGCTTGTGTTTTAATTTCTGGAACTTGAACCACGCCTCGGAAAAAGACAACTACCCCGTGTCGTTTATGGAGCAAATTCTACAAACAGTATTTGGGGCACAAATGTTTTCTCTACTTGACAGGTTTTCAGGATATAATCAGGTTCTGGCAGCTGAACCTGATAGACTCAAAACTACATTCTGTACCAAGTGGGGTATGTTCGCATAAAAACGAATTCCATTCGGGCTTGTGAATGCATGCGCAACTTTTCAGCGTGCCGTGGACATCACCTTCTGCAGACCCATCAAACGGAGTTTAGTGGTGCACCTCGATGATGTTACTATGTTCTCCAGAAAATGAGAAGACTACATACGCCATCTGAAGAAAATTTTTGAGCAATGTCGAAAATACAGGATTTCCTTGAATCCCAAAAGGAGCATATTCACAGTGTTAGAGGGGAACCTCCTTGGACACATCATTTCCAAGAGCATGATCAAGGTTGATCCAAACTGGGTCCATACTATCACACAGATCCCTCACCTAGCCAATAAAAAAACAATGGATTCCTTCTTATGAAAGATAAATTTCCTCTAGAAGTTCATCTCGGGTTATGGGTAGATAGTTAAACCAATGCAAGCCATGATCAAGAAGGATGTGGTTTATAGTTGGGGCAAGAGGGAAAAGTACCCATTCACCCATATTAAGTAGGCTATTGCAGAAGCACCTGCACTCTACAACCCATATTTCAACAAAGACTTCCTTCTATACACCTTCGCCTCCGATGACTCGCTCGCTGCGGTACTGACTCAGAAGAATGAAATGAACGATGAACGCCCCATATCCCTCATGAGCACAAGAATGTAGGGACCTGAACTCAACTATCCTATCGTCAACAAGAAATCATATGCAGTATACAAGGCCGTGAAACACTTCAGACCCTACTTGCTAAAAAACCATTGCATAGTCTATGTGCCACACCGAGTAGTCCACTCGTTACTTTTACAACAAGAGCTGGGTCAACGATGTGCAAACTAGATGACAGGCTTGTAGCAATATGATCTTGACATCAATCTAGTTCACATTGTCAAGGGTCATGGTCTTTGCAGACTCGTAGTTGAGGCAGTACATGCACAAGAGGAAGAAGAAGAGCTCGCTGGTTGGGAACATGAAACTGTAATGTATGATGTAGTGTGAGAACCACCCACTGTAAACAGAAACTCTTGGTATGAAGATGTGCACCAGTACCTTGAGCAGTGCATCATACCCTCTCACTTTTCCATTAGATAGAAGAGGGAATTGTGTCTCAAAGCTTTAGATTATCAGTTTGTGCACAAAGTGCTTTACAGAAAGCATAGCAACGAAATCTTTCTCAGGTGCCTGGAGGCACATGAATTAGAGAAGGTTTTGCAAGATCTGCATTACGGACCAACTGGGGGTCACTTCTATGGAAATAAAATTTCGCACCAAGCTATGCGAGTTGGTTTCAACTGGCCCACACTATTTAAGGATCCACACGCCTACGCCCGCAAATTTCTGGTATGTCAATGATGTGTCAACAGAACGTGAAGGTCAGTGGCCCCACTGCACCCTCTTGCAGTGATTGAACCGTTCCAACAATGGGGCCTGGACATCATTGGGGAAATTTTCCCACATTCATCAAAACAACATTGCTACATTCTCATAGCCGCTGATTACTTCACGAGATGGACAGAAGCAGTTCCACTCAGGCAAGTGAATGACTAGGAGGTCATCAACTTCCTCCAACAGAAAATCATCTCACGGTTTGGTGTTATAGTATCACTTGTGTTTGATAATGCAATGCACTTTTCATCTTTAAAGCTTTATGATTTTGCATTACAAAATGGTATTGTGCTTAAACACTCATCTAACTACTACCCACAGGGAAACAATCTCGTAGAATCCATGAACAAAAACCTTATCCGCATAATGAAAAAGATCATTTACTCTAAAAAGCATAA
Organism: Pinus tabuliformis; assembly: GCA_031772625.1. NCBI lineage: Eukaryota > Viridiplantae > Streptophyta > Pinopsida > Pinales > Pinaceae > Pinus > Pinus tabuliformis. Next base: position 580,383,900 of record CM062812.1, on the reverse strand, counting down.
CTGGCACTCTACTTTGATGAATGTTTTATGGGATGACCATGTAACACCCAAACCCTCTCTGAATACCTCACCGTACTTCCTGGTTTATGGTAAAGAAGCCATCCTACCACCCAACATCTACTTGCCTGCACTTCAATTGTCTCAAGAATCCCAAGGCAAGCCTTTCCAGATAGTCCAACATAGGATGGACACACTTCAAAAACTTCAGAAAGAAAGGATGAAAGCAAAAGAAAAGTTTACACTCCACCAAAACCGTATCAAGAGATGGTTTGACAAGAAGTCTGCAAGGAAATCTAACTTCGATGTTGGTGACTTAGTCTTGAAATGGGATAAAACCCATGAAGACAAAGGATAGCATACGAAGTTTCAGTCCCTGTGGATTCGTCCATACACATTCCATGAGAAGCTTGGCCCACACGCATACTGTCTACAATCACTTAACGGGAGGATTGAAAACTTTCATGTCAATGACCAAGATCTCAAACATTATTTTCAGTAGGCCGAGCCGCGCCCCGCGTCATGTACATAGTCTGCTTACTACTTGATGTTTTCTTCTTAGTTTTCTTTTCTTACTATTATTACTTTTTTTTTTTTATTTCTTAGTACCTAGCTATTTTTGTTTTCCGAAAATAAGTGTTACCATTTACTGAGTTTTCGCTTTTGAATGAGTATGTGGTTAAGATCTGAAGAGACTTGTGTCACTATAACACTTGGCCAGTCCTATGTCCATCTTCCTTGTGCTTTGGTATAACCTTCATCCGATGAAGTCTTAATAGAAAGTATGAATCGTCTGCAAGGGAAGCTTGTGCCTAACCATGAACCTGTGTCGACACTGGGAAACCCCATGCCCGCACTTAGTCTTCTTCTCTGCGTGATGAACCTCATTCAACAAGTAGAAACAGAGAAGGGGAAAATATAAACGAGAAAATCTATGTTAGAGGTCTTACATGATTCTCTAAAGGAACAACCTCTTATTCTCTCAATAAGTTGGGATCCCTCTTCCGCTCCAAAAATAAATAAGTTCCTATTCACAGTCCTCTTTAAAAAATACAAAGACGAAAGAAAAGAAAGGCTTCTTGCGCCGATAGGTAAAGCATGAAACTCCACTGAGGTACTGAACAATCCCACTGGAAGTGGAGAAATGCGTGTGTTCTTGTGTGACTCCGCTAGGGTACTATCCAGGCCTGCTGGCATCAGAGCAACACCAGAGATGAAAACTTATACTCTGAAAAATTTTAACTCGCGAGCCAAATTACCCTTCCCGATTTTGAAACATTGTGATCAATTTGGAACTTTGGTTGTGTTGGCTAAATTGGCAAAAGGTGAACCATGTCTGCCCATGGGGTAAGTGGGAAATATGAAGTAACCTGCATAACGATTCAATACTCATTGAAATACCAAGGCACTGTGATGTCAATGAACCAAAACAAAGAAGCTAGAATTCTACCAGTGTGTCACCAAGTGTTGTAGCGGCTGCAGCACCCTCAAAAATTTTGGCCTACATCCAATTTTGTAGCCTTCCTTGAGTTTTCACTTGATTTTTTCAATCACTCGGGCTCACCCCATGGGCCCTCATTGAGTCTTTGCACACTTCTTGCTTGACTGTTCAACAAACAACTTTTTCATGATTGGTCACAATGTCGCACTTGCAACCATGTTCTAGTCACACACAAGGTTTTTCTTCATGTCTACATGTTGTATTTGCTATGTAAACATTCGTCGCACTTACACATGAAGTTGTATGCACTTTCGAACAAGCATCGTCGCAATAATTCAACGATCCATCACAAGCATCGCACTTGTTTCTCACACTATCAGTAAGTCATGTTGAACATATGTTGTCTTGATGGTTTGAGGTGTCTTGTCATCAAATTATGTTGAGTGTGTGTTCGTAACGTTCGCGTATGTACAAATTTACTCGCTCACACACTTAGTCACTTTGTTGAAGTTTTGACGATTGAATCACCCTCTAATAGCCAGACCTCCACCTTACAATCGACTTGACCGATTGCTACCAAGAACAAAGCAGAAGTGTCCAACAAGCCCTTTCAATTTGTGCTAATTGCAAGTTGATCATCCAACTCTCCTGCTGGTCAACCATAGAGTTTGACCAGGCAGTCACCCTGAGATGCACTCCCCTCAAAAATTGTGCATAAGTTGCAAACCTTGCCCACTCCACTGACTGAGAAAACTGTACAGACAGGCTAGAAAGACATCGAATTTCCGTCCCTGTCTCCCCTCTAGGATTAAACAGTTTTTCTAGCCACTCACCAATAAGCTGACCTGCTGCTCACCCAAAAACTTGCATAGATTTCTGAGCAAGCCCCTCAGTAGCCCAACACCCCACTCAGCTCGAAAACTGTGCACAGGTGGTTAGCAGGTTAGCCTCCCAACAATTGCACAATTTTTGTCTCCAGCAAACCTCGCATCCCACTGCCAGCTACCTCCAATAATTGTGCAGATTTTGTTTCCAAGCCTCTAGAAGCCCGTAGCCTGCTCCCTCTAGGAATTGTGCAGTTTTTGCTGCCAAGGCCCTCTGCTTCACAAATTGCTTCACACCAGAAATTGTGCAGATCTTCCCTCCAGTGGAGCCAAATCCCCTGGATAGTCATTACTGATCTGAATTTTCCATCTCAGTCTCCCAGTGACCCTTGCGTAATTTTCACCAACAGTGCCCAGAGCTCGCATCCCAAGTCGAAGCCCGCCTCGTGTAGCTTCATAGCCTTTTCCTCTCTCCTAATCAACTGCATACAAAAGTGAACGATGATGCATCATGGTAGACTAGAAGGTTTATGGATTTGATGTCATCTCGTCATGAGTGATTGCAGAGACAGGTACATGAACAAACATGACACGACGACGAATGGGATGAACAAAGAGAGTGCATGGAAAGGGATGTGTTCGTGAACAAAGAAACAGACAAAACATGCGAAGAGATAGTTTCAGGGACAGATGAAACATCCGACGAGACAGTTTCGAGGATGGATGAAACATGTGAAGAGATAGTTTCACGAACGTACGAATGACGAAACATGCGAGGACATAGTTTCACGAACAAAAAAATATGTAAAGCATGCCAAAGTAAAAAAAAAAAAAGGAGAAATGTGCACATGCAACTTCAAGGGAACCCAATGACCATCGAGGACTCTACACACCTTGCCATGCGGAGGCGACGCTGCGATACACCAAGAAGAAATCCATCACTCAACAAAACTATAGCTCGACATGCACACTAGCAGCAACATGAACATACCAACACTGTTATTTCGAGTCATGTCATTATTCATGTCAACCACATTACTACTATGGGCCACACTGTTTTCAATGTATGTAATGTAAAGTGGAATTCCAAGAGACCCACTCGTAATCTGAATAGTCATTTAATCTGAAAAGTCATGAAATTCAAAGAGTCATGAGGGAAGTCAAAGAGTCACAAGGGCTAGTTTCACCCTTGGCTATAAATACCCCCTCATTTGTACATGCAAGGGATTTTTTTCACCTTAGCTCCTCCCACATAGCCTTGAGAGTCTGTAATATTTTATTTGAGGAGTGAGTAGTGGCTCCAACACCTCACCTACAAGGTTAGTGATGTATGGTATATCGATGTGTCTTGGAACTTTCTCTTAATTCAGAAGCCTGCTCATAGGTGAGCATGTTTTCACACATGCGTTGTAGCTATTTGTAAGAATTAATCTCGAACACTTGTAACACATGTTTCTTTAACCTGTGTTAAACAATTGATTTCATTCAGTTGTTCTAATACATATATATATTAATGAAAATGTGTTGTAAAAGTTGTTAACATTGTCCTATCCATGTTGGTTTCCTCCTCAGACATCAGAAAAAACCTTTCACGTAATCTTGTTATAATGGTTGTTGAGATTTTAATTGATTTTTGCAATCACTCAGGCCCACCCAGTGTGCCCGTGTTGAGTCTTTGCACACTCCTTGCTTGATCGTTCAATGAACAACTTTTGCATGATTGGTCACAATGTCGCGCTTGTAACCATGTTCTAGTCTTACACCAGGTTTTGCTTCATGTGTACATGTTATATTTTCTATGTAAACATTCATCGCACTCACACACGAAGTTGTATGCACTTTTGCGCAAGCATCGTTGCGGTCGTTCAACGATCCATCACAAGCATCGCGCTTGTCGCTCACACTGTCAGTCAGTCATGTTGAACATATGTTGTCTTGATGGTTTGACGTGTCTTATCATCAAGTTATGTTGAGTGTGTGTTCGCAATGTTCGCGTACGCACAAGTTCACTCGCTCACACACAGTGATTTTGTTGAAGTTCTAATGACCGAATCACCCTCTAACAGCCAGACCTCCACCTTACAATCGACTCAACCGACTACCACCCAGAATAGTGCATAAGTGTCCAACAAGCCCTTTCAATTTGTACTAACTGCAAGTTGATCATCCGACTATCCTGCTAGTCAATCAGAGAGTTTGACCAAGAAATCACCCAGGGACTCACTCCCCACAAAATTGCGCAGAAGCTGCAGACCTTGCCCACTCTGCTGACTAAGAAAACTATGCATATAGGCCAGAAATATACCGAATGTCCATCCCTGTCTCCCCTCCATGATTACGCATCTTTTCCAGCCACTCACCAGTAAGCTGATCAGTTTCTCACCCAAAAAAATCTGCAGGTTTTTTAGCAAGCCCCTCAGCAGCCCAACACTCCACTCATCTCAAAAACTTTGCAGAGGTGGTCAACAGGTCAACCTCCCAGCAATTGCACAATTTTTTGTTTCCAACAAACCTTGCATCCCACTACCAGCTACTTCCAATAATTGCACATCTTTTGTTGCCAAGACTCCAGAAGCCCGTAGCTTGCTCCCTCCAAGAATTGCATAGTTTTTTCTACCAAGGCCCTCTGCCTCACAAACTTCTTCACCCCATAAATTGCACAGATCTTCCATCTAGCTGAGCTAGATCCCGTGGACAGTCACTACTAATCTAGATTGTCTTTCTCGGTCTCCCAGTTACCCCTTCGTAATTTTCACCAGTAGTGCCTGGAGCTCGCATCCCAAGTCGAAGCCTGCCTCACGTAGTTTTGTAGCTTTGTCATCTTTCCTGGTCAACTGCATACAAAAGAAAATAATGATGCGTCACGGTAGACTAGGAGGTTTATGGATTTGATGTCATCTCGTCATGAGTGATTGTAGATACAGGTACATGAACAAACATGACAAAATGACGAATGGGATGAACAAGGAGAGTACATGCAAAGGGATAAGTTCGTGAGTGAATGAACAGAAGAAACATGCGAAGAGACTGTTTCGTGAATGAATGAAACATCTAACGAGACAGTTTCATGAACGGATGAAACATGTGAAGAGACAGTTTCGCAAACGTACAAATGACGAAACATGCGAGAACATATTTTCATGAACAGAGAAATATGTCAAGCATGCCAAAGTAAAAACAAAGGAGAAATGTGCACATGCAACATCAATCAAACCCAATGACCATCGAGGACTCTGCACACCTTGCCATGCAGAGGCAAAGCTGCGATACACCAAGAAGACATCCATCACTTAACAACACTATAGCTCGACATGCACACTAGCAGCAGCATGAACATACCAACACTTTCATTTCGAGTTGTGTCATGAGTCATGTCGACCACATTACTACTATGGGCAACACTATTGTCAGTGAATGTAATGTAAAGTGGAAGTCCAAGAGACCCACTCATAATATGAGGAGTCATTTAATCTGAAAAGTCATGAAAATCAAACAGTGATGAGGGAAGTCAAAGAGTCACAAGGGCTAGTTTCACCCTTGGCTATCAATACCCCCTCATTTATACATGCAAGGGACTTTTTCACCTTAGCTCCTCCCACATAATCTTGAGATTCTGTAATATTTTCTTTGAGGAGTGAGTAGTGGCTCCAACACCTCGCCTACAAGGTTAGTGATGTATGGTGTATTGGAACTTTCGCTTATTTCAGAAGCATGCTCACAAGCCAGCGTGTTTTCACACGTGTTGTAATTGTTTGTAAGAATTAATCTCAAACACTTGTAATACATGTTGCTTTAACCTGTGTTAACAATTGATTTCATTCAGCTATTCTAATACATATATATTAATGAAAATGTATTGTATAAGTTGTTAACATTGTCTTGTCCATGTTGGTTTCCTCCCCAGACATCAGACAAAACATTTCATGTAATCTTGTTATGATGGTATTGAGTTTTTACTTGATTTTTGCAATCACTCGGGCTCACCCTGTGGGCTCGTGTTGAGCCTTTGCACACTCCTTGCTTGACCGTTCAATGAACAACTTTTGCATGATTGGTCACAATGTCGCGCTTACAACCATGTTCTAGTTGTACACAAGGTTTTTCTTTGTGTGTACATGTTGTATTTGCTATGTAAACATTCGCCACACTCACACACAAAGTTTTATGCAATTTCGCGCAAGCATCATCGTGGTCGTTCAACAATCTATCATAAGGGCCATGCTTGTCACTCGCACTGTCAGTCAGTCATGTTGAACATATGTTGTCTTGATGGTTTGAGGTGTCTTGTCATCAAATTATGTTGAGTATGTGTTCGCAATGTTCGTGTATGCACAAATTCACTCACTCACACACTTAGTCATTTTGTTTAAGTTCTGACGACTGAATCACTGTCTAACAGCTAGACCTTCACCTTACAATCGACTTGACTAATTGCTACCCAGAACAACGTAGAAGTGTCCAACAAGCCCTTTCAATCTGCACTGACTGCAAGTTGATCATCCAACTCTCCTGCTGGTCAGCCATAGAGTTTGATCAGGCAATCACCCCGGGACTCACTCCCCTCAAAAATTGAGCATAAGCTGCAAACCTTGCCCACTCCACTGACTAAGAAAACTGCACAGACAGGCCAGAAAGACACTGAATGTCCGTCCCTGTCTCCCCTCCAGGATTACACAGTTTTTCTAGCCACTCACCAGTAAGCCAACCTGCTGCTCACCCAAAAACCTGAGTAGATTTCTGAGCAAGCTTCTTAGCATCCTAGCACCCCGCTCAAATTAGAAACTATCCACAGGTGGTCAGCAGGTCAGCCTCCCAGCAATTGCACAATTTTTGTCTCCAGCAAACCTTGCAGCCCACTGCTAGCTACCTCCAATAATTGCACAGCTTTTGTTGCCAAGCCTCTAGAAGCCCGTAACCTACTCCCTCCAGGAATTGTGTAGTTTTTGCTTCCAAGGCCCTCTAATTCACAAACTGCTTCACCCCAAAAATTGTGTAGATCTTCCCTCCAACCAAGCTAGATCCCGCAGATAGACACTACTGATCTGGATTGTCCATCTTAGTCTCTCAGTGACCCCTGCGCAATTTTCACCAGCAATTCCCGGAGCTCGCATCCCAAGTCGAAGCCCACCTCGCATAGTTTCATAGCCTTGTCCTCTCTTGCAGTCAACTGCATACAAAAGAGAATGATGATGCATCATGGTAGACTAGGAGGTTTGTGGATTTAATGTCGTCTCATCATGAGTGATTGCAGAAACATGTACATGAACAAATATGACACGGCGACAAATGGGATGAACAAGGAGAGTACATGAAAAGGGATGTGTTCGTGAAAGAACGAACATACGAAACATGTGAAGAGACAGTTTCACAAACAGATGAAACATCTGACGAGACAATTTCATGAACGGAGGAAACATGAGAAGAGACAGTTTCACAAACGGACAAATGACGAAACATGCGAGGACATATTTTCAAGAACAAACAAATATGTCAAGCATGCCAAAGTAAGAGCAAAGGAGAAATGTGTGCATGCAACATCAAGCGAACCCAATGACCATCGAGGACTCTTCACACTTTGTCATGATGAGGCGAAACTGCGATACACCAAGAAAACATCCATCACTCAACAACATTGTAGCTCGACATGCACACCAGCAGCATCATGAACATACCAGCACTGTCATTTTGAGTCGTTTCATGAGTCATGTCAGCCACATTACTACTATGGGGCACACTGTTGTCAATGAATGTAATGTAAAGTGGAAGTCCAAGACACCCACTCGTAATCTGAAGAGTCATTAATCTTGAAAGTCATGAAAGTCAAACAATCATGAAGGAAGTCAAAGAGTCACAAGGGCTAGTTTCACCCCTGGCTATAAATACCTCCTCATTTGTACATGCAAGGGACACAAGCCATCAACTCATGTTTTTCTTTCAGCGCTATGATAGTACCTTCTAAATTATTCTTTTCAACCACCCACAATTGTGTGTCTCTTACAATTGTTTTGAGCAGATCTCTTAGAATCATTCGAGCTGGATTGCAAAACAATATTTTCTGCTCTATGCTATTGTAGAACCCTCTCATTTTGAACCCTTTCACCCTGAATTTGAATTATTCTCATTCAATTGGGCCTTCTAAGACTCTACTTAAGGACACTCTATTTTTTTGGTTTTTCCGTTAAAGCAATCCACCTTCACTACTCTTAGAATTAATCTTCGTTCGTAGCACTGAAGCATTGCCTTGCAATTTTTTCTTTTTTCAAATCCCACAAATGTCTGTCATCTTCGAAATTTTCAAGTAATTCCCTTGTTCTTTCCCTGGATTCATTCAATTGAAATTCCAACTCAATCTTTTCAAATAAAAAAATCCTTTGGTTCAATGCAGACATGTCTTCAATTTGTTTCTTATATGTCCTGCGTCCTGCCTAATGAAGACAAAAGGTTCTCCTTATCCGTCTTCCATGCTTTCTCTGCAATTAATCTACTTTTAGTGATTTCCTCAATCTCCTTTTGTGCTACTACAATCCGTAAGAAACACCCATATTTTTCCACTTCCCAAGATTTATGTGCGCTCTCAAATTCGCCATACACGACCTTAATTTTATCTGTCAACTGTGAAACACTAGTTTCCAAAGTTTGTTTATCAGAGAACACTGTTATGCAGTCCTGTTCTTTCTTAAAAAATTCTCTTGTGAATCTGTCTTTAGCTTCCTGCAATTGTTAAAGTTAACATTCGAGTTAACATTGAAGAATGTATAATTTTAGAGTTTGCCTTTACGTGTGTGGATTTTATGAAAAGTTCTGTTTTCCTGACAAATTTCAAATTCTGAATATGCACATATTGGACGAACTAAATTCAGCAAATACTCTTTATGAAATGGCTAAATATGTTTGGTTTATTTTTCGGTATTTTTTTTAATAGGAAATTAAAAATAATATTAGAAATTAGAAGACAATGTTGTATTGTTTACAGTTATAATTTTGTTTTAATTAATAAAATTATAAACAAAGTGTAATATGTAGTATTGTTGCTTAGTACTTGTTTTTTTAAATGTAATTGATAGTTAATTTAAATTAATTTAAATATTTAGAATTAAAAACCTTCAAAAACATGTAATTGATAGCTATTTTACATTAATTTAAATATTTATAAAGTTAAAAACATCCAAAACCATATTTATATATATTATATTCTATATAGTAATCATAAACCCCACTATAAAATAGCATTACATATAATATCATATTTGTATTTCTTAAAACTAAATTATTATTATTATGATTTAAAAAATTGTATTAAAAGTTATAAAATATACAAATTTTGAAATGCAACATTAATATTTTTCATATAAAAAATAAATAAATTAAACATTCTTTAAATAGAATAATTATATTTAATTTATTGTCTTGTACATTTTTATTAGTAAAATTATATATTAAAATAAATATTAAAAAAGTGAGGCGTACAAATAAATTACTAAGTATAAATAATTAGATTTTATAGACGTACTCTTTGTAGATAAATGTCTTTCGGATTAATCACATCATTAGAATTTGGTCCACGTTTCAAATCAACTAATGTGGTTCATCCTTAGGACAAAGTGAGAAAATCATGCAATCTTCAAGTATAAATAACAGGTATGCATCATGGTCCAAGGTCAACTAATGTTGAAAACTAGTTAGACAAATAGGTAATTTATTTATTTATATTTTTTATTTAAAAGTTATTAAATAAAAATAAATGTTAAAAATACTACTAATAATAATAAAATTATAAGATGAAAACTAGCCATTGGAAATTAGTTAGATAAGTAAATAATCTATTTATTTATAGATTTAATTTAATTAAAAATTATTAAATAAACTAAATGTTGAAAAATAGATGTTATGAGATGTAAATATATTGAAAAAGAGTTAAGAATAATAGTGTTTATAATAATAAAGCTATAAGTAATGGGTAATATTAATCCGTTAATAGAAATAGGGATATTTAAAAATAATAAAGTTAAAATAATAATACTTAAAATATGTTAAAATAATAATAGTTTCAACATAACCCCTAAAATAACGAAAAAGGTGAAAAAAGGGGCCAAATTAATCTCAAAGGGATAGGAATTAATAAGTATTATAGATTTATAGACATAAAATCATAAGGGGGTTAAAAATAATAAGGAAACTCAATTAAAATATTATATTATAAATATTAATGAATACAACTTGATGTTAATTAAAAAGCATTAGAAAAGAGGATATAAATAAACGAAGAGAGGGAAAAATCAAGGAGAAAGAGAAATAATTAAAATATGTTAAAATATAAGTATGGGGGATTTACGCAGTGCATTATATTAGATATCATTTTTGGGATTCAACTGCGTTAAGTAAGTCATTCAAACGTATGACCATTTCCATGAGAGGTAGTCGTAACTGACTAATTTCTCATGATTTTTTGAATAGTTCACTTAGCACTCATTGCATCGGGTGATGCTCACAGGGGTGAAGAAGTGGGATTGAAACTAGTGAAATGTGGAGAACGAATCACATAGCATCAATCATCACTTCCGGGGCTTGCACCCGGTAACCAGGACTTCCCAGGAGGTCACCCATCCCAGAACTCCTCTGGCTCAAGCGCGCTTAACTGTGGAGTTTTTCCCCACAATCAAGCCCACTTAGCTTGCTACCCCATTTGCAAAACCTTAGCAAGTATTGTGCCTCATGAACCATTCAAGTAGAGATCCCTTGACTCTTTTTGAATTTAAGTATGGGGGATTTACGCAGTGCATTATATTAGATATCATTTTTTGAATAGTTCACTTAGCACTCATTGCATCGGGTGATGCTCACAGGGGTGAAGAATCCCAAAAATGATATCTAATATAATGCACTGCGTAAATCCCCCATACTTAAATTCAAAAAGAGTCAAGGGATCTCTACTTGAATGGTTCATGAGGCACAATACTTGCTAAGGTTTTGCAAATGGGGTAGCAAGCTAAGTGGGCTTGATTGTGGGGAAAAACTCCACAGTTAAGCGCGCTTGAGCCAGAGGAGTTCTGGGATGGGTGACCTCCTGGGAAGTCCTGGTTACCGGGTGCAAGCCCCGGAAGTGATGATTGATGCTATGTGATTCGTTCTCCACATTTCACTAGTTTCAATCCCACTTCTTCACCCCTGTGAGCATCACCCGATGCAATGAGTGCTAAGTGAACTATTCAAAAAATCATGAGAAATTAGTCAGTTACGACTACCTCTCATGGAAATGGTCATACGTTTGAATGACTTACTTAACGCAATTGAATCCCAAAAATGATATCTAATATGTTAAAATAATAAAAAAGGGGGATACAAAAAAAAGAAGTGAAAGAAGGATAAGAGGATCATAAAGAGAGGGCCGAATCCAATTTTTACTCAGTTTTCAACCATCATCTCTATTGAGATTGCTAGGATGCTTCTCAATCTCAATAACCTCCCTAAGCTTCCTATGGTGGAAATGATCCACCCTGGCAATGACTCTGGATTCATCGATACAGACATGGTGTTTGGATTTCTTCACATGTTCAGCCAGAACTAACGAGCAGGAACGATTGTGTTTTATGTCTGTAGCATGTTCACGAATCCTCTGGTTTAGAGATCGACCTGTTTCCCCAATATATAAAATACCACAGGAACATGGAATCAGGTAAATGCCTTTCATGTCCTTTGGGTCGATGGGGTCTTTAACTGAACCAAGAGAATTTCTAATGGTCCTCAGAGGTTTGAACGAAGAGGAAACATTATTCCGCCTAAGGATATGGGCAATCCTATTAGTGGTCCCTTGGATGAACAGGAGATGAACTTTGGAGATAGGATCCAAACAAGCAATTTTAACTCTAGATTCTATACGAGCTAAAGAAAGAAGAGAGATTGAAAAAAATAAATAAATTTGTGATCCATATTGTAGATAAATGTCTTTCAGATTAGTCACATCATTAGCATTTTGTCGACATACTCTTTATTAAATCAACGTACTCTTTATTAAATGTTATGGCACTTGGTTGTATACAATATTTTTTCAATTTTTTGTTTATAAAATACATTTTTTTTTTTTACAATTCAATTTTAAACACCATGAAATTAATCACAAAATAAAAATTGAAATTTTTAATATTTAATTTTCTCAAAACTTTATTGAATTTTATTAAATCTATTTAGAAATTTGGAAACAAATTGAAATTCAAGCCTTTTTAACTAAAAACAAGAACAATATAACTTCTTTCAGTAGGTATAATAAATTTTCCGAAAAAAAATCAGAATATGTATATTTAGCATATAATTAGATCAATGTTCTAAATTTAGCATATAATTAGATCAATAGTAAATTTAGTTGATGTGGTCACATTAATTCAATAGGCAGATTTCAAGTACACTCATAACCAAGCACACTCACAACCATATTAGTAAATTTAGTTCATGCGACCACATTAATTCATGTGGCATGCACAATGCACAATCACATTAGTAAATGTGGTTGATGTAGTTGTCATATACTCAGAGCTATATATTATAAATCCTAATACTAAACTCAATACTATAGACACTAATAATAATTTCAATATTATAAATTTTAATATTAAATCCAATATTATAAATTGAATGTTAAAAAGCTTATATTATAACCCAAAAGTTATGAACCCCGATATTAATCCCATCTAAATATTAAACTTTAATGTAATAAATTGGTATATTATAAATTCATATTTATAAAGCCTACATTATAATTCAATATTACAAACCCAAATATTAAATCTTAACATGCACAATGCACAATCATATTAATAAATGTTGTTAATGTAGTTTCCATATGCTTAAAAATATATATTATAAATCTTAATATTGAACTCAATATTATAAACATTAATAATAAACTCAATATCATCAATTCAAATTTATAAACCCTACATTATAAATTCAATATTATAAACCCAAATTAAACTTTAATATTTTAAAGTTAAATATTATAAATCAAAATGTTATAAACCCCAAAAATTATAATCTAAATGTTATAAATTAAATATTATAAAATCTAAAAGCCATAAATCCCCAATGTTATAAATCTAATACAACCACATTAGTAAAATTATAAAGCACTTTCTAAAAATATTATAATATATAAATCATACTAAAATAAATTTAAATAATACTTATTTATATTTATAATTAATGAAAAATTAAATTTAAGTAATAAACATACAAAATATTAAATAATAATAATTAATATTTGTAATTATTAAAACTTTATATTTATATTTAATTAATAAATATATAAAAAGATAGTATATATTTCGAATTTTATATATATATATAAAATGTAACTAAAAGTATTACTAAGATTATTTGAAATGTTTGAACTACAAGATTTTTTAGGAGCCGCTTTTAGTGCGATGTTTGGGACTTTCCAATGCTAGAATCAGCAGAAAAATTTGAGGTAAAATCTTGATTTGTGTTATTTAAACTGGTTTTTTGACTGTATATATGGATTCAACACCTTGAAAAACTTCTAGGACACTTCGATTTTGTAGGGGTTACCCATCAAGCTTGTTATTTCAATAAATGCCTACCGTATTTTAGAGAAATTAGACGAGAAAAACCGACCATAAATACTTCCAAAAAGCATCACTAAAGACAGCTCATATTTTTTATTCCTTTTCAATTATTTTATGTAACTCCAACAAATCTATGATATATTTTAGACAAATCAAAAAACAAACCTCAAAAGATGTTGAAATATAAATTAATGAGACTCTTTGAAATGTTTTAACCATAAGAATTTATTTTATTTTCAATCACATTATATAACATATGTAAGTTTTTTTTTTAACCATATATGATAAAATGTATAGTTAACATTGAAATATTTTACTTGGCATGGGCATTGAAATATTTTCTTTATGAACCACATTATCCATATTAAAGTGATTTTCTGGTTATTAATATATTTTCCCATTATGGATTATTGCAATAAGGTGTTAGTCGGTTGATTTGATGGTTTTTTTGTTCAAGATGTTTACTCTTGATTCATGGATTTCAGAGTCATAAAAGACCCTCTTAGGCTATGCACGCGAATAACATCTTTTTATTAGGGGCCACTACATTTTGGGAAAAGTTTGGAATTGGTGCATGTCCTTTCCAATCTAGGAGTTAATGGAGGTGCTAAAAGTTTGGGCAATACTCCTAGGATTTTACATTCCCTTATGGAACGTTGATTCTTTAACAACCTTTGGGAATAATATTGGAACCTTTGTCATCATGGAGCTAGATTGCAAAGCCAAGGAGGAGTTTTTGGGCTTGGATTCAAATTGAGTTTAATGTAGAGGGCCTATTTACACCTCTGGAGCTATCTTTGGTGGGTCATGTTTGGGTACAAGATATTTATTATTGGATTCTATCATTCAATTTCTTCTCTTTCCATGAAGTAGGGAACCTCCAAGTAGATTGTATAAAAGTTTCCACTCATCAACCAATCTCTTCTCTCGCTAAAGCATGCCCTCATCAACCAATCCCTTCTCTAGCTAAAGTATTGAATTCTTTGAAGGCACTTTCTAGCCCAAATGAAAAGGTTCTATATTCAAGTATTAATTATCATGAAAAATATGGAATTTCCCTCTCTGATATGCCTTCACTAACTACTTGATTAGTTGCATTTAAGGGGTCTTTTGGTATTTTCTGTCATCCTCCTTCCCTCCCCCCATAGTTCTAATATGATGTCTCCTCCTTCTCTCAATCCTTCCTTTGCATCCATTTCCCTTTCCTTCTCTGTCTCCCCTAGAGGGTCTTCCCCCATTTTTTCCTTTTCTTATCCTCCCTTAGAGGTTCTAGAGTTCACTTTTCCCTTAGACCCTTCCCATGTCTCATCCCTTAACTCAGGCTAGGTCTCTACTCTCCCCTTGTTTTCTCTAGTGGAAAAAAAGAACTATGTCGAACAACCTTGACAAAAACTAAAGGATGGTCCTCCTTCGTGTACAGGTTTTTCATTGGATTTACCTTCATTGAACCCTATAGGACTAGAAATCAAATCTTTATAAAGCACGAGATAAATCCTTATCCAAAATTATGTGAGGAATGAAAACATCTTATTCTTAGAAAATTATATTTAATGTAACCATTTCGACAAGGATTTAACAATTCTAATTTCTTTCAATGCACATGGATTGGGTGATTCCTGCTATCAATTAGCACTTAAAGGATCATTTCTAAGTGTAATCCTTATTTTTTTTCTTAATCAAGAGACTATGTATTGACAGGTGCATGAGAGTTGTTTGGAAAATTGGTCTTTCTGTCATGTGGATGTGGATGGTCTTTTAGGTGGTTTGATTATTGAGTGGAGATTTACGTATTAAGATATCCCCTCTTCTACCTTGTTTCTACTACTTTGTTAAAATCGGCTATTAAAGATTGTAATTCTTGTATTCCTATTCTCATTGTGCATTTTTCCTTATTCAGATCATGTTACCTTATTGGGAAGATCTGATATCTTTAATTTATTTTGAAGATTCTTTTACTATAGTGAGAAATACTCTAATTTTTACTCTTTTTCTCCAGGAAGTATGGGGTCCCATATTTCAGAGGTGTCCATAGTGTTCCTTATTTTTCAAGTTTCTACCCAAACATTTCCTCAATGATATTGAGCGAGTTAAGTTAGTTTCAACTTGTATGAATAGAAAATAAGATGGTCATGAAGTTTATAAACAATTGGATCAATTCTTAATGTTTTAAGGTCTTGTATGTTTTGGGTTGTTTCTAAAGTCCACATTTCTCTCAGTATCATATCACAAACCTATTTCTCTCTCTTTCTCTCCCCTCAGTGGAGTCAAAGACATCCCCTTTATGTTTAATCCTTCTTGGAGGGCTAAAGATGATTAAAAATACTTAGTTTTTTAAACTTGGTACCCTTTAACTACATCCTCTCCTTCTTCTAACTAGTTAATTTGTAGAAATGTTACAATTGTTAAGAAAGTGTGTATAGTGTGGGCGAAAAACTTCCATGGAAATTGTTTAGATAGGCTTATATAAGTGGAAAATGAAACTAAATTTTTAGCATTTCTTTTTAATGCAAGTAATATGTCCTCTAATTCACAATCCACTCTAACATCCCTCAAGGAATTGTAACACCCTCCTCCCACATCTACCTAAGTAATTTTCCAACTAGGGTAAACATGTGACAGAGAGTTATTATGATATGATTCAACTCCCTATGTATTAGTTAAGGAAGTGGAACCGATGGAACATAAACAACTTGACCTTCTACACCTGCAACAGAACCCCCAGGATGCATCCATCCCATCCAGGTGACTAGTCACTGCGACTAACTAACATTTTGTTGCATTAAAGCCTAAGTAAGTCCCTTCACATGGGTATGCATGTGACTGGATCCCTCCATTTACTCCCACAGCAAGGCATGCATGCGACTTGAGACTTTTCTTTTCTAGGTAGTTCAGTGCCAACGACTTCAGATCCTATGCCACGTTTTCAGGGCCAGGACTCAGGCCACTGCCTAGAACTCCATGAAACTTCCATAAATGAAAAATAACATCAAAACAATGATATACGTGCAAATATTTGAACAATGACTTCATTGGAACCCTTCTAGCCATGACAGACATTTCGTCAAACATGTCACAAATATGCATTCTATAGGTTTAAACAACATATCTGAGCATAGGGGTCTCATACTTATCTGAGAAACACTAAGAAGCATTGATGCCTTGTCATAATAATTGCATTACCATATAGTAAGCCATATATTCATTGATTAACCAAAACATGATGAGAGGCATACATTTTCACTGTAAAAAAAACTCACTCATAACCAATAGAAATATAAAGGATATAACAACCATATGAGCCACATGTAAACAAGTATTTTACCCATAAAATACTAGGGTAAAAGAGAGCTCTTATTAATGAATGCAAAGGTCAACTAGGTTTGGGACCTCCATGTTCCACCTGACGATAAATTAACTAAGCCAAATCTCTCTTCAGCAAACCACCCCCATGCCATATTCCAAGCATGAATGTGGGATCTCATAGAACAAATCCATCAAAACAAAACAAGTCCTTCCAAAGGCCAAACCACCTCAAGCCTCAACTAGTGATTCCACCTCATGGTCGGAAATCACTAACATTATTGGATTGGTCTCTACCCAAACTATCTAGGGCTCCATAGTGTTTGTTCTAACCAAGGCTCCAAGACTAGTAACTCAACCCACATCTATTGTTGGGATCCAAAGAATTTTCCCAGCAAGGCTCTAGGATTAGAAACTCAACCCACCAAGGGATCCAAAGAATTTTTCCAACCAAGGCTCCAAGATAAATAACTTAACCCAAGCTATTATAGGGCTCTAGAGCATTTATCCAACCAAGGTTCCAAGAACTAATAACTCAACCCACAACCAAAGGAACATAAGAACCAACTAGAAAACAAAAGGGAAAGAGTCCCATGACACCATGGCTATCCAAGAAATGGCAAGGATAGGAAAAATCGTTATCAATCCTGGAAATCCTCCATGCCAATGATAGATCATGACCAAGAAACCACATATATATTCCATGCATGTCAAAACTAGTAAGGAAATAACACATGCAACTTGGTACTTGCAAGCACAACCCATTGTAGTTGTTGATCCTAATGTCCTCTTGTTCTTTCCTGCTCTTCCCTTTCCTTCTTGCTGCAAATCCAAAGTCTACCACACTCCTCCAAGAGTGCTCCATGAAAACTCTAAGTATCCAAGGGTATGAGAGAGAGAGAATAGAACGCTAGCTCCAAAACTGAACTCACAAAAGTTTGTAGTGACAAAATCCATGAACTTATCCTCATAAGCCTTTTTATTAATGAGGCCTCTAATTTCTTAATTTTCCATCGTTTTCCTTTATTTTCAACCTCACATGAAACATTTGACCTTTCACCTTCCTCTTCTCCTATTTTCCATTATTTTCATAAATAAATGTCAATAAATGCCACTTTGCCTTTCCAAAGCCGTTTCCATCACCTTTGCTAATTTCCATAGCCATAATAAGCCAAATGAACACCCACACTATGATTTGTTTCCAACATTCAGCTTCGAATATGTGTCCCATGACCATGGTTATTATTTTTCCCTTATTAGCTTTTATTACATGGATTTTTGACAAAGGCTTTTACAGAACCCTCCCCCTTGGGGGAGCACCATCCTTAGTGTTCAATGACACCTACAACCAATAAGATTGCTGAAAGAAAAACATATTGCCCATGGATATTCATAACTTAGCTCGTTGCAGTATTTACAATGATGTTGCAACTCCTAGGCTACCAGCTTTACTTATCAACCCGAGGTTCGTACAAACTTGGAGGTGACAATGCTATATGCACAAGTAAAAGTGATAGTTCTTCCTGTTGTCACTATTCAGCTGGCCACTGGGGTTCCAAGCCAGACTTCTATAGAGTCAGAAGAAGCTTGATTCTTTGATGGAAGAAAGATAAATCTACTCTAAGAGAGTTACTCGCCTATAGTAATGGAGAAGGCCAACATGCAATGCTAAACCACACCATACCCTAATTAACCATTTAACAATCTATGCTAAGTAGAAATTCTAAATCAACAATAAACAAATACTACTACCTGAGTTGCAAAAGTAAGAAGCATCAAACAAGACTAATGTGCAATTAAAGAAACTAAACTAAATCTATTTTCACTTTTTTTGGTCTTTTTATGCAAAATCAAGTATGCAAACTAATTGTTCTTATGGATGTGACAGGTGGATTAAGAGTGTTTAAGGATGGCTAGAAAGTTTATGGAGTGGTTGGATGGTGTGGAGGGTCCCTATGAGGCTTTTTGTGACTTCCTAGAGGTTTTCCATCAATTCAGCCTCAAAACAGGTCGTTTCAGGAAAACCTACAGGATGTACTAGAAACCTACAGGATGATCCTATAGGAATTAAAGGAAACCTACAAGATACAACTGAGAGATTTAGAAGGTCTAGGAGCACTCAGGAGTCAATATCCAATATAAGAGATTTCTAGATTCGCTCAATGTGTTTGGGAGAATTTCAATGAAAAATGATGAAAAACTAGTGAGGATGATGGTGAAAACAAGGGATGGCTAAGGTGGATGAACTGGAAGGTAGTTGTTGGCTATGAAGCCTTTGTCTCCTCCTGAAGCACCTGCTTTGCATAAAAGATGTGTGTCTTCCAAAAAGTTATGCAACAACATACATTTTCATAAACTAAAAAAACAGAACTAATGAATCAATTGCCTATATTACGAATGAAGAAAGTTGTTGAAGGGAATGAAAGCATGAGTGAGATATACTACAAAAATGAGATCAAAAATATGACAATGAAATCTACCTTGTGACATTAACCAAATACTGAATTAAAGACAACAAACTCCAAAGCTCATAAAAGAACTAGAAATCTGTGTTTTTGGGGCTACTTAAGGGTCCCTTTCTCAATTCATGGTCCCAAAGGGAGGAAGTGAGGTTGAGACACCTGATAATAACCTTGTGGTGATCCTTTTTATCCTTGCTAACCTACTACTTGAAATAAGGCACAAATGGAAGCAAACTATCACACAACCAATCTAATCTACACTACTTGTAATGGAAATGCATCTAATAAGGAAATTAACAATTAAGCTATGAATCTACACTAAACATACATGTACAATCAAGAGGAGCCTTGGCTGCTAGGGTTGAGCCCTAACCCAAGAGCTTTAGCCCTTTGAGTTAACATTGTGCTGGCTCAGAACAAAACTCATTCTTATTACCAAAACAACAAATTACATCAAGTCTTGCAGCTCGAAAATAGAGTAGAGTTTTACAATTAAAAATTTGAATCCTATTAAGTTCCTAGGCCTCTCTACTTATACATCAGAAGCCCCCAACGACTTCCTTAAAATTAGGGAGGCTCAAATCCCAAACTTGAGATAACTGGTGCTTTATCTCTCACTTGCTCGACTGCCTTCTAGTCCTCATGATTTGGCTGTTTGCACTCCGAGATAATGAAGGAATATTCAAATGGAGGGATAGTAAATGAGGATGATTTACCTCCTATAATCCCTCTCCCTTATCCCATTCGATTTTTTACCTTGGTCTTTGCCAAAATTCCTTGATTTTCTCCTTTAATCCTGCATTAAATGTACATTATACCACAAAGCATAATATCCAGTTCTAACTCACCTCATAAACAAAATATAATCAAAAGCATGCAATAAGTTATTAGAATAGTTGGTTTGACTAAGCTAGGAGGTGAATTAAGGCCCATATAATTACCCAATGACGAGGCTCATCATCACCCCCTGCTGAAAGTGTTTCTCATCCTCTGAGAAACTTAGTGAATATCCATATCCTTCATGGCTCTGGTAGCCTCTTTGACATCCCATGCCTCTGTTGTGGTCTCCTATTCTTGTTCATAGAAGCCTACTTTCTTTTATACTTCTTCCCACTGCCTCTTTTCTTCTTCTTCTTTTCTCCCTTCTAGCATCCCTAAGAGTAGTGGTGGGATGAGTTTTAGGCCTATCCAATTGACCTTCAACCTTTGCATAGATTCTTATACATAGGTGTCATGTTCAGTGCCTCTCTTAACCTTTGAGGAGAGTGATATTCTCTTATCTTTAAGTTGTATGGTAGTGTGTTCCATCTACTCAAGCAAGCATGTATACTATAATCTCCTAGCAACATGAAGATGTCCTCAAAATGTGAAATTGCTTGCTCTTGGGTAGCAAGATATCTAAGTGCCAGCTGAGGATCATTTGCAATCAAATTATGGGTACTGATGAGGGCCATGGGATTTGATTGTTTAGCTCTAATCAGAAGAGTTTCAGTTTTCTCTCTTGCCAATATCCTTTTCATCTCTGCAGCTCTTGACTCCTCATGGTTCATCCATGATGCCAAAGCCATTAATTGTAGATCTCCTAGCTTGGCATTTTGTCTCATACATTCGTGTCTATGAGGGCCCTGTTGTACAAATAAAACTCAACCATTTTGGCCTTGTCCTCTAGTGTACTTTCAACACAAAGATCAATAAATTGCTTATAGTCCTGAAATGGCATGGTTCCTCTTTGTGCTAGGGTCTTAATCTGAAACTATAGCCATTTTTCTTTGAGGTAGACAACATAGGATTTAGCTGGCATCCTACACTAGATTGCTTCCAAGGAGAGGTTGGCCATACATGCCAATTGGTTCTCTCTTTCATGTAGTTGTCCCCTCAACCATGCATTTTCTGTCTCTAGTTGATTTCTCATTATAGCTTCTCTGTCTCTAAATCCACTTAGCTCTCTACCCATTTCCTTGAGTTTCTCTTCCATGTGCCCAATGTCTTCAACCATCTTTCATTTGGCGATATGCATCCATCGGTGAGTTCTGGCCTTCTCCTTCTCAAGCTCGAAGAACAGTGGCATGGAAAATTTTTGAGGTATGAACCTACCTCCTTTAATAAGCCGATAATAAGAGTCCAAGTTAGGTTGGGGGCTGGGTTCTTTTGTCTCTGGGTCCTCCTCTTTAGTTTCTTTCTACTCCCCTACCTTCCTTTCCAATTTCTATGCCTCCTGTAGATTTAGCAGAGTATCCTGTAGGATTGTTTTTTCTTCCTGTAGATTTTGTTGTGGATCCTGTATGATTGCCTTACCCTTTGAGGAAGTTGATCTAGTATTAGGCCTCCTCTCATAGGTGATAGGGGACTTAGGGGAAGGCATTTTGTCTTTTTGTGTAGGGGAATCTTCAATCACAATAGGAAATTTGGTTGATGTTTGTCGCTTACCTTGTCTTATTCTTGTGCTCTTTCTTTTCTTGAAATATAGTGGGGTTTGCCTCTGCCTTTTTCCTTTTTTCTTGATTGGGGTGCTAAGAGCAGTGAGGGCAGTTGCTACCTCTCTCTTAGTGGCTTTTGGAGACACCCTAGGTGACTCCTCCTTGTTTTTTATCCCCTATTTTCCATTTCCTTCTTCCTCTATGTCCTTCATGTCTTCTTCCTCTTGTAGATCTTCATCATCTCTATCATTTTTCTCCTTAATTTCCTCCTCTATTTCTTCATCGTTCTCCTTCTCTTCTCCCTCTTCTTCTTCATCTTCATCATGTTCCTCTGTGTCAGCTCCTTGTTCATCCATCTCATCCTCATCTCCTTTTGTATCTTCCTCTTCTTTTTCTACTTCTTCTTCACTGGCAGTAGGACTAACATCATAACTGAGAGCTTTAATGTCATCCTCTACAGGCATGTCTCTGAAAATTGTCCATGTTATAGGAGTTCTGAGGTTCTGGAGGACATGTTCTATGAGGATCATAAACAACCCAAGGTGAGGTAACTGTTGGGAATTTCCCTCCTTCACTTTGATGCTTGAGTCTATGAGTGATTTAAGCAAGTATGGTATGTTGAGCCTTTGGTCAGGGGTTGTCTCTGCTCCAAATCTTAATTCTTCAAGGATCCTAAAATGATAGCCATAGACAACACTATACCTACCTTGACATGAGATGTATTTGATCAGTTGGTAGCCTACCTCATTCCATGGATATGGTAGACTTTCCCTCCTTACTCCATTTTTGTCCTCAGTGGATTCCTCACCTTCTAAAAACAATTTTATTTTGGCAACCTGGCTATCTCCTTTGTCTTATTTCCTCCATGGTATTCGTAGGGGAAGTGTGGTGATCTATAGTGAGGCCCCTTATTACAATAGTGGCATGGATTCTGGTGTGTGGAGTGATGGAGAGAGAAATGTCTTGAGCCACCTCATCATCATACCCTCTGAATTTTTCGAAAAACCCCATCCAATTATGTCTTGTGAATATTTCAAGCACTTGGGGGTGTTGTTGGATTCTCACAGTGTTGGTGGGCTCTCTCCTATTAAACCCTCCTATCATCTTGATGGTGAAGTTTGAGGAGAAAATGAGAGGGTTCAAACAATTTCCAAATTGCAGAACCAAAACAAAGATGACTATGTATGTAATTCCCTTCACACAGTTGCTAAATTCACCCAAATTTAGAGGATTCTTGGTTCATTTACTTGAAAAGAGGGTTATAATTACAGAGCCTACCTCCTTGGATTGTTTGCAGTGGCCAAATCCCATGATATCCCTTATGAACTCTTATTTGCCAATCCTATAGAATTCTCTATGTATCCTATAGACACTCTCTGTGTATCCTATAGAATTCCTGTGCATACTCCTGTAGGAATTCTTGTGCAGTGAACAATGGAGTATTCCTTCCGGTGAGTTGTCTGGGTATGAGAGTGACTTGAGTGACAAAGTTTAGAGGAGATGAAATGCATGAATACATGGGAACAATGTATGGTGATTCGGGGTGAGGTTGTGTGCTGGCAGCAAAGGTACATTTCCATTTTTGGACTATTGGTCCCCACTACCACCTCATCATTTCCCACTCCTAGTAATCTGCTCCCACCTTATAGATCCATATTTTAACCACTATTTGTCCTACTCCTTCTCTGTCTTTGAGTTGACTACAACCACGTGTGAGAGGACACCCAGTTACGCATGTGTGACTGAACGAAAGTGGCCAAGTTAACTGGCCACCTTTTCACTTATAAACCAACTATCTCATAACCCTTACATTTTTTTGACTACATGATGCATATGAGAGAGCGAGCCGGATACTTACCTGTGGTTCTAATGCTATGTTACAGTTGTCGAAGACCAGAGGTGTTGTTGTGTATATTTGCTACATGCCATTCTTCTTCCTCCTCTTGTTGTCTGCTAATGGATGCTTTGTTTTTTTAGGTACCTGTGGTTGAATATATGATGTTGTTTCTTTCTAGCTCCTGGATGATCATGGTGAAGACTTTTTGCTGGTGTGATTGGTATTTTGTGGGATAGGCTGCTCAAGATTTCCTACAGGATGTCCTGTAGCTGCTTCTCCCTCAGATCTCTTTAATCATTTTTCTTGTTGGGGCTGTGAGGATGGTGACATGGATGGAAATAAGAAGTGGGAATGTGGAGAGAAAATAATACTCAGTTGATGCTCTTTATTCCTCTCCGTTTCCTTTTTTTCCTTTTTTTTGAAGACTAAAAAAAAACTCTAGAAACTAATTTTTTTTGAATGGTGAATGCAGGGATGATGATGGTGGACAAGGTGTGGTGATAGATCATGAAGAGGATGAATTTTAGGGACCTAACAAGTCCATCACTTTCCTTCAGATTGCTTCTTGTAGGATTTCTGGGTCACTATAATTCCTACAGGATCATCCTGTAGGTTTTCAAGGGATCCTGTAGAAAACACAAACTCTTTATAAATTGAAGCAATGGAGTGGATAAATGACAAAAATAATGGAGGGATGCATGGTAATGAGTGAAAAAAATAAATATGTGAGTGCAGGGGTCTCCTTGGGATCCTCTTTTTCTCCTTGACCATCCTTCTTGCCCACCTGCAAATGGAAATTTCATGATTAATATATATAATATTTTTTTACTTTTTGAAAAACAATAGGCTGCCTCTGAGAGGTTTTCACCCTAGATGTTTTCCCTAGGCACCTCAAGAAAGGTTTTCACCTAGGGATCTTCTTATTCTCTTTTTCTTTTTGCTTTTTCTCTCTTTTTTTTTTTTTTTGGTCGCCACTAAGCTGCCTTAAGAGGTTTTCAACCTAATGATGGGACTCAGGTGCCTCATGGAGGTTTTCACTTGAGTCCTTATTCTTTTTTCTTTTTCTCAGTGATTTGATGAGGGAGGAGCTAGAACTTGCTCCACTATCATCACTGTTTTATTGATATCATCAATGAACTCTTGTTTTGATAAAGGTCTCCTGTAAATTTTCAATCGGTGTCCATTAACAAGCAAAGGAATGGCTTATTCATCTATGATTCTAATTTGCACTGAACCATTATCATGTCATCTTTCTACAACATAAGGTACAAGCCATCTTTTCCTTAACTTGCCCTTGAAGTATTTGTACCTACAATCATATAACAATGCCCAATCGCCTCCTTGAAATTTCTTCTCCTTGATAATTTTATCATGCCAGATATTCCTCTGAAGTTGAACTACCTCTGTATGTAGGAGGGCCTGCATTCTAAATTCATCCAAACCATTCAATTGGAACAATCTCTCTTTCTATGCACTGCTGAAATCCAGATCTAGTTAGGCTGACATCCTTAATGTGTTATATTCAAATTCAATGGACAACAAGGCCTTTTTCCCATAGACCATCTCATAGGGTGTGAATCCAGTGGTCGTCTTCCGTGTGGTATTATAGGCCCAAGTGGCCTCAACTAGTCTTTCTGCCCATTCCTTCCTGTTGCTGCTCACCACTTTGGTCAAGATGCCCTCCAGTGCTTTTTTGGTCACCTCCACTTTCCCATTAGCTTGTGGATGATAGGGAGTGGAGGTTCTATGCTTGATATTGTGATGGCTGAGAAAGTCTTCAATCATGTTGGAGGTAAACTAGCTGCCTTGGTCTATGACAAGCTCTCTAGGGTAGCCAAATTTGTAGAATACATTCTCCCTTAGGAACTTAGCCACCCTCTCTTCTGTTTCTGCCTTAATTACCTTGGTTTCAGCCCACTTAGTCAAATAACTAGTGCGCACAATAATTTACTGCTTTTTCTTTGAAGGAGGGTCAGTAGGCCCAATGAAGTCCATGCCCCACTTGTTAAATGGCTTGAAAGTAATTTGAGGTTGCAAAGGCATTTCATCTCTTGGAGTAGGCCTTCCCATCCTCTGGCACTGATACTGACTAGTGTATTTTTTCACATCCTGATGAAGAGTGGGCCAATAATATCCTACTTGTAACACTTTGAATGTTGTCCTCTTTGCTGAAAAGTGACCTCCACAAGGCCCATCATGACAGGTTAGAAGGAAGTCAAAGACTTCCTCCTCCCTGACACACCTTCTCAATATTTTATCTGGGCCAAGTTTGAAAATATTGCCCCCAATCCACGTGAAGGGGGCATCTTTCCTGATTATCTTGCTCTTTTCTTTGGAAGACAAGTTTGGTGGGAACTGTGTTGATACCAAATAGTTTGCTATATCATCAAACCACGAAGAGAGAATTGAAATAGCAAATAAGTGCTTGTCCAGTAACTAGTCATCCACCATTCCTTCTTCACCTGCAGGAAAATTTACCCTAGACAAAAAGTCTGCAACAACATTTTCCTTACCAGGCTTATCAACAATAGTTAGATCAAACTACTGTAATAAAAGTAACCATCTTATAATTCGAGCATTCACATCTAGTTTGTTCATTAAATATTTGATTGCAACATGGTCAATATGCACAAATGTTTGATAGCCTGTAATGTAATTCCTGAATTTGTTTAATGAATGCACAACAGCCAGGAGTTCCTTTTCGGTCACTGTATAATTTAGTTTAGCCTTTGATAAGTTCTTACTGATAAAATAGATAGCATAAGGCAGTTTTTCATCTATCTAACCTAGGGCTGCTCCTATGGCTTTGTGTGAGGCATCAACATGAATATGAAAGGGGAGGGCCCAATTTGGGCCTCAGAGAATTGGTGTAGTGGTTAACTTATCCTTTAGGATGTCTAAGGCCTCTTGACAACTTTTTGACCATATAAACTCAGAATATTTGGCCAACAAACCAAATAAAGGAGAGGCCAACTTGCTGAAGTCCTTTATGAACCTTCGGTAGTATCCAGCTAACCCTAGGAAACTTTTGACATCTCTCTGCTTTTGAGGAGGTGGGACCCTTTGGATGATAACTATTTTGTTTGGGTCCACCTGTAGTCCTTGCTGAGATATTGAATGACCTAGCATGGTCCCTGCAGTCATTAAGAATTCACATTTTTCAGGACTGAGAGATAGGTTCATTTCAATGCATTTGTGCAGTACTTTGCCTAGGTTAAACAGGGCTTCTTGAAAATCACAACCATAAGGTGTAAATTCATCCATATAAATCTCCACCGCATCATGGACTAATTCGACAAAAATACTCAATACTGCTCTCTGGAAAGTGGCAGGAGCATTACATAGGCCAAAAGGAAGGACCCTATAGGCAAAAGTAGCCCAAGGACAAGTGAATGTGGTCTTATCCTAGTCTTCTGGGCATATCTGGATTTGGTTGTACCCACTAAATGGATTTGGTTGTCAGGCCATCTAACACTTGGTCAATGAAGGGTAAAGGAAAATGATCCTTCTTTGTGGCTTTGTTCAGCTCCCCGTAATTGACACAAATTCTCCACTTACCATTTTTCTTGGGAACTAACACCAAAGGAGAGACCCACTCACTATTGGAGATAGGGTAAATGAATCCTGCATCTAGCAGTTTTTGCAGTTCTTCCTTGACTATATCTTTAAGAGCTGGATTCATCCTCCTTTGTGGTTGTTGGACTGGCTTGCAACCTTATTTGATGTATATGTGGTAAGTACACACCGAGGGGTGTACTCCGTTCATTTCCTTGTAACTCCAAGTTAAGTCTTCTCCTTGTAACTCCAAGCGAAGGCTTCTAGATTTTCCTTTAACATGTTG
The DNA here is from genome assembly GCA_031772625.1 of Pinus tabuliformis. NCBI lineage: Eukaryota > Viridiplantae > Streptophyta > Pinopsida > Pinales > Pinaceae > Pinus > Pinus tabuliformis. Next base: position 580,356,205 of record CM062812.1, on the reverse strand, counting down.
CATAGCTTTTCTTCTTCGAGAGAAGAAAGAGATGGATTGATTTTCAAGGTTCTCTATGGGTCAAATTTTATGGTTTTGACAAGGAGTGGGTTGGAATCAGCCAAGCATAAGTCAATTGGATGATTGTTCTAGGTTTCCTTTACTGCTTCTTCTAAGGGTAATGAACCAAGAGTTGGACTTTGGAGTAGGTGTTCAATCAAGTCATCCTCATCTTGCTATCCTCCTCCCATGGTTGATTCCAAAGCATAAAGTTGGGTGGAATAAACTTCATCTTCTTCCTCCTCCTCCAACCATAAAGTTAAGTCATGCTCTAGAGAAGGTTGAGCAGGAGGGTATAGGACTAACTGCTTGGACATATGCCCATTCTTGATGGTCATATTCCTAGCTCTGCAACTAATGTAAGCATTGGCAGTGGCCAACCATGGCCTCCAAAGGATGAGAGGGTAACCAGTAAGCTTAGCCTTAGGCTGGAGAACTAGGAAATCTGCAGGGTACTCCCAAGAGTCAATGGAGACCATCACATCCTCCACAATTCCCTTAGGGGTTACTGTGGAATGGTCTGCAAGTTGCAGAACTGTTGTGGTCTTCCTCAATGAACCTTGGAGGTTGAGCTTGAGCATGATGTCCTTGTTCATCACATTAATGGCAGCCCCAAGATCGATCAAAGTGTGTGGGACAATGGTGCCATTGATGTGCACATCTACTACAGGGCTTCCAGGGTCCAAATATTTTGGATAGATTACCTGCCCCAGCATCAAGTTGGACAACTGCCTAATGACATTAATGGTAGGGGCATCCCTTCTTCACCTCCTTGGATGCTTGAAGCACTTCTCCTTAATCAACTTATTGTAAATGCGAACATCTTTTATTGCCTCAAGAAGTGGGATCTTTACACATAGACTTTTCAATTCTCCCAGAAGTTCAGTCTCTTCTGGGGTAGGCTGGAGTGGTTGGGCTAATCTCTCAGGAAAGGTTGGATTTACTTTAAGGTTTCTTTCCTCTCTTTCTTCCTCAACCTCCCTAGGTGGAGGTGGAGGTTGGTTATCCAGGAGAAATCTCCTAGATCTCAGGTTAATCTCCTGGATTTCCATAGCGTAAGTTGGATATGATGTCTCTCCATTGTATACTTGTTGAGCCTGTTGGTTATTCATGTTCGGATTTGGCTGGGTAGGAATCTTGGGTAGCTTGGGTGGAGCAGAGTGTAGGAGTTGTGGTTGGGTAGGTGGTGGAGGCAATAGTGTTGGAGCATTATTGTATTGGGGCCTCCACCCCTGTAGCAGTGCATTCCACTGAGGTTGTGGCGGAGCATAAGGTTGAAATGATTGTCTAGCTGGATGGGAGTGATACTGAGATGCATAGGACCAAGGAGGGGGTGTATACCAGGAAGGATGAGCAGGGGGTCCCCAAGAAGGTATAGTTGTTGTTTGGTTGGGGTTGTGATATGCATGGGATGACCCTTACATGCCCTACTAGTATGGTCTAGGCCCATGAGGTCTCCTTTCGTTAATGTAGAAAAGTTGCTCAGCGACCCCTTCATCTCCCTGATATACAACTTTGAGTCTAGGTAATGAAAGGCACTTTTCTGTGGAGTAGTTTTCTTCACAGACTGAGCAAATTTCAATACATTTCAATGGAAATTCATTCCTAGGATGCTTCCTGATGCATCTAGGACAAAAAAATGGCCAAGGTTCTCTATGCTTCTTCCTTCTTCTTCTTAATGTTCATGGTGTCCATTTGCAAGGTAACGATTTGCAACATCTCACTTTTGAAATCTTCCATCATGTTTCCAATTTCACCCCTGATGGATGAGTTGGAAGATGATGTACTGGCCATAGGTTGACTACCCCTACCCTTTTTCCTGGCTGCCCTAGAATGGTTTCTAAAGACAGTCTTGATATCCTCATAGGGTAATTGGTAGATTTCTCCTCCTCCTAAAAAATTTAAGGTATCCAGAAGATATTCTCTTACTCCTATAAGCGGGACCAACTTTAATGACTCAGGGTCAAGTGTGCACCTGGCCCTTTTGTAACTAAGATGGAATCTTTCTTCGTAATCCTCTAAGGATTCATCATTGCCTTTGGTCATCCTAACAATTTCTTCTTTGGTATCCTTTGACCAACAATAGTCCCAATATTTGTTGTTAAAGGCATGTTGCATCTGAGCCTAAGTTGTGATGCTATCTTAAGGTAAAACCATGAACCAGTGCAATGATGCATCCTTGAGGGTAGATGGAAATAGTTTTAACTTTTGCTCATCATCTGCATAGTCATATGTTCGGAAAATAACAGCAAACTCAAATAGGAATGTGTCGGGGTCCTCTGTGGTCAGGCCATGGAAATGAGGTAAGGCAGAGGGGCTTATATTTTTCATCTTAGTGTCCCCTTAGGTTTCCCTGATGGGGAAGGCACCCTCAACTCTCTCTCTCTCTATTCCCTCTTTCATTTTGGCTTTCAGCCATTGGTTCAGTAGGAATGGGTTCCTCTTCCTATTCTTCCCTCGTAGGTTCTTCAAATATGTCAGGTTGCTCACCTAAGGGTTCACAGCCCCTGAAGAAGAGAGAAGGTTGGTTGTTGGATGCCGTGGAGGTATTTGGCAAAAATTTCCCTAAGTTGTCCCTATTCCTACGAGGCATGAAAGGAAATATTTTTGGTTTGGTTTTATATATAAATATATATATATTTTTTAACTTGGAAAGTACTTGCAAAATTGAAATTGTTGATTGAATGAGAATTACTGACAGAATGAAAAAACTACTTGTTGAATTGAAATCCTACTTGCAAAATGGAAAGGAAAGCAAACAATGCAAAATGAAAGAAAGGAAACAACTAGACTACTTTTGCAGAAATAAACTAATGGAAGAATATTGAAGAAAAGAAATAGAAGAAAAGAAAGCAGGAATCACGTTCTACTCAGACACCTCCCCGGAAACAGTGCCAAAAAGTGATGAGCGCCCGTATTGCAGCAAGGATGCTACAACTCCTGGGCTACCAGCTTTACTTATCAACCCAGGGTTCGTAAAAACTTGGAGGTGATAGTGTTGTATGCACAAGTAAAATTGATGGTTCTACTTGTTGTCAGTGTTCAGCTGGTAAGAGACCACTGGGGTTCCAAGCTAGACTTCTATGGAGTCAGAAGAAGCTTGATTCTTTGATGGAAGAAAGATAAATCTACTCTAAGAGATTCACTCTATTGCAGTAATGGAGAAGGCCAACATGCATTGCTAAACCACACCATACCCTTAACCATTTAAGAAGTTATGTTAAGAAAAAATGCTAAATCAACAATAAAAAAGCTACTAAGTTGCAGAAGTAAGAAGCATCAAACAAGACTAATGTGCAATTAAAGAAACTAAATTAAATTTGTTTTCACATTTTTTGGTCTTTTTATGAAAAATCAAGTATGCAAACTAATTGTTCTTGTGGATGTGACAAGTGGATTAAGAGTGTTTGAGGATGGATAGAAAGTTTATGGAGTGGTTGGATGGTGTGGAGGGTTCCTAGGAGGCTTTTTGTGACTTCTTATAGGTTTTCCATCAATTCGGCCTCAAAACAGGTTGTTTCAGGAAAACCTAAAGGATGTACTAGAAACATACAAGATGTTCTTGTAGGAATTATAGGAAACCTACAAGATACAACCGAGAGATCAATGTGAGGTGTTGGAGGTGATGGGAGTCTTAGGAAAGGTGTGTGATGGGTGGATTCACTCAATGTGTTTGGGAGAATTTCAATGAAAAATGATGAAAAACTAGTGAGGGTGATGGTGAAAACAAGGGATGACTAAGGTGGATGAAGTGGAAGGTGGCTGATGGCTATGAAATCTTCGTCTCCTCCTGAAGCACCTGCTCTGCATAAAACATGTGTGTCTTGCCAAAATTTATGCAATAAGATACATTTTCATAAACTAAAAAACAAAACTAATGAATCAACTGGCTATAATATGCATGAAGAAAGTTGTTAAAGGGAATGAAAGCATGAGTGCGATCTACTGCAAAAATGAGATGGAAAAGCTGATAACTAAATATACCTTGCAACATTAACCAAATGCCAAATTAAAGACAAAAAACTCCAAAGCTCATAAAAGAACTAGAAATTTGTGTTTTTGGGGCTGCTTAAGGGTCCCTTCCTCAAATCATGGTCCCAGAGGGAGGAAGTGAGGCCAAGACACCTGATAACAACCTTGTAGTGATCCTTTTTCTCCTTGTTAACCTACTACATGAAATAAGGCACAAATGGAAGCAAACTATCACACAACCAATCTAATTTACACTACTTGTAATGGAAATGCATATAATAAGCAAATTAACAATTAAGCTATGAATCTACACGAAACATACATGTATAATTAATAAGATCCTTGGCTTCTAGGGTTGGTCCCTAACCCAAGAGCTTTAGCCCTTTGAGTTAACTTAGTGCTGGATCAAAACAAAACTCATTCTTCTTGCCAAAACAACAAATTACTTCAAAAAGAACTATCACAAGTCTTGTAGCTCGAAAATAGAGTAGAGTTTTACAATCAAAAATTTGAATCCTACTGAGGTCATAGGCTTCTCTACTTATACATCTGAAGTGGCCAACGAATTCCTTAAAAAATTAGGGAGGCTCGTCTCCCAAACTCAAGGTAACTGGTGCTTTGTATCTCACTTGCTCGGCTGCCTTCTAGTCCTCATGATTTGGTTGTTTGCACTCTGAGTTGATGGAGGAATATTTGAATGGAGGGTTAGTAAATGAGGAGGATTTACCTCCTATAATCCCTCTCCCTTGTCCCATTCGAGTTTTGACCCTGGTCTTTGCCAAAATTCCTTGATTTTCTCCTTTAATAATGCATTAAATGCACATTAGACCACAAAGCATAATATCCAACTCTAACTCCCCTCATAAAAAAATTATAATCAAAAGAATGCAATAAGTTATGAGAATAGTTGGTTTTACTAAGCTAGGAGGTGAATTAAGGCCCATATAATTACCCAATGATGAGTCTCATCAATTACCTACTTTATCTGTTCCATTTCTTCGAACATGTCTATTCCAATCGACACCATGTTCACTAGATCACTCCAAATGATGGAAGTATTACAACTCCTCCCATACAATGCCTCAAATGGACTCATCCTCAAATATTCATGATACCCATTGTAAGAGAACTTAACCAGTGGAAGGTACTCTGCCCAATTTCATTGATGCATCACATGCATCCTCAACATATCCTCCAATATCCTGTTGACTCTCTTCGTCTGTCCATTTTTCTGTGGATGATAAGTTGTGTTGAAAGCCAACTCTGTACCCAAACCTATATATAACTCTTTCCAAAACCTAGAAGTAAACATAGTGTCCCTTTCTAACACAATATTCTTCGGGACACCATGAAACCTCACTACATCTATGATGAAATCATGTGTTAGATCACTAGCTAATTATGTAGATTTCACTAGAATGGAGTGTGCTACCTTAGTAAACCTGTCCACCAAAACCATGATGGAATAATGTTGTCTAGATGTTCTTGGAAAACCTATGATGATTTCCATGGAAATGACCTCCCATTTCAACTCTGGAATCAAGCTTGGTTGTAGTAACCCACCTGGATGCTTACACTATGCCTTTACCTATTGACAATCTAAGCATCTCACCACAAAATCTGCCACTTCTTTCTTCAAGTTCAACGAGTGGTAGAAATTCTTCACCACTATCAAAGTCTTTTGATATCCTAGGTGACTTGAATATGGTTTCAGATGAAACTCTCTCAAGATAAGCTTCTTGAGCTCGCTATCATCTGGCACATATATGGTGTTGCAAAATCTAATCAAGCCATCTGTTTTGAGACGATAGTCCACATCTTGTGCACCTATACCTGCACATATACCTTTACTTGTACTTGTACTTATACATGTACTTTGTTGTAACATGTGCATGAGATCCATGTACCTATTATCCTATTGACCTGCCTATAAGATATGATCATGTAGGTATGTCCCATAAGAACTCATAGTTGTTATGTGGTTTACCTGTATCTGTCTACTAAGAGAATCTTCAACCTTGTTCTCTTTACCTTTAATGTACTTGATCTCAAAGTCAAACTCATTGATCATGGCCAACCATCTACCTTGCCTAGCATTCATATTCAGTTAGTCAGATTGATACCTCAATCCACTGTGATTGCTCATCAGTACAAACTTCTTGCCAATAATATAGTTCCTCCACATATTCAATGCTTAGATGATCGCTGCTAACTCAAGATAATGTGTCGGATAATTCTTCTCATGCCCATTGAGTTTCCTTGATTCATAGCATACTACATGTCCCTCCTGCATAAGAAATCCATTCAGTCCTTTTTTGCAAGCATATGTGCATACCACAACTTCTCTATCCGGATCGACAATCTTTAGTACTAGAGAATGTGTCAACAATATTTTCAAATACTTAAAACTTGTTTCACATTCCTCTCTCCATTCAAACTTCTTACCCTTCCTTTGCAACAATGTGATGGGATATGCAATCTATGACAATTTCTTAATGAACCCCATAAAAGACCTTACCTCATCCACATTCATGGGACTTTCTCACTCCATGATAGCCCTTATCTTCTTTGGATCGATTGTTATTCCTTCCTTGGAAACCACATGTCCTAAGTAATGCACCTTAGTCTGAAACAAAATGCATTTTCTAAGATTGGAATACAATTGATGTTCTTTTCGAACTATCAATATTTATGATAAGTGTTAGACATGCTCTTCTTAAATTTTAGAGTATACCAGTATATCATCAATGAATACAATAAAAAACTTGTTCACATAAGGATGCAACACAGTATTCATCAAGAACATAACATTAGTTGAATCTTTAGTCTAACGAAATGGTGCTATAACAAACTCATAATTCCCATACTTGGTCCTAAAAGTTGTCTTGTATGTGCCCTCTTCCTTGATGTGTATCTCATGATATTCATATCTCATATCAATCTTCGAGAACACTGTTACTCCCTTCCACTGATTGAATAAATCATCAATCCTCAACAACGAATGCTTTTTCTTAATTGTCACCTAGTTTAACTGCATGTAATCAATGCACAACCTAAGAGTACCATCCTTCTTCTTCACAAACAATACTGGTGTGCCCTATGGTGATAAACTTGGCCTAATGTATCCCTTGTCAATAATTTCCTTCAACTGCAACTTCAACTCTACCAACTCTAGAGTGCTCATCATGTATGATGCCTTTATAGTTGGTGTTGCCCCTCGTACCAACTCAATATAACAATATACTTCCCTGTGAGGCAGTAATTCTCAAATATTTGCTGGAAACACATCCTGAAACTATTGTAAAACCAGGTACCTTCTCAAGACATCTACATACTCTACTTCCTTACCTTTGTTACTAGAGATATGCACTATAAATAACACACCCTTTTCTGTGACTGCACTTTTCCTCCGTAACTGTCACCATCCTAACTGATGTTGCTTTCTTCTTACCCTCAAGATTCTTTTTTCTCCATTGTCATCCAAGCACTCTAGCTTTTTCATAAAAGCCCGCCTTGGTCCTATGGAGATACAACCAGTCCATACCCAAATGCATGTTATACGAACCCAATGAAAATAAATTCAAATCCGATGATGTAGACAGACCATTCAACTCACGTGCATAACCTCTTACCCAATGATGAACTCATGTCTTGGTACCTGTAGCCAATTGCACTAACCAAGACTCTGATTGCACTTCTTTATTCAAACCACACTTATCCACCAGGTTAGGATTAACATAACTATAATTGGATCCATGGTCAATCAAAAAGAGAAGTAACTTGATCACAAATATTACCGTCCATATCGATAATAGACACCTAGTGATCTGCCTTCCTGTTATCCAACATTCATACATCCTAGGAACACTCTGTCCAACATCCCCAACCATTTGCACCTCCTCAACATTGTAAATATTTGGCCTACCACCCTGATGTTGTGGACAATATCTCTAACGATGATCTTTTCCACAAGTCCTATAACGTATGGGCTTCCTCTCAACACCCTTGTTCTACTCAAACAAAAATTCTTGTCCTCTGTTAGATGCATTAAACTTCTTATGTGGTGTTGCATTCTCTTTGTTACTTGTGTCCTGAGGCCTTTCAAGTTTATTGTCCCATTTCCCTTCATTCTTGTTATTACCTTTCCAGTCTGATTTAGTCCCAGATCTACGCTTTGACTTCTCGTAACAATATTTTAGCTTCCGGATGGACTCCTTCAGTGACCCAGGTTCATCAAACTCAATCATATCCTTAAATGTTATCAGAAAACCACTAATGAATCTCTTCGTCTTGGCCTTCTCCCCCTTGAGGTAAGGCACATATCCCAACAACTCCATAAATATGCTAATGTACTCCTCAACAATCATAGACCCCATATTTAGCTTATAAAAATATTTTTCCATGTCATCATAGTACCTGTTCAATAGATACTTATTCCTAAATATTCTATCGAATTCACTCCAAGTCAACTCCTCCTCATAAATATATTTGATGTTCTTTACGTCTTCCCACTAGATATCTTCTTTCCTTTTAAGACTGAATGTAGCTATTATGGCCTTCATGTTCTCTGTGTAATCATGTATCCTGAAGAACTTTTTCATTCCAAGAAACCATGCTTATGCATCCTTATTTTTCTTCATTTCGCCATCCAATGTAGGTGGCTTTGATTTCTTGAACTCATCTAAAAAATATCCCCTATCACTCCTTCTGTAAGGATGATAATGATGATGACCATGATACCTGTCAAAACTAGAACGAGAATAGTACTTGTGTCGATCACCTCTCTTGTCTGGTGCATCCACGAACCTCCAATCCCTATTCATATCATCTCTATCCAACATGTGCCCACTGTGAGATCTCCTACCATATTCCCCATTAGTCATATCCTCCTATCCATAACTAATTTGAAGTGGTCACTACGTCTGCAATTCTGACAAAGTCTACATAGTTATTACATTGACTTCTTCTTATTTCTCTTATGCTTGCATGATTCTAGCATTGTTTATTTTGTAACTCCTTATTCCTTCTTTCAAACTCCTCAGTGTGTCTGCTAAATGGTAAGAGTGCCCAACACCATGCTGCTCATCTGAATCATAGGGAGAATCTCTGCAGTCTACCATCTTGCTAGTCATCTTTAATCTCTTCTTCCTGTAACGTATATTATGTCAACTAAACCAAATCATAAACAACCAAAGTATCTTAGTATAGTTTGTGGAGGATGTCTCGTCTGCAAGGAAAACCAAATTAGCACAATACATATATGAACATAGTTATATAAACATATAAGTATATTTATAGTCATTGACCAATTATCAATGCATGACTATGCTGACCACATATCATGACTTTGACCATCATCCAACCAATGTATGCATAAAAACATATGAACACTGACACACATAACCAATGTATGACCAATATACAATCACAATATATGTATTCAACAATGAGACCATCGACTTTCACATGTTGACACCACCCCAATCATGACCCATGCCATGCATACACAACAAGCACATAGACTGCCAACACAAGGACCTATATGCAACCAACACATATATATCACAACACGTTCATCCAAGAGAACTGAAACCAAACATCACCCAAGGAGAATGAAACCATGCTCTGGTACCACTCTCTAACACCCTCCTCCCACGTCTACCCTAGTAACTGGCTAACTGGGGTGAACATGTGATGAACAGTTACTATGATATTATTCAACTCCCTATGTAGTAGTTAAGGAAGTGGAACTGACAGAACACAAACAACCTACCCTTCTACACCTACAATAGAACCCCTAGGAGTTGTACATCACATCTAAGTTAATAGCCCATGATACTTACTAACATTTTTATACATTAAAACTTTAATAACTCCCTTGATATTGGAATTCATTTCATTGGGACACTCCTGTCACTCCCACAACAATGCATGCATGCAACTGCGGACTTTTCCAGGTAGTTTTGTCCCAACGACTCTAGATTTTGTGCCACTTTTTGAGGGCCAGGACTCAGGCCACTACTCAGAACTCCATGAAACTTCCAAAATAAAAAATAACATTGAAACAATGATATGTGTGCAAATATTTGAACAAGGACTTGATTGGACCCCTAATAGCCATGAAAGACATTTCGTCAAACATGTCACAAATATGCATTCTACAGGTTTAAACAACATATCTGAGCATAGGGGTCTCATACTTATCTGAGAATCATTAAGAAGAATTGATGCCTAATCACAATAACTTAATTACCATCTATTAATCCATATATTCATTGTACATTCAATGATTAACCAAAACATGATGAGAGCCATACTTTTCACTGTCATAAAATCACTCATAACCAACATATAACCAGTAGAAATATCAAGGACACAATAGCCATATAAAAAACGTGTAAACAAGTATATTTACCTATAAAATACAAAGGAGAAAGAGAGCTATTATTAATTAATGAAAAGGCCAACCACGTCTAGGACTTCCATGTTCCACCCTACCATAGATTGTCTGAACCAAATCTCTCTTTAGCAAATCACCCTCATGTCATATTCCAAGCATCAATGTTGGATCTCATAGAACAAATCCATCAAAACTAAACCAGGGGTTCCAGAGGCCAAACCACCTCAACTCTCAATTAGTGATTCCACCTCACGGTCATACATCACTAACCATCACTAAATTGGTCTCTGCCCAAGTTTTCCAAGGCTCCGGAGCTTTTGTTCCAACCAAGGCTCCAAGACTAGTAACTCAACCCATAACTTCTATCGTGTGCCAGAGTGTTTGTCCAAGCATGGCTCCAGGACTAGTAACTCAACCCACCAAGGGCTCCAAATCATTTATCCAACCAAGGTTCCAAGACTAATAACTCAACCCAAGTTGTTACATGGCTTCACATCATTTGTCTAACCAAGGCTCTAGGAACTAATAACTCAACCCACAACCAAAGGAACATGGGAACCAACCAGAAAAAGAGGGAAAGACTCCCACGACACCATGGTTATCTAGTAAACGGGAAGGCTAGGTAAAAATTCTATCAATCTAGGAAATCCTCCATGCCAATGATAGATCATGGCCAAGAAACCACGTGCATATGCCAAGCATGCCAAAACTAGTAAGGAAATCATACATGCAACTCAGTATGTACAAGCACAACCCATTGTAGCTATTGATCCCAATGTCTTCTAGCGATTTTTTGCTCTTACTTCGCCCTCTTGTTCCAAATCCCAAGTATGCCACACTCCTCCAAGAGTTCTCCAAGAAAAATCTAAGTATCCAAGAGTATGAGAGAGAGAGAGAATAAAATAAAAGCTCTGAAACTGAACTGACAAAGTTTTGTACTAACAAAAGCCATGAACTGATCCTCAAGAGAATTTTTAGTAATAAGGCCTCTAATTTCTTCATTTTCCATTATTATCCTTCATCTTCCTTGTCACATGCAACCTGTGACCTTTCACCTTTCTTTTCTCCTATTTTCCATTATTTTCATAAATAAATGCCAATAAATGTCACTTTGCCTTGCCAAAACCTTTTCCATTTCCTTTTCCAATTTCCATAACCATAATAAACCAAATGAACACCCACATTAGGATGTTTTTCCCAACATTCAGCTTGGAATACGTTTCACGTGACCATGGTTATTATTTTTCCTTTATTAACTTTTATTACATGGATTTTTGACCAAGACTGTTACAGCAATGAAGATGCAGAATCCTTTTGTTAGAAGAAGAACATTGGAGATTAAAAACAAGAGCAATTTTGTTGTTGGAAGAAGACAACAAAACTAAGTTTCTTCACTAGTATTCCAATATCCAAAAGTGATCTAACTCTATTTTGGAGATCAAAATATGTAAGTGGCCAAAATTTTAGATGCTCGAAAGATAAATTTGAGGAAGGTGTTTGATATTTCAAGTCTCTTTTTCAATCTCCTTATGATCGCCTTGTATAGGAGCTTTTACAAGTTATATCAAAATTTTGTCCTATTTTTACATAATAAATGAACAATTTAAAAGAAAAAAATGTTTCTCAAACTAAGATTTTAGCAACTTTTCACTCTATGCATAGGTCTAAAAGCCTAGGGCTAGACATATTTCCTATAGAAGTTTATCTTTGTTTATTTAAATTCTTAAAAGATGATGTAGTTAAGGTTTTTACTTAGAAGTTGGGGAAAGTGTTGGTGTCTTTTAATGCAACTTTCCTTTGTCTAATTCCTAAATATTAGGAATTGAATTCCTTCATTGATTACAAGTTGATAACACACTACAATGTAATGTAAAATCTCACTTAGAAAAGTATTTCTAGAAGGATTAAGCCTATCTTAAGATCCTTCATAATAGCTCAATAGTTTTGCTTCTATTCATGAAATTGTTGCATTGGTTGAGGAAGTATTCCATTATGTCAACACTATGAATCTAAAAGAAACTATTTTGATGCTTGCCCTTTCTAAGCCTTATGATCATGTAGACTAGACCTTCCTTCATCATGATCTTATTTAAATTGGTATCTCCCTTCCATTGGTGAACTTGATTGTAGTATCTATTGATATATTTCCTTTGCTATTCTAATCAATGAAGCTCCTTCCAATTTAATTTTGTGAAACTGGAGGATTACGTTAAGGTTGTCTCCTATCCTATATTCTTATCCTCACCATTTTAGACTTGTTTAACATGCTTATATTAGAATCAAAAGGAATGGGCTCCAATAAATGTCATTAAGATATCTAAATATGTAAATGTTTCCCATATTTCTTTCATGGATGATGATTATGCTACATTCAAGGTGATTGGAATGGTCTTGTGTCTATTACGTCATTTTCTAATGTCTTTGTAAGGAAACATGCATGGAAGTCAATTCCTTCAACTCATGCTTGATAACTTATAGATTATCTAAGACTCTATGCGCTCAAATAAACTCTTTCGTTTCTTCCCCTGGAAATAGTTTTGAATATGGATTGAACTACCTGGGAGTCCTTTTGAAACCCAAAAAATATAGGATGGTTGACTAGATTTGTCTCAATAAAGTGGAGGCCAAAGTTTACCTTTGTGATCTACACTTTCTTTCTCGTGGAGGCCATCTTTCATTATTAGAGTCTATTATGGAAGGTATTCCTCTATAATTTATTTTCCAAAATGGATTATTTCTTCAGTTGGGAAAATTTCCTTCCACTATCTATCAAATGGCACTAAGAATACATCTTACATGGCCCCTGTAAAGTGGAATCCATTTGATCCCCCAAAGGATCTATGAGGATGAGGCATAAATAAACATTCACTTATCTACAAAAGCTCTAGTATGCCAAAGCCTATGGAGACTCTCCATCGGCTCTTCCCTCTAGAGAAAAGTCCTGGGCCATGTACTTTCTTGGTTTACCTAATTTAGATTGGTTAAAATAGCCCCAAAAAATTTACTAAGGGTTTTATACTATGGAAAGATTTAGTGGGTGATTTTCCCTTGGTGGGAGAATGTCTTACATGGAGGTTAGGTGATGATCACAATGTCAAAATTGGGGAATATCCATCAGCTGGTTTAAGAAATAAATTCCACTTATCATAAGCTCTCCTTCAAGTAATTCATATAGAAAATATTTTCTTGAGATATGATGTAAATGTCCTCTCCACCCAACTCAAAGGGCATGATGGTTAGAATTTGGCATCATCCTTGGGTATATCATGTGGTTTGGCTTCTCAATTGGCTAACTTTATCAAACTTATGGTATGCAATCACATTCACCTCAAAGATATCATACTAGACACATTATGTTGATAAATGAACATGCAAGTTAGGAACTTCATAGCCAAGCTTGGCTGCAATGCCTTGTTTGATGGTAATGCCATTGATAAAAATTTCTAGTGGTGGAGTTTCCTATGGAAGTTCAATGTTCTGAAGGAAAAAAAAAAAAAAAAAAAAAAAAAAAATCTTCATGGCTTACTCTAAGTGGGAAATTACTTACCTGTGATTTCCTAATCAAATGTGGCTGGAATGGTCCCAGAAAGTGGTCTCTATAGGAGGAATAAAATTTTCTCCTATTTGTACATTGCAGTTACACCTCCCAAGTTAATGAAGTTTTATAAAGGGAATTTCACCCAAAGGTGATTTGGAATGGGTGGTATTTAGTGAACTACTTTAGAGGATGGTTTTCTAATAATATAGTTACAAGGCTTCAAGATTTCTATTTATCTTACAGGGAGCTCAAAATTTAAGTATATTTTCGTCTTTTTTACTTCTCCTTAAATATGCACAACAAAAATCACCTCTATATTCAAGGAATTTAGATTAGTTTCTAAAACACCTACTCCTAGAAATACATTGATGCATGACTTGTATTATGACATGCCCTATGGAATTTTTGATAGGGCCAACTGAGATCGCTCACCTTGCTATGGATTTGGGGAAATCATCTACTTCAACCACTATAATTTTATTTCCTATCAATATTCTCGTAGTGGAACCAACAACAAGGTGGAATCCATAGCTCTCTCATATGATATAGAACTAACTCGAAAGAAAGAGGTTTTTAGGATTCATGTCCTATGAAATTCCAAATTAATGATTAATTGGGAAAATCATAGAGTGATGATAAATAAAATCAAAATTGAGCCCATCCTTTAGGATATTCAATAGATCTCTTTGTCTTTTGGGTGGACTTCACATTGACATTTTCTTCACGATATCAATGAATAAGTTAATGCTTTGTAAAAAGAAGCCTTGTTTCTACCAAGTGGGTCTTTAAACATTTAAGAATTCAGTGAAGGCATTGAAATAGGGTCCATGGAAACTATACCCTAATTAGTTTTTTTTTTTCTAATTTCCCTTAGTTCTTTTTTTAGTATGTTTGGTTTTCTTATTCTGTGCTTATGAGTGACGAACAAAGGAAATGTAAACGGATAGCCTGAAATTTTTTTGTTACACTACTTAGAGTTGATGATATATATATATATATATATATATATATATATATATATATATATATATATATATATATATATATATATATATATATATAGATATGGATATTTTTTCTTTGAAAAAGAAGTGTTTCCTCTATTAATGTAAATTGTAATTTAAAACGACCTATCTACTAACTCATTTCTTCAAAATGCAATAAGGAAATTTATAGATTAACATACTTTCCTGTTAAGTTATGGTATGTTCTATGCTTATAACAGTTTACTTCTTTTTCTTATTATATTCCACCGATTAGCAATCACATGTACATAAAGTAAAGTGCGGATAGAACATTAAACGATCGACAGAAAACAAGCCAAGACAAGAGACACAAGATGTGGTGGCTAGCCAGGGACAAACCCCACAATGTGTGGGGAAACCCTTTGATCAAATCTTCTTTTATCTTCAATAATTCAGCAGAGAGAAATAGTACAATAAATCTGATTCATATCAGCAGTAGCAAACCCTAGATCAATAGCATCAACATTAGCGGCTTCATTATCAAACTAGGGCAGACCATATCTCACAAACCGACAGTCGGATTGACTTCATTCCACCACCAAAAGTTTCGGCTTCCAGAGGAGGTTCAGATGAACCTACGACGCAGTTCATATGAGGAGATCTTCTAGGCCACGGAAGTCAATCTTTACTTCTGCAGTTGCAGCTTCAGTTTCAGTAGTTTCCGGCTTCAAACTAGGGCAGTCGATATCTTGCAAACCATTCGTCGGATTGACTTCATTCCACCACCAAAAGTTGCGGCTTTCAAAGGAGGTTCGGATGAACCTACAGTGCAGTTTCAAAGAGGAGATCTTCTAGGCCACGCAATTCAATCTTTACTTCTGCAGTTGCAGCTTCAGTTTCAGCAGTTTCCGGCTTCAAACTAGGGCAGTCGATATCTTGCAAACCGTTCGTCGGATTGACTTCATTCCACCACCAAAAGTTGTGGCTTTCAAAGGAGGTTCAGATGAACCTACAGTGCAGTTCCAAAGAGGAGATATTCTATGCCACGCAAGTCAATCTTTACTTCTGCAGTTGCAGCTTCAGTTTCAGCAGTTTTCAGCTTCAAACTAGGGTAGTCGATATCTTGCAAACCGTTCGTCGGATTGACTTCATTCCACCACCAAAAGTTGCGGCTTTCAAAGGAGGTTCAGATGAACCTATAGCGCAGTTCCAAAGAGGAGATATTATAGGCCACGCAAGTCAATCTTTACTTCTGCAGTTGCAGCTTCAAATTCAACAGCTTCCGGCTTCACATGTGAGAGAGAGAGAGACCCATTTCAGCGCAGTAGAGAAGAGACTCATATCTGCGCAGTAGAGAGAGAGAGATGTGATGAGATGAGTGAGTCCAAATGAGGAAATGTCCTCTTATATTTATACACAACATTGGTGGGTGAATAGATGCGACTGTTGGGCTTCTGAGCCTACATGAGTTGTAGGTCGGCTTGATAATAATTCCATAATCAAAATAAATTCATATCTCCATGAATACTTATCGGAATTGGATGATCTTTATATCAATCCTACACCTCTCGACGAGAGGAATCTAATAAAAATATTATTAGCCATGAATAAGATGACCCACATGAATTTTTTCCTTGGTTTCCAATTTTAACACTCCCTCTCAACCATGGAGAGCTTCATCTGCAATCTGTCTATCAGTCGTTACTATTCATCCATCAAATGCACTGCCTTGTACAGCCTGACCCTTGCCCTGCTCTGCTCTATTTTGCATGTTCTGCTTTGTCTTGTTCTGCCGTGCACTGATCTGTACTGTTTTGTTCTGTTCTGCTCTGCTCTTGCATTGTTCTCTTCTACTCTGCTTTTGTCCGAATTATGAAGAAGAAGAAATGATCGAGGATGTATCATATTGACTAAAAGTCAGTCTCAGAGTATGTACCACTGGTCCTAGACCAGTCTCAACCAACCCAAAGTCAGCGTCATAGCGAGTACAACTCCAATGGTCCCAGACCAATATCATCCTCCACTGACTCAAAGTCAGTCTCAGAGTATGTACCACTGATCCCAGACCAGTCTCAACTGACCCGAAGTCAGCATCATAGTATGGTACAACTCCTACCACTGGTCCCAGACCAGTATCATTGATCCCAGATCAATGGAGATCATCCTAACGTAGGGAGTACGGTAGTTACAACGATGCGTCCATCAGTACTACTATGGTCCCTAACTTCATTTCCCTGCTCATTGATCAGATGAGAGGTACTTCCCATGAGTCACAGACTGCATGGGTAGGATGCTTCGACAGGAGAACTAATCAATCATGTCCTCACAGGAGAACACATCAATCCTGCTACAATTTCCATGGAGAACACATCAATCCAAGCCTCACAGGAGAACACATCAATCCTGTTACGATTGCCATGGAGAACACATCAATCCAGGCCGCCATGGAGAACACATCAATCCAGGCCTCACAGGAGAACACATCAATCCTGCTACAATCGCCATGGAGAACACATCAATCCAGGCCTCACAGGAGAACTAATCATCCTTCTACACAAGAGAGCGAATCATCCTATTCCACAAGAGAGTGAACCATCTTGCCCCACAAGAGAGAAAATCATCTTGTTCCAGTGTGCACCACCAGGGGAGGGTGAGTCACCCTGTGGTCGTATGTTGCTCTAGTAATAACCGCAAGCCCTTAGAGCTCCCAGAGCTCAATGTATGCAACATGCAGGACCCTTGTACAAGGGTTTCTTACCGACTCCAAGTCGTTTGGAAAAATCACAGATTAGATCTTTCCTCGGGGCTTTGACAAGGTGTATCAACCTGTACATCATCTTAATGCGATGGAGCCTCCTTGCTCATCAACTTACCATATCCAAGATGGAGCAATCGACGAATACGGGATTCCTCAATAATCGAATCCCACCTCTGGTTGTTATAGAGAATCACAGTGCTATCCAATGTAAATCCAAACAGCTCTCTGAAGAGCTTTCGTAACCAGACTACCTCACATGAGGTTATGCTAGCAACAATATATCCTGCTTTGGCGGTGCTCAAAGCCACCGACTTCTGCTTCCTGCTCATCTAGGATATCGAAGCAGATCCCAAGGTGAAACAGCACCCGGAAGTGCTCTTATGGTCCACCACACTGCCTGCCCAATCAACATCAGTATATCCAAGTAGTCTCACATCTCTAACAGTGTATCTTAATCCATGAGAGATTGTGTCCTGAAGACATCTCAGAAGATTCCTAGCATCAATCCAGTGAGGCTCAACCAAATTTGAGCTCACAATGCTAACTGCAAAAAATATGTTCGGACGGAGGTTCACCAAGAACATCAATGCGAATGAGTTTATGAAACTCAAAGGCATTTCCCAAATCTGGTCCTACATCACTACCATATAACTTCTAAAAGTTAAGATCCTCGAGGTAGTCACAGGCTTGCAGTCCATCATACCAAATCTTTCCAATATCTTCACCACATATTTCCCTTGAGATAGGAAAATTTCCCTTGGCTTCTGCCATACTTCAAGTCCTAGGAAGTAGTGCATCAGTCCTAGGTCTTTCATTTCAAATTCAGAGGCCAGATCCCTCTTACATTTGTGAATGAGAAGGTCTGCACCTATTAGAAAGAGGTCATCCACATACAACACCAGTATGAGAGGCTTGTCATCTTCAACCTTAAAGTAAAGGTTAGGATTGGCTTCACTCCTAGTGAATCCCAGCTTCATAAAGTAGCTATCGATCCTCTCATACCATGCTCGGGGTGCTTGCTTCAGCCCATAGAGAGCTTTCTTCAACCTGCATACATGAGATTTTCGATCATAAATCTCAAATCCTTCGGGTTGCTCCACGTAAACCTCTTCTTTGATCGTGCCATGCAAGAACGCAATCTTGACATCCATCTGATGTAGGTTCCATCCTTGTGAAGCCACAAGGGCTATGATCAAGCGGATGGTCGTATATCTAGCAACAGGTGCAAATATCTCATCATAGTCTATACCTTCCTTTCGGGAGAAACCTCGAGCAACAAAACGAGCCTTATACTTTTCCGTGCTTCCATCTGCTGCATGCTTTATCTTGTAAAGCCATTTGGAAGTAACAACACGCTTGTCCTGGGGTCTAGGAACTACTTCTCAAACATCATTCTTTATGATAGACTCATATTCTTCGGTCATAGCATCCTTCCATACTTGATGCTTGACGACATCTGAGAATGAAGAAGGCTCATTTTGTATGATTGTGCTCATGATGGTCAGGTATCCTTGATACCTATTAAGTTTCTTACTTTGACGGAAGGTTCCTCAGGGTGCAGCATGTCCTTTAGCATCATCAAGTAACCCTTAAGCCATGAAGGCCTCTTCCTAGAAGAGGAAGGCTCATATGGAGGAGGACCAATCGGATCCATGGGTTCTTCTACATCAGGCATTGATTCATCATCCTTTTCTTTCGGTTCCCTGGTGTCGGCTTCTTGAGAGCTCCTCAAAGTCGGAAGATTGATCACCTTGCTGAGAGCCATATCTTCGTCAAAGGTGACATCATGACTAATTATAACTTCCCTTTGACCGGCTACATAGATTCTATAGCCTTTAGTATTTTCACCATAGCCCACGAAAATTCCCTTCTTTCCAGATGCTCCCAATTTATTTCTTTTCTCTTTCGGCACATGAAAGTATACAGGGCTTCCAAAAATTTTAAAATGAGAAACATCAGGTTTCTTACCGGTGAATTTTTCTTCAGGAGTCTTGGAACCCAATGCTTGATGAGGGCATCAATTTTGTACATATACGACGGTGATTGTAGTTTCATCCCATAGAAATATCAGAAGTCTTTGATCATGTAGCGTGGCCCAGACAACTTCCATCATCGTGCAGTTCTTCCTTCCCACCACACCATTCTGCTCAGGAGTATGTGGTGTAGTAGTCTCCCTCTTAATGCCAACCTCAGGTATGCCTGAGTGAACCAATTGTAATATATCAGAGGTCTTGCTTTGGCTTGAGGGGAATGGTCCCCTTTTGAGCTTTCCTTCAGCACATCCTGGACATACACCTTCATTCTCTATTCAGAATTTGGGCATCCCTATCACCATTTGTCTTACACCGAGTATAGCTTTATAATGAAGGTGGGCAAACCTCCGATGCCAAAGTTCGGACTGAAGAGATGTGTCATAAGACATGACACCTAGCAGACTTCCATCGACCTGATATAATGAATCAACACTAAACCCAAGAGTAAAGGCATCTTTAACATTATTTTTCCATATACATACCTTGCCATCGCTGAAGGTTACCTTGTAGCCTTTGTCTTCCATTCCCGAGATGGACACTAGGTTCTTTTTGAGGTCAGGTGCATTTAATACATCCTGGAATTTCTACCCTTCTTGAATGCTTGTCCTCTTCCTTGATTCCCAGCTCTCCTCTTACCTTTGTTGTTGAATTTGTCATTCCTTTGATTTCCATCAGAGGGATTTCGAGTTGCACCACTGCATACTGTACCATGCTTCTCTAATCATGATTATCATCATGCTACCCATGTCCATGATTTTATCCATCATAATGCTACTCAAACTAATGTGCATCATCATCATGCTATCCTATATGTCCATGATCTCATGTTGCCCTTTATGTCCATGATCTCATTCATCATGATGCTCAAGATCTCATACATAGTGACTTCCTTTATCGCAAATGTAACATCGTCATTTTCTTCTAGCCTTAGGTCCAGCCTTTCCTTTTGATTTAGTCCCGGAATTATTTCTTTTCTTTGCATGAAAAGAAAAGGCAGCAGGAGGACCTTTAGGCATGGGCATTTCTTACACTTCTTCCCTTGTTTCTTCTTGAATGCATCTAGCCATTAATTCCTCAAAACCAGGAATTACATTATAGTTCAAAAGAGTAGTCCTAAACACATACCATTCAGATGGTAATCCTTCAAGAGTTGTGAGTGCCATTTCTCTGTCAGTAATAGTTTCCCCAATAGATAGGAGATCGTTCTTGATCTCAGTGATTCTTAAGAAGTATGCTTGCATACTTTCATCTTTACCCTTCTTGATTTCCCTCAGCTTATTTCTAAAAAACAAAACTTGATTTGCATCGTTAACTTTAAATAAACTCACCAGTCTGTCGTAGATTTCCTTGGAGGTGTCTAGATCAGAGATGTAGGCCACCAAGCGCTTGTCGATAGAGTCTCGGATGATCTTCTTTGTTTTGACTTCTCCATTTTTCCATTTGTTCCAGGCAGCAGCAGATGCATTTGATGAAGGCTCAACAATATTGCCTCTTACATGGTCCAGCACTCCTTGATCTTCAAGGTTTAGATCGATAGACATCTTCCATCCGTGATAGTCAGCTTCCTCACGGAGCTTGTCTTCACCAGGAAAGAGTGTTGAGGACCCCATAGTTCTTTTAGGATAGCCTTGCCAATCTTCTCTTCAATGATTGCTCTTGCTCTTGCTCGGGCTTTGTCTTCACCTCAGCTCTGATACCATGTTAAGTTATGGTATGTTCTATGCTTATAACAGTTTACATATTTTTCTTATTATATTCCACCGATTGGCAATCACATGTACATAAAGTAAAGTGCAGATAGAACATTAAACGATCGACAGAAAACAAGCCAAGACAAGAGACACAAGATGTGGCGGCTAGCCAAGGACAAACCCCACAATGTGTGGGGAAACCCTTTGATCAAATCTTCTTTTATCTTCAATAATTCAGCAGAGAGAAATAGTACAATAAATCTGATTCATATCAGCAGTAGCAAACCCTAGATCAGCAGCATCAGCATTAGCGGCTTCATTATCAAACTAGGGCAGACCATATCTCACAAACCGACAGTCGGATTGACTTCATTCCACCACCAAAAGTTTCAGCTTCCAGAGGAGGTTCAGATGAACCTACAGCGCAGTTCATATGAGGAGATCTTCTAGGCCACGCAAGTCAATCTTTACTTCTGCAGTTGCAGCTTCAGTTTCAGCAGTTTCCGGCTTCAAACTAGGGCAGTCGATATCTTGCAAACTGTTCGTCGGATTGAATTCATTCCACCACCAAAAGTTGCGGCTTTAAAAGGAGGTTCAGATGAACCTACAACGCAGTTCCAAAGAGGAGATATTCTAGGCCACGCAAGTCAATCTTTACTTCTGCAGTTGCAGCTTCAGTTTCAGCAGTTTCCGGCTTCAAACTAGGGCAGTCGATATCTTGCAAGCCGTTCGTCGGATTGACTTCATTCCACCACTAAAAGTTGCGGCTTTCAAAGGAGGTTCAGATGAACCTACAACGTAGTTCCAAAGAGGAGATCTTCTAGGCCACACAAGTCAATCTTTACTTCTGCAGTTGCAGCTTCAGTTTCAGCAGTTTCCGGCTTCAAACTAGGGCAGTCGATATCTTGCAAACCGTTCGTCGGATTAACTTCATTCCACCACCAAAAGTTGTGGCTTTCAAAGGATGTTCAGATGAACCTATAGTGCAGTTCCAAAGAGGAGATCATCTAGGCCACGCAAGTCAATCTTTACTTCTGCAGTTGCAGCTTCAAATTCAACAGCTTCCAGCTTCACATGTGTGAGAGAGAGAGACCCATTTCAGCGCAGTAGAGAAGAGACTCATATTTGCGCAGTAGAGAGAGAGAGATGTGATGAGATGAGTGAGTCCAAATGAGGAAAAGTCCTCTTATATTTATACACAACGTTGGTGGGTGAATAGATGCGACTGTTGGGCTTCTGAGCCTACATGAGTTGTAGGTCGGCTTGATAATAATTCCATAATCAAAATAAATTCATATCTCCATGAATACTTATCGGAATTGGATGATTTTTATATCAATCCTACACCTCTCTACGAGAGGAATCTAATAAAAATATTATTAGCCATGAATAAGATGACCCACATGAACGTTTGCCCTGGTTGCCAATTTTAACATTTCCTCTATCTAAATATGTTCTTGCAACTCTAGTTTTACATAAGGCCCCATCTCAGTACAACTATATAGAGTATAAAATTTATCTAAAACTTTTTTTTGAAAAATTTCATGTTATAACATTACTTTTTATTTAACAAATTATTTTTATATTTATTTGAACATTGGACATTTTCCATTCTTAAATTTCAAATTTGAATGCATAAATGGTTTCAATACCTTGAAAAAATCTCTAGGTATTTGGATTATGTAGACTACACACTTAAAATTGCAATTCAAATAAATATTTTCTAGATTTCAAATAAAATTAATAAAAAGATATACAAAAAAGGGGCCAAAATGTAGAATAGTAAGACTACTTGAAATGTTTCAAGCATACAAACTTTTTTGTCTTGATTGGTTTATATAATACATACATAATTTTTTATTAAACTATATATAATATATACATAGTCGATATTGAAATATTTTATTTATAAATCACATTGGTCACATTAAAGTGTTTTTTAGTTATTAATATATTTTAAATATATTATGTGTTGTACATTAAAATATTCTTTTGTTTTTTTAAAGTGTAAAATTTTGGGCATTGGGTATCTCCCGAGGAAGAAAGTCAACTTCCCTCTCAGCCCAAAGCAAGAGAGAGTTTGTTGGTACTAGGAAAGATATCAATATAGACTCACCTAAGAGTGCAACAATATTACTCTATTATAGAGGGTAAACATGTCAAATTATGAGACTTCAACTAGGGTTTGCATAATAACAACTAGTCCGCCCAAACACCTAAGCTAAAATCAATGGACATATTAAAATGTTTTATTTATGAACCATATTATTATTTTTAATTAATACTAACATTTTTTAAATGTTCCCTCCCCCGGGATCAAGGTGATCTATGCATTAGATTATGGCCTCGAGATTGGGTTTCTCCCTCCCATCACTAGATGTGCGTATTAATGGTAGGAAGTGATACAACCTACTCCCCAAGATGACTTCATGCAAGTGTGACTCCCTTCCATGATCTTTCCCATACGAATTTGTTCCTCCCTTCCTGATATGAATAAGGTGGTCGACCACTTGTTTAGTTAACTTAGCAAGTCAAGGAAGGAGAGGGGGAGCCATTATATCATGTAGTTGAGTAGTGGCAAGTTCATATGGATGGTATGGAAACATTTAGTCTGAGAGTGCTAGAGTATCATTCCAGATAAGATTCAGAAATAATTCATTTCCTTTCTTCTAAAAAAATATAGTGTTTCATTCATATGGGGCATCTTTTGTGTCCTTGGATCTCCTGTTACAAACTCTTTCAAATATGAGGTTCGAAAGCTTGGCGCAAGTACTCGCCTAGGCTTGGTAGTGGTGGAAAAAGGAAGTTGGCTTGGGTCCAGTGATTGTCCTCAGTGTATGGTGCTCATATATTGGGTAACACTCTCTTCTTTGTTCTTCTTATTGCATGCGTCGTTATTCAAGTGTTATCTCGTTCTGTTGCATTGTGAGGTTGTTTTTGGGCTGAGGAAGTGCCTCTCCTACTCTTTGGAAGGTTCATTTTGGTTTCACACTTTTGTTGGTGCTCATTACATATTTATTTAGTTAGGTTATTATTTTTTGGTGGATGAATTTTATGCATCTTAGGAAGTCCCATCGGTGTTTTCTGAATAAAGGGGTGAACTGGGTTGTTCTAGTGTGCAATGTGGGGTGTGGGTATGGGAATTCTCTAGTTAAGTGGGTTCAATTGTTGGTGGAAGATGTGATTTTTATTCTTGATAATCGTTGGGCCCATGTTCATGTAATATTTTTTCTTTACTCAAGCTTAATGCGATCATTTAGAAGCATGGTTGTCTTTCTGATAAAGAAATTCATGTTGTAGGGGTCTCAAGCTTGGCCCATAAGTGCTGTGTGGAGGCTTGGACCAAGGATGTTCTTTTAGAAATCCACGTGGTGACTCCTCCATCCCATGAAAGGACATTTGCAAGTTAGAAGCTTGATTTTCTAAGGAGTGTGTTGCTTAGTCTAATGTTGAGGTTTTTTATGAGGCATCCCACTAGCTTCCTAACCCTAGTCACACAAAGGGAAGATAGAATCAGTATTTAGAGTTAGTCACCCTTCATTGGTAGCTTAATATTCTATTAGGATGTGTCCTATATGAGAATCATGAAGATTTAAACCATATCATCTCTTTCTCGAATGAAATTTAGAGGAATCAATGGAAGGTTGAGGAAAGTATGAACAAGCTAGATGCTTACTTGGCTCACATGGAAAAAACATCTTGTGTGAGTTTAAACTTGAAGAGCCTCTTGGTGCAAGGGAAGATTATCTAGCCATGATGCGCTCTTAGGATTCTTGTTCTATACATGATGTAATGACCTTTGCTAAGTATCTAGTTTACTATTGGTTTTTTCTAGATGACATTAGTTTTGTTTATGCTAGATTCATGGATATTTTTCATACTACCTCCCACCTATGGTTTCATTTATGGGGAGGTGGGACTGATAAGGTTTTTGGGAAAATTTTCTATGTAATGCGTATATTTCACACAATGTAATTTTACTTACAAGAAAAAAATATTTTTTAAATGTTCCATATTATTTTTATACTAAGAGTAGAATGAGTTAAATGTATTCCTTTGACTACTTTTATTACAAAGTAGTTGAATTTTTGCATCAAGAGGCCCATCCTATAACATAGTGTGAGGGAGATGTGTTAATCCTTCCATGCTCAACCTGAAATTGATACCTATCTCTTTTAGAATAAAAAAAATTACTCTCTAAATAAAACATAAATAATCTTATTGGAGTGAAAAGGGACTATTTTAACTAGACAATTAGGGTTGTCCTACATCCCTCCTTTTGGAAGTCATGTATCTATTACAACAATATCTTCCACAAAATATAGGAGGTATTACTAATACATTGCACTTTTAGTTTGTAGGCGTTAAGAGTGACATTCTTCTATCGCGTCTAGTTCTATTTAATCAATAAACGATTGATCGCATGGTAGCAAGGATGGAAGGTGAAGGAATTGAGACACAGAATGGGGGCATCACTACCATTGGAGTGGCGGTGAAGAATGGGGGTTTATTATTTAAATTGTTGAAGCGTATCCCTCTTCCCTTCAGCTCTATGGACCATGATGGAGGAATTAACTTTGCAATTCATTCCACATGGGCTACTTCCATAATGATATGTCTCTTTACCCTCTGTATTTTCTAGAAGTTGTATTGTTGTTTCCATGATCTACCTCTTGTATGGGTTGGCAGGTGTAGGTTTTTACCCCGTACAGAAATTACCTGCATACGAATTCTAAAACACATAAAATAAACAATGCGGGGGCTCCAGCCCCCCTCTAACGCCCTAGTTAACTACGTGGGCTAGTCGTGGAAAGAATATAACACAACCCAACGTTCTCCCACTTGTTGTTTTCTTTCCACAGGGGGTGACAAGAGAGCTTAGTCATTTTTCCAACCCTGAAACACCCATTGTCTCTCTACACCAAGAGAACTTCTCAGAGCTCACAGATTTTGTCAATGCATCTGCAGTATTCTTCAAAGTGTCCACCTTTACCAGCAACACCTTTTTGTCTTCTATCATATCCCTCACAAAGTGATATTGAACATCAATGTGCTTTGTCTTTGAATGATATGCAGGGTTCTTTGCCAAGAAAATTGCACTTTGGCTATCAAAGTCTATCCTTATAGCTCCCTGTACTAACCCCATACTTGAACACAATCTCTGCAACCTGTTGAAGCCTCGAAAATTGGGTCGACAACAAGGGGGATACCCGCCCGGTCCGGACCTTGGTTGGCAGCTCCTTATCCGTTTGGTATAGCGGGTCCGACTGGGGATAATGGGACCAGTTTCCCAATCTAAGGGCGTGTGTGTGTGCAGAGTTGGATGATGTTGATCTAAGAGTTCTAATCTGAGCTACTTTAATCTAATTCTATGCTATTGTAATCTAATGAAAACAGCACATCTAATCTATGCTAACCCGGGATGTATTTCTTCTATTATGCGATCTAAAGATATTTCAAATAATAACTGGTAATAAAGATCACTCAGCTATCATAAGAATGGAAATCAATTAAGATGAACCACTTTGCATAAAAAGTTAGGCAAAACAGTTGTGAACAGCATATCGCATAATAAGTTATTCATATATCAAACATAAATAAATGGCTCCACCGTACAAAAGTGCCAAATGGTAACTCAAACATTCATGCAATAACATATAAACAACTAAAAACTGTATATCACTTTAAAGAATACAAGCAGAAATGGTCAAGAGATAAAAGTACCATTTATGACTGGTCCTACTCATAAGCTTCAAGCAACAATGATTCATCTCTCCTTGTTCTAATATCTACCAAGAGTACAGAAGTGCAACATCAGTAGCAGATATCAAATGCAAACATCAATAAACCTTGATCCATTCATTCACCAAAACCTCCTCTGAGGGTGCAAAAGTGCATGTTCTAAGGACAAGTTTTTGACAAATTTCTGGACCCTTCTCTAAATGCATGAGAAGGGTTTAAATACTGCTAACTAAATAACTTAATTACATAAATTTAGGATACGGTTTAAATGACTGCCCTTTATCTAAGCAAACTTATTTCTAAAAATTGAATCTAATTCCTAACTATTTCTGCATTTGCTCCTTAATGTTGCGAGCATTCAACATTTGCCTGGGAAGAGTCGGCCGGTTGTTTTCTGCTTTTGCTTGAGCTACGCAAATAGAAATGGCAAGCGCTGGCACCACTTTTTAGTAAACTAGAAGATATTTTTGGGAATCATCCTCTGGATGGGTGAATTTACTGCGTATATACTTGGTAACAACCCAAATTTCTCTCAAATTCCTTCTGCTTTTGCTATCCCGGTTTCCGGACTCGTGGATGACTAAGCAAGTTAGGGACTTTTCTTTCTGAACAATTTTCTTAGTGATGCGCAATTAGTGCTAGGCGCTAATCGTGCATCGAAAACTGCCACCGTTCTTTGATCCGGGCCTTTCTGGTGTGTTTTCCGCCTTTAGCGCTTTTTCCTTTACCGGGCATAAGCTTCAGAATTTTGTAAACATGCTGCTTTTGTGAGCTTTTGACCTTGAGTGTCGAATCGCCTATTGATATCAGCATCTGTTCAGTAATACTCTAAAATCTGCATTTCTGTTGCATGTGGTATCCGTTTATGAGGACATCTCTTCTCTGTTCTCCGAGCATTGATGCTTTCCCTTTTTCCTTAGATGTTTCCTGCACATTGCTTCATGTTGTTTCCTATTTTTCATTCCTGCAGTTCACGCAAAGGAAAAGAGTAATGATAATAAATTGTGACACGAAAGCTCTAAGCTCTACGAATGTATAAAATCATGACACCCATAGTGAACTGACTCTTTGAAAAACACAAAACTGTCCTTCATGAATACTTTGGCGTACATTCATTAATTTCTTTTAAGGCGCGCGCCCAATTTTTGGTTTAGGGACAACTTTTCTTGAATGTTGAGCCGAGGAAAATTTGCGATGGGTGATTTCTACGACTCGCATCGCAGCATCGCGGATCACATTATCAAGATGTGTCATCGCAGAGTTTCCTGATCAGTTTATCACAGAATTACGTTATCGCGTTGTCGCAAGATCGCAGCATCACGTTTATCGCAAGATCGCAGATCGCAGATTGTTGCAACTTGTTAAGTTATTGTGTGTTGTTTATGCGATGTCGCATATCGGCCATCAGAGATTTCTTCAGATCTTCATTTATGGGCACTTCTTAATGTATGCGATGCGATGAATTTCGCGTCGCTTCTTCGCAGTTTTTTATTGTGCTCATAAAGAAATGTTTTACTCTTCTCCGTGTGATGTATTTTTAAGAAGTATAATACAAAAAAAAATTATTAAAAAATTTTGATTTTTTTACTAAGGGTCCCCACTTGTTTAGTGTTATTGCTAATACTAAAGAAGGAGGGGGGTTGTTGGTGGCCACAACAATGGCGATTCACTTGGAAGAACCAGTTATCTCTGCTTTTCTATTGAATTTTTTAAACTTCCAAAACGGAAAAATTTTCATAAATCTAAACTTTGTTATGGACAGATAGAGTACATTATGCCTTATTCTATCAATGATATTTTGTTTCAACCTCTTTCTATTCTAATTGTTTGCTTCCTCAGGCTTGTCCTTGTATTTATATCAGCCATTACTTGGTCTTGTAAAGATAAAATAAAGTCTTCTCTGTGTGCTAGCTTTAAAATATGCTCGTTTGTCGTAGGTAGAGCCTCTGCTGCCAGCAGGCGTCCATAGCCTCGACAGGGTTACCTGTTACCCAGCAATGATCCTTTATCCTGCTTAAGGTTATCTACAACCTTCAAAGAAAAATCCACATTGACACTTTTTCCTTTTTTATTCTTAAAGAACAATGTCTTGGTTTGGTAGCCAAATTATGACACAGTCATTCACTTGATTTACACTTTTGCTGAACAAGCTGGCTCGTGATGAGACCCCTTGTCTTTTGATTTCAACAATCTTGAGTCATTGCCCTGTTTTGATGGACAGTGTTTGGCAAAGTCAGCAAAGTTATAATATCTATGATCATGATAAGCCGGCTCGTGATGAGACCTCTTATTCTTTGAGATATAGTGTTTCTTGGATTGTCCCTCTGAATGCTGCGATTTTCTTTAACAGGGAGGAAATCATTGTTTTCCTTAAGAAAGCTCTGGACGACAATAATAGAGTTTGAAAACAGTAGTTTTACAGAGAATCTTTATTTTGTTATTAACACCTTTCATTGTGCTGATATAAAACAATTTCTTCGCTAAAGGTTTCTTTCATCAAATTTTTTGAAGTTGAAACCAGTATCATATCTAGGCTAAAGTTTTTAATTGTATTTGTCAATAATAAAGATCAGATTTTCAAAAATTTTCTATTTATACAAGCGAAAAGCTCAAAATCTGAAAGAGAATTGGTGTCTTTTCGTGAATACCGGTAGCGACCATTTACAACTGGTTTTATTATGAAAAAGAAAAGAAAAATAAAACTATTCTACAAAATAGAAGAATAATCTTCTATGGAAAATATATTTTAAGGATTTGTCCATTAACAGGCAAAGAATCCCTTTTACCTGCTAAATCCTGTAAGACAAACATTGATGGACCTATGACTTCAACAATATGAAAAGGACCAAGCCACATCTTTTGAAATTTTGTATGTTTGCCCTTTTCTTCATGAGCCTTATCCCATTTTAAAACTAAATCTCCCATCTGAAAAAATTTTCTGGTCATTATGTTTGAATCAAAAGAGGATTTTATTAGCGCTTGATGATGAGCATGGGTTTTCTTAGCTTGTTCTCGTTGCTCTTCTAATTTAATTATTTCCATTTGTCTTAGTTGTATGGAGGAAGTAGGTACTTCATCAATGTATTGTATTAAAGACAAAGAGGGAATGACTAAGTGAGTTGGAAGAACCACTTCTTTCCCATAAACTAAATTAAAGGGGGAAGTGCCGATCGAAGCTTTTTTCGTTATTCTATCTGCCCATAAAGCATTTACCAAAGCTTTATGCCAATTCTTTTGGTTCTGGTCAACTGTTCTTTTAATAATCCTGATTAGGTTTTTATTTGTTGACTCAGCTAACCCATTACCTTGCGGATAGTAATTGGCCGAATATTTTAGTTTGAACTCTCTTTTAAGTGCAAACTCAGTCATTGCATTTCTAGAAAAGTATGATGCATTATCAAACATTAAAGCCGTTGGCAATCCAAACCTAGTGATTATAAATTGATCTATGAATTCGATAATATTTTCAGAATTAGCTGTCTTGAGAGGAACTGCTTCTACCCATTTAGTAAAATAATCTGTTGCCATGAGGATGTATATATGCTGCTTAGAAGAGTGAGGAACGATCTCACCTATTATGTTCAAGCCCCACTGACTGAATGGTTGCTCGATGTTTACCGGTTGTAGTGGTAAGGACGGCTTCTTTTGTCTTCCAGCAGTAGTTTGGCAGACTTGACATTTCCTCACGTAACTGTGTGAATCTTTGAACAGCGTAGGCCAGTAATATCCTGCACGTAAAATTTTATGTGCAGTAGCATCTCCAGCATAGTGTCCGCCTGCTGGTCCATCGTGGAGTTCCTGCAAAACTTTTTCAGCTTCAGTTTTTTCAAGACATCTAAGAAAAACAGAATCATAATTCTTTCTAAAAAGAATATCATTTATGAGCTGATATTGTTTAGCTTTCAATCTCAGAGCTCTTTTCTTAGTGTGATCCAGGTGTGATGGAGCATACCCGTTCTTAATATAATAAATGATATCAGCATACCATGATTCTGCATTGTTTAGGCTTACCTCATACATTTGTATCTCTTCAGATGAAATTTCAGAGATTTGCGATGCTCCAGCCAACATTTTGCAGAAGCCTTGACCTCTTACAATGTTTGCTGGTTTAATCTCAAGGTCGTATTCCTGTAAAGCAGTGATCCAATTTGCTCTTTTCTCGCCCATATCCTTCTGTACTAGAAGATTTCTTACCGCTGGAAACGGTACTATGATCTTAGTATGGGTTTTAAGTAAGAAAGGTCTGAAATATTTGACCGCTTTGAAAACAGCATAGGCTTTTTTTCCACGTCTGAGTAATTGAGTTCAGCACCTTGTAAATTTGAGCTAAAAAATGCAATTGGAGCTTTCGTTTTTCCTTGATTTGCTTGAGTTAGAATCGTAGCATATGATTTCTCTGAGGCAAATGTGTATAAAACAAAAGATTCTGAAAAATTTGGGGTCGCTAAAGATGGAGCATTAATAATAGCTTGTTTGATCAGGTTGAATGCTTTATGTTCATCTTGACCCCATTTAAAATTTGAATTCTTTTTAATCATGGTTTGCAAAGGAGACACAATTCGTGAAAAATCTGGGACAAATCGCTTTATAAAATTGATTTGACCAAGGAAAGATTGCATGGCTTTTTTATTATGACGTAGAGATATTTCAGATATTTCTTTGATTCTGTCAGGATCAATGTGAATACCGGATTTTGACACTATGAATCCTAGAAGTTTTCCTTCACTTAATGCGAAAAACGATTTCTTTGGGTTAAGTGAAATCCCATACCTTAAACATCGTTGAAAGATTTGTTTTAAATCTTTGAGATGGTCGCTTCGCTTCTTGGAGTACACTGTTATATCATCCAAATAAATTACTACAGATTTATTGACTAAACCTTTAAATGCGATGTCCATGGCTCTTTGAAATGTAGCGCCGACATTAATCAAACCAAATGGCATCTTCTGATATGCATATGTGCCCCATTTAGTTCTGAATGTGGTTTTCAACTAATCATCGGGATGCACCAGCACTTGATTATATCCTGAAAATCCGTCCAAGAAAGACATCAGTTCTGAGCCTGCTACTGCCTGTAATATCTGTTCCATAGGTGGAAGAGGAAAATTGTCTTTTTGACAGGCTTTGTTAAGATTCCGAAAATCGATACAGATTCTAATATCTCTGCTTTTCTTTCTAACGGGTACCATATTGGAGACCCATTTGGAATGTCTGACAGGGAAAATTATTCTGGCTTTTAATAACTTACTTAGCTCAGTTTTTATCTGATTTTCTAAATTGGGGTGGATCTTTCTCAGTTTCTGTTGGACAGGTTTTTCGTTGTCAATCATAGGAATAGTATGTTGAATGATAGAAGTGTCGTACGTCTTCAGCTCATCGTAATTCTAGGAAAAAACATTTTTATATTGTCTCAAAAGATGAATATAAGCTAGTTTTTCTTCAGGGACTAGGCCTATGCCTAGATTAACGTTTTGTGGTTTATCATCGGTTCCTAGGTTTACTAATTCGTAGTTCAGAGTTGGACTGTAGAGCTTTGAATTGGTAGACCTTTTAAACCGATTTTTCAAATCGTATAAGTCTTCTAACTTAACCACTGATTTCGGTATAGCATTATCAGTGCTATTTTGTTGTATTTGTCGATCATGATGGTCTTCGTCAATTATCTTATTGGAGTAGGATCCTTTAGAAGTGAGGAAATTTACAATATCAAGATCGTCATTGAATACTCTCCAATTTTTAATGTTGTCAGGGATGGACGGTCTAAAGATTAATTCTATTGAGAATCTATCTGGACTAAAATCTTCGGAGGGAATAAGCCTAGAGGCTACGTTAGCCAAAAGGTCTGCGCTTGCGTTTTGGAGTCTCGGGATTGAAGAAATATTAAATGATATGAAATGCTCAGTCAGATCTTGTACTAAAGATTGATAGTGTTTTAAATGACCTGATAGGCAATGTATAGTGTTACATACCTGTTTGATGATAATCTCAGAGTCTCCGAAGACTTGTAGATACTTGACGTTTAACCCGATTGCTTTGTATAGGCCTAGCACCAAGGCCTCATATTCTGTTGTATTGTTTGTGCAATTGAATTCGAGTCTACACGTAAGCATGGTCTTGTTTCCTTCTGGACTAATCAAAGCGCATCCTGCTCTTGCTCCTTCGTTAGATTTAGAGCCATCGAAATATAATTTCCAAAACAAAGATGTATTTACAGGTTTATCTACAAAATTAACACACTTTGAACTATCAGTTTGGGAAAAAATTTCGACTTGGGACAAAACTGAATTTTCTAAGTAAGGTGATGTGTGAGCATTGAAATTACCGAGAAAAGAATCTACCGAGTAATTGCCTATGATACTGTTGTTATACGATACTGCTTCATTTTCTCCCTCTAATTCAATTCCTATGTACTTCTGGTGTAACTCTTGTTCAACCTTTATTTGATTCGGTTTACCATTGTAGGGTAACCACATGTGCGACCAGTCGGTTGCAAAGTATCCATGGAGTTTCTCGAACCAATCCCTGCTAAGAATTAAGCCATAGAATTCTGGGATATCAGCCACTAGAATGTCAATAACCTGACATACCTTCGGGTTAGATGAAAATCTTATGGTTACTTGATTAATTTCACCAATCACTTCGACTTGAGATCGATCAAGCTGAACTATGCGCACTGCGGATTTTTGTGGTTGAACATTTAACTTAGCACATATTGATCTGGGTAAAATATTCGATGAAGCACCGGAATCTACCAAACAATTGTGCACATTTTTATTGAAAATTTCATAAGTGAGAAGAAACGGGGGAGTGTGAGATCTTGATCTTCCTCCAATCAAGGCGATATCATTTGGATCAATCTTATTGATCGCGTTAGTTGGAGGTCTTCCCATGTTGTGGGAAGCTTGAGAGAGTACAGCGGTAGGCAAAGGTACAATAGGCACGGCATGTAATTCTTTCATCATTATCTTCTGTTGATGCTTCAATTTGCTCAATTCATAAAGGGTAATATTATCCCTAGTCTTTTTCATGTCATCAATAATATTGTACTCCATTTCATCCGACACTATCAGTGTTTTTGATGGAGTTGTTTGATCTGCTTGGACTGGGCTAGATTGAGTCGCTTTAGTGGTTGTTTTCTTTGTTGCGACTTTATCTTTTGTTGTAGGGCTTGCGCTCTTCTGCTTAGGGGTAGTTTGGGGAGGATCAAGTTGATTTTTTCTTCGTGTGCTAACCGGAAATACTTCTTGATCTTCTTCTTGTGGGAGGATGAAATCCCACATTCCTTGTAATTCCACAACTTCGTCATCAGTCTGCCCTTCAGTGGCACTTTCTTCTTCTTCCTCTTCCTCAATTTCAGCATTGGAGATGGCATTGGGTGGTTTTGCATCTGTTGAAGGACCTCTTTTAAAAGCTCTGTAGGGTTTTTTTAAAGAAGTTTCTGCTACTTGTTTTTTTATGTCAACCATCTCATTAGACATGGTCTTTAATACTTTCTGCAATCCTTCCAAATCGAAAGGGTCTTTTGTTTGTATCTTCTTGGAGTCTTCCTTGAAGGTGACTTTTTTAGACTTACGTTCCTCTATCGCGGATCTCTTTTCCAGGGCTATTATGTGTTTCTCTACTGCTATCGCCTCTGTCATGTTTTCAACTAAGGTTGTTTTATTTTCTCTATCCGCGAAGATTGCTATGTTTGATGGTAAAGCAGTAATATACCATTCACATCGTACTTCTTCGCTGGGTTGGGAAGCAGTGGGAATTTTGTTGAGAATTTTATTGAACCGTAAATCGAGATCTTTGATAGGTTCTTTAGCTTGGGCATTAAGATTGGATAGGTCATTGATTAATGTTGCCGTTGATCTGTCATCACCAAACTTGATAAGGAATTGATTCTGGAAGATACCCCAACTTGTGATAGACCTGGAGGGTAATGAAAAATACCATGACCCGGCTGTCCCTTGCAGTGTATAGGGAAAAATCCGAACAACAACATCTTCGTTAGTAACTCCGTTGAGATTGATAGAAAGCATGAAATTGTTTATGTGTTCTTCTACTAGCATGCCTGCTTCTGGATTGAATTTGGGCAGCCATTTCTCAGGATGGGCCGGTATTTGACTCAAGGGCACAGGCATTAAAACTTCCCCAGGGTTGTTCCATGGAGACTGGGCCATCGTTGAGCTGCTAGTAGAGAAAAGTGCAGAAGATGATCTCTGTGGCTGGGAAGATGAGGATACTATGATCGTAGATGATTGAAGAGGGGTTGTGGGAGTTCCGGTAGACGAATGGATGATGGTTTGGAATGGAGGTGTGGGTGGTTGACTTCGCGGTGAGGTAGTTGAAATGGGCGATGTAGACGAAAGAGTCTCACTGTCAGACTCTTGTGGTGATTTCCTCGCTCTTTTCCTGGTGGGAAGAGGCAACTCAGTTGGCTGGATGCCAAATTTTTCACTCTTTAACCTGGTTAGGGGATGAGCAGGATTGTACTGCGAAGTCACACTGCTTTGAGATTTATCAGACCTCTGAGGAGAAATGGAAAATCCCTGAAGTTTGTGAATCAGAGATTCAACTCCAGGAGGTTTAATGGTAGATTGGTCTGAAATATCAAGGTGTGTAGCAACGATTGATACTCGAGTGACTTCTGACTCTGGATTTAAATATACTGGAGAAGTCGGGGGAGATGATGAGGGCGATTTACTCTCAGAATGGTATTTAGATTTTGATTTAGGTGCCATTCATAGTTCAGGCCCTCCTTCTAGCAGCAAATATGTTGAAGCCCCGAAAATCGGGTCGACAACAAGGGGGATACCCGCCCAGTTCGGACCTTGGTTGGCAGCTCCTTATCCGTTTGGTATAGCGGGTCCGACTAGGGATAATGGGACCAGTTTCCCAATCTAAGGGTGTGTGTGTGTGCAGAGTTGGATGATGCTGATCTAAGAGTTCTAATCTGATCTACTTTAATCTAATTCTATGCTATTGTAATCTAATGAAAACAACACATCTAATCTATGCTAACCCGGGATGTATTTCTTCTATTATGCGATCTAAAGAGATTTCAAATAATAACTGGTAATAAAGATCATTCAGCTATAATAAGAATGGAAATCAATTAAGATGAACCACTTTGCATAAAAAGTTAGGCAAAACAGTTGTGAACAGCATATCACATAATAAGTTATTCATATATCAAACATAAATAAATGGTTCCACCGTACAAAAGTGCCAAATGGTAACTCAAACATTCATGCAATAACATATAAACAACTAAAAACTATATATCACTTTAAAGAATATAAGCAGAAATGGTCAAGAGATAAAAGTACCATTTATGACTGGTCCTACTCATAAGCTTCAAGCAACAATGATTTATCTCTCCTTGTTCTAATATCTACCAAGAGTACAGAAGTGCAACATCAGTAGCAGATATCAAATGCAAACATCAATAAACCTTGATCCATTCATTCACCAAAACCTCCTCTGAGGGTGCAAAAGTGCATGTTCTGAGGACAAGTTTTTGACAAATTTCTGGACCCTTCTCTAAATGCATGAGAAGGGTTTAAATACTGCTAACTAAATAACTTAATTACATAAATTTAGGATACGGTTTAAATGACCGCCCTTTATCTAAGCAAACTTATTTCTAAAAATTGAATCTAATTCCTAACTATTTCTGCATTTGCTCCTTAATGTTGCGAGCATTCAACATTTGCCTGGGAAGAGTCGGCTGGTTGTTTTCTGCTTTTGCTTGAGCTACGCAAATAGAAATGGCAAGCGCTGGCACCACTTTTTAGTAAACTAGAAGATATTTTTGGGAATCATCCTCTGGCTGGGTGAATTTACTGCGTATATACTTGGTAACAACCCAAATTTCTCTCAAATTGCTTCTGCTTTTGCTATCTCGGTTTCTGGACTCGTGGATGACTAAGCAAGTTAGGGACTTTGCTTTCTGAACAATTTTCTTAGCGATGTGCGATTAGCGCTAGGCACTAATCGCACATCGAAAACTGCCTCCGTTCTTTGATCCGGGCCTTTCTGGTGCGTTTTCTGCCTTTAGCGCTTTTTCCTTTACTGGGCATAAGCTTCAGAATTTTGTAAACATGCTGCTTTTGTGAGCTTTTGACCTTGAGTGTCGAATCGCCTATTGATATCAGCATCTGTTCAGTAATACTCTGAAATCTGCGTTTCTGTTGCATGCGGTATCCGTTTATGAGGACATCTCTTCTCTGTTCTCCGAGCATTGATGCTTTCCATTTTCCTTACATGTTTCCTGCACATTGCTTCATGTTGTTTCCTGTTTTTCATTCCTCCAGTTCACGCAAAGGAAAAGAGTAATGATAATAAATTTTGACACGAAAGCTCTAAGCTCTACGAATGTATAAAATCATGACACCCATAGTGAACTGACTCTTCGAAAAACACAAAACTATCCTTCATGAATACTTTGGCGTACATTCATTAATTTCCTTTAAGGCGCGTGCCCAATTTTTGGTTTAGGGACAGCTTTTCTTGAATTCTGAGCTGAGGAAAATTTGCGATGGGTGATTTCTGCGACTCGTATCGCAGCATCGCGGATCGCATTATCAAGATGTTTCATCGCAGAGTTTCCTTATCAGTTTATCAAAGAATCACGTTATCGTGTTGTCGCAAGATCGCAGCATCGCGTTTATCGCAAGATCGCAAATCGCAGATCGTTGCAATTTGTTAAGTTATTGTGTGTTGTTTATGCGATGTTGCAATATGTGATGTCGCATATCGGCCATCGGAGATTTCTTAGGATCTTCATTTATGGGCGCTTCTTAATGTATGCGATGCGATGAATTTCGCGTCGCTTCTTTGCAGTTTTTTATTGTGCTCATAAAGAAATGTTTTACTCTTCTCTATGCGATGTATTTTTAAGGAGTATAATACAAAAAAAAATATAAATTTTTTTTGAATTTTTTACTAAGGGTCCCCACTTGTTTAGTGTTATTGCTAATACTAAAGAAGGAGGGGGGTTGTTGGTGGCCACAACACAACCAAACTGCTTCCTTGCTTGCATGAGTGGCTACCATGTATTCTGCCTTTGTAGTTGATAGTGCCACTACAGATTGTTTCTTACTCATCCAACTGACTGCACCTCCAAATAGGTTAAACACATACCCACTTGTAGATCTTCTCTGATCTAGATCTCCAACCCAGTCTACATCAACAAAGCCACGAATATCCAAAATTATGTCCAATCCTGATCTTCCTTAGTAGCACAAACCATAATCACTAGTGCCACACAAATACATGAAAACCCACTTCACTATTGTCCAGTGCTCCTTCCCTAGTTTTGACATAAACCTGCTCAATACTCCCACTGCATGTGCAATGTCTGGTCTAGTATAGACCATTGCATACATCAGGCTACCAACTGCACTTGCATATGGAACACGGGACATGTCCTCTTCCTATTCTTGTGTCTTGGGACACTGTTCAGCAGATAACCTCACACCTACGGGAATAGGAACCTTCACTTGTTTACTATCCTGCATATCAAATCTCTACAGTATTGTCTCAACATACTTTCTCTAGTTTAACCAGAGCTTCCTCTTTTCCTGATCTCTTTTAATTTCCATGCCCAAAATATAGTTTGCAGCACCAAGATCTTTCATGTCGAATTTGGAGGACAATTGGGTCCTTAAATCCTGGATAATTTCTTTGTTATTTCCAACCAGCAACATATCATCCACATACAAGACCAGATAAATAACACAGTCACCAATTAATTTAAAATACACACAGTGATCTGCTTTACTTCTGGTGAAGCCAAGTCCCTATATAAATGTATCAAATTTCTGATACCACATCCTTGGTGACAGTTTTAACCCATATAGAGACTTCTTTAACTTGCATACCAGTTCTTTCTTACCCTTCACCGCAAATCCTTTAGGTTGCTTCATGTATATTTCCTCTTCCAGATCCCCGTGAAGAAATGTTGTCTTCACATCCATTTGTTCTAGCTCAAAATCAAAAGCAGCAGCAACAGATAAAAATAATCTAATAGAAGTTACCTTGGCAATAGCAGAAAGAATATCACCAAAATCAATTCTCGACACCTGGGAATAACCTTTTGCTACCAATCGAGCTTTGTATTTCTCCACCTTTCCTTTTGTATTTGTCTTCTTCTTGCACACCCATTTGTTGCCAATGGGTTTCCTTCCAACCGGCAACTCCACCAGATCCCAAGCCTCATTTTTGTGCAAAGATGCCATTTCATCAACCATGGCCTCTTTCCATAGTTTTTCATCCTATGAATCTACTGCTTCCTTCAAACTTCTAGGATCATCGTCAGTAATAGATAAAGAAAAAATTGAAGAGAAAGCAGATGGACTATACCTTTCTGGCTACCTTCTTTCTCGAACTGATCTTCTCACAACTGGAGTTTGTGGCTCATCATCTTCTGATTCCTCCTCTATTGTAGAGTCTGATTCTTCCTCCTTAAGCTAAAACTCTATCTTCTCAGGTTCCTTTGGTTGGACTTCATGTTTAATAACATCTTTTACCTCTCTGAACACCACATCTCGGCTGTACACAACCTTCTGTGTGACTGGGTTCCAAATCTTATAACCCTTTAAACCATCCTTATACCCAATAAAGATCTACTTTTCATATTTACTATCAAACTTGGTTTGTTTCTCCTTTGGAACATGTGCATATGCATCACATCCAAATACCCTTAGATGTGAAAGAGAGGGTTTCTTACCAGTCCATACCTCTTGTGGAGTCTTATCCTCCAACGCTGTTGAAGGTGACCTGTTGACCAGGTAACATGCAGTATCCACTGCCTTTGCCCAGATTCCTATCCTAACCCGGCACCACTGAGCATGCTTCTTTCCCTTTCCATCAATGTCTTATTCATTCTTTCTGCAACTCCATTTTGCTGAGGTGTATATGGATTAGTCTCCTGTCGTGCTATACCACACTTCTAACATAATTCTTCAAATTCCTTGCTGCAAAACTCTCCACCATT
This sequence comes from Pinus tabuliformis, assembly GCA_031772625.1. Classification (NCBI taxonomy): domain Eukaryota; kingdom Viridiplantae; phylum Streptophyta; class Pinopsida; order Pinales; family Pinaceae; genus Pinus; species Pinus tabuliformis. Next base: position 580,316,079 of record CM062812.1, on the reverse strand, counting down.
ATCTGTCCTCATCGCCTTTATCTTCTTCTCTATCTAATTTTCCATGAGAGCCTTAAATTCTTTAAACATGTCAAAGGCTTCAGATTTCATCTTAAGAAAATATATCCATGTATTCCTTGAGAAGTCATCTATAAATGATACATAGTACACAGACTTACCCAGTGATGGAACCTTCACAGGTCCAAACACATCATTGTGCACAAGCTCTAATATCTATTTCTCCCTCTTACCACTAGAGGGGAAACTCACTCGATTCTGCTTTCCATATACACAATTTTCACAGAAATCAAAATCCATAGAGCTATTACTCATACCTTCTACCATACCTTTACCATGAAGTATTCGAAGGCCTTTCTCTCCAATATCTCCAAGCCTTTGATGCCACAACATGTTCTTCTCTCCAGAGACCACTAGATTTTCTGCTCCACTTTTAGGAACCATAGAGCTGTTGCACCCATCAATAACAATGCTACCTTGCAGCTTATACAGAGTTCCAATTCGAACTCCCCGCATCAATACTAGTGCTCCCCGAACCATTTTGCAAATATCCTTCTCGAACACTATTTTTACACCTGCATCATCCAGCTTGCTTACAGAAATCAGATTTCTGGCCAATGCAGGAATATGCAGAACACCTGGAAGTGTTCTAACCCTTCCACCTTGCAACTTCAACTTTACTTTTCCACGACCAATGATTCTAGCCTTCCTACCATCCCCTAAGAAGACATCACCACCATCGTATTTCTCATACTCGCTGAACCACTCTCTATGGAGAGTGAAGTGAAAGGATGCACTTGAATCAATCAACCATGCTTCATGATCAACATGTGTACTTGAAGAATCCAAGTACACATCCCCACCTTCATCTGAGGTGGTTTTTGCCTCTGCAGAAGCAGCCTCATCAAATCCCTTTCCTTCGTCAGGAGCTTTAGATTTACAGTCCCTTTTGAAGTGGCCTTCCTTTCCGCATTTCCAACACACCACCTTTACAGGTTTTCCTAGAGATTTAGATCTCCCACTTGATGAGTTATTTTTGTTTCTTTTCTGGGACCGTCCTTGTACAGACAAGGCATCACCATTCTGACTCTCCATATTTTTCCGTCTCATCTCCTCCGTCAGTAAGGCTGAGAATATTTCATCAAAATGCAAGGCAGTTTCATTGCTACCTATTACAATAACCAGACTATCCCACGAATTTGGTAGAGAACACAACAAATTTATGCACTTATCTTCATCTAAAATTTTAATATCAACAGATTCTAACTGACTTACCACAGTATTAAATGCATTCAGATGCTTTGTCACCGAGTCTCCATCTCTCATCCTTAGGTTATACAGCATTTTTCGTAGGAACAGTTTATTCACCAGAGACTTAGACTGGTACAAAGTCCCTAACTTATCCCACAAAGACTTCACCATAGCTTCCCCTGATACATTCAACAATACTAAATCTGAGACACACAATCGTATTGTGCTCTTTGCCTTCCGATCCAACTTCTTCCATTCTTCATCGGACATTCCCCCTGGTTTAGTACCTAGATCTACCATGATCCACTAATCTTTATCCACCAACAGATCCTCCATCTTGAGTTTCCACAACTCAAAACTATAACCATTAAATTTCTCGATCTCTATCTTTCCACTACACGCCATCTTCTTTCACCACCAAAGTCGATCTCCCACTGAACAGGGTCTACCACAGGCTCGAGCGAAACCCCTCAGCAACAAAGGCGTCCCCTTGAAGCCAAAAATAGCTCTGATACCAAATGTAGATTTTAACCTCGTACATAAATTACCTGCATACGAATTCTAAAACACATAAAATAATCAATGCGAGAGCATAACACATAAAACACATATACATATATATATTTTCCCCTCGATCCCAAAACAGGGACTACCAGCTTCAGTTTTAATTATGTTCCTTTCAATGTTATAATACATATTTATACATGCTGAAGCATCCAATACCATGGATCGAAAACCATCGCGTCCAAAAACATGTGTGAAAATCATGCACAAAACCATAGGTGGGTCTGCCCATCCTAACATAGGGTCCAAAACTAAAATTTTCAGGGGTGTTTCCCTGGACCCCATAAAGTGGGGTTATGGGTATGCCTCAAACCCCTTGTGACCCTCCCCCCACTACACAATCGGCGCAATAATGGGAGGCTCTTCCCCTCCTCTAACCCCCCGGTTAACTACATGGGCTAGTCACAGAAAGAATATAACACAACCCAACAACAGGGATGAATGATTACATATAAGTTGCATTTTTGTAGGTTGGGATGCCCTCTCCATATATTACCCTCAGATCTGAGTAGATCTAATTGAAAAAACCCATTTTTTCTCCTTCATTGTGGTTGGTGGGAATGACCAAAGAATTGAATCTACTTGAGGTTAATAAGGGAAAGGTGATTTTTTTGTATATTTTTGAAAATGCTTTGAATGGGACCTTAACGTGATTTTGGGTGTTGGAACAATATTATGTGGAAGACCTAATGCAGATGTTGGAGAAACAGTTATTGATCCCAGTAGAAATGCAATGGAATTTATGTGAAGGGAAAAAACTAGAGGTTTTTACTTACATGTGTGATTATGACATAACTAAGAACTCCACTATTATATTTCTTTTAAGGTTTCATGGAGTTGCCTTGGGATCTAGGAGATCAAATGATTTAGTTTCTTACAAGGATGCAACTCGAGGGACAGGTCCCATTATAATGGAATAATCAAATTTAAGTCCAAGACCTTATGCTGTTGAAAAATCAGAATAAGTACGAGATCTAGAAGTAAATCTAAAAGATGTAAATAAACTCTTCTTTGCTCTTTAATCAAGGGATGTGATTTGTAGTTTTAATGGTTTGGCCAAGGTTTGAAGCTTTACAGTAATGAATTTTTATAACATGGTCTGGAAATTTTGATATTTATCATTATTCAAAAGGTTTTTTAATTGTTTAATTTTATTTCCAAGAATATCTAGAGAAAGTTTTGAAAGAAGGGTCTTCGTTCTATAGAAAAGCAAGGATTTTCATCACTCCTTGGTTTCTAGAATTTAATTCTTCTATAATGGTGGTAACAATGATTCACATTTTGATAAGGTTGTCAAACGTCCCTCTTCCCTTTTTCCACCATAAAGTTCTAGAGGATATTGGAAATATTTTTGGTTCCTTTAAAAAGATGGATGCTAAAAGAAAGGAGAAATGGTGTATTCACCTTTGCTTGTATACATGTAAAAATAGGACTAAAAAAGGGTCCACCTCACCACATCTTGATGAAACATAAATCCTCCCAAAGGATTATGATTATGGACTATGAAAACATGGAATTCATATGTTACACATGTTTTCAAACAGGACATCATCGGGACTAATGCCCCCTCACAAAAGAGCTACCGAAAAAGAAAATGGAGCAAGATACTAACATAAATGGATGGAAACTTGTTTTTTATTCGGAGGAAAAAGAAAGGGAAATCTAGGAATATTTATCAAAAAGGGAAGATAGGAATATCCAAGTTCATGACGCACATGCACCTTATTTGCAGAACAACTCAGGAATAGAGTTAACCCATGTTAAAGAACATCATAAAGATGTTGTCATAAAAGAATATGGGATGGTGCACAAAGAGAGTTCATGTTTCAGAAAGGTGAGAGAGTCGAACAAAGAAAATCCTCCAGAGTTGGTGAAGAATGATTTGGAAATGGTTCATGTTGACCATCATGCAGGGGGTGGCATAAGGTTCATACAAAGAGAGGAAAGAAAGAGAGTTTAAGCGATTTTTATATCACTTAAATTCTCCTTTATATTTTTTATTTTCAGTTTTTTCCTTGCTCCTAAGTCATTAGGTTGCATATGCTTAATTCTTTTAGCATCTACAAATTGTAATTTTGTTCCTTTTTTCAAAAAGTTCAAATGAAACTATGGTTTTTTTCTACAGAAGAAAATAAAAAATCTTTATTACAGTCTAGTACGAAGGAGGTGTAAAAATATTTACTCTCACTATCACCCATAAAGAAAATATTTTGATATTGATATTGAATCACAAATTTTTATATCAATTTCAAAAGGAAAATAAAGTGTGTGTGTGTGTGTGTGTATAACCATAATAAAATAGGACAATCCACAAAGAGAAGAGGTAATTGAAGGTAAAAAAATATCAATTATTTTAATAAGAATAATAAAAACAAGATGTCTAATTCATTCAAATTCTTACTATGCTCACTCAATTTATTGTAGACATTAGAATCTAGTACGAAGGAGGTGTAAAAATATTTTGCTCTCACTATCAACTATAAAGAAAATATTTTGATATTCATACTGAATCACAAATTTTTATATCAATTTTAAAAGGAAAATAAAGTGTGTGTGTGTGTGTGTGTGTGTGTGTGTGTGTCTATATATATATATATATATATATAACCATAATAAAATATCTCAATCCACAAAGAGAAGAGGTAATTGAAAGTAAAAAAAATATCAATTATTTTAATAAGAATAATAAAAATGAGATGTCTAATTAATTCAAATTCTTAATATGAAAATTTGTCATTCAAAATATTAATAATAATGAACAAAACAATTTAAGCCATAAATATTAATTTTGAATATGTATGGTTATGTAATATTGAGAACATTTAAAAATATTAATAAGAACAAAAAAAACATTTTATTCATGTTAAGAAAGTTATTTTGATGTCAACTTTATATATATTTTATATAGTTAAGAAAACTATGCACATATATATAAAGTCATTGAAAAAAAAAAATAGTTTGGTTAAAGCATTTCAAATACTCTCACTATTCTACATTTTAACTCCTTTTGAGGGTGTTAGGGTGGTTCACATGAACTTGACTCAGTCATGTTATCATTGGCGTTTTGGCTCCATGTGTATGAACACCCATGGTTTTACCATTGTATCTATCAATATTATCTAAGCACTGAAAAAATCAATGTTAATTCATCCCAATGGTCATTGGAAACACAAAAACAGTGCCTTTAAAATACCACCACTTGTCACTATGCTCTGTGATCCTAGCAATTGTTATGAGAACTAGAGTAGAAAGTATCAAAGCCTAATATGGATGTATCAAAGTTTGGCTTCACGGAGTCACCTCTATTGCAGAGGAGTTATTTGACCTATAAGAATGGTATTGGAGCTGCGGCATAGAAGCAAATCATTAAGAGGTTTATTTTTAATGAAGGTTTTTAGAACCAATGACAACAAAAAATGAGGGATCAGAGAGGAAAATTTTGAATATTCCTTGGGTGTATCTAAGTTGGAAATCTGTGCATGAGCTAATCCTTCTCAGATGAGATTAATATAGGTAATTGTTCTGAAGAATAAGATGATCAAAGATTTTGCCATGTGAAATTGTGTAGCCTTGGGATAAGGTTAGTTTCCCACCTATGAATTTATTACAAAAATGTACATGTAGCAGATCAATGAAGATAATTGAATCCATGTAAGTAATCATAATGGAGGAAGCAAATCTGGAAAATTTTCAACGACCTAACATTTTCAATGAATGTAGAAGAGACATAATGGAGGGGAAATATGGCCAGTTTTTCTTGTGTTTGGTGTGTTGGTTGTGAGATTGAGTCCCTCAAAGAATGATTCTGATGTCATGCAAGAATAAGCATCATGCATCCAAGTGAAGGCTACTTTTAGGATAGAATATTAATGGAAGTCATGTGTGAGATTTAAAAGGTTGCTCCAAATGGAACCAACATGGTTGATTGGGACTCATTGTCTAAGCATAAATAGATCTCCCTAATGGAAAGAGATAAATATGAGGTTTGAATCATGAGATTCATGTATGGATCAAGATTTGGAAAAGAAAGGTAGGAACGAGAAGCAGTATGCAGAGTTGTTGTCGAGTGTGATTCATGCAAGGTTAGATTCCTAGTGATCCTAAAGAATGATCATGCACATGGTGTTGATATTGACATCCAAACAATCTCTAGTGTGCTTCTTCCTAAGGATGAACTCATTTTTGGGTTGTGCTATATTCTTTCCATGACTAGCCCACGTAGTTAACTAGGGGGTTAGGAGGGGGGCGGACCCCCCCCTTTATTGTTCCTATTGTGTAGCGGGGGGAGTCACAGGGGGTTTGAGGGGTGCAGGTAACCCCACTCTATGGGGTCTGAGGCAACGCCCCATAAAATTTTGGTTTTGGACCCTATGTTAGGTTAGGCGGACCTGCCTATGGTTTTGTGCATGATTTTCGCACATGGTTTTGGATGTGATGGTTTTCGGTCCATGGTTTTGGATGCGATGGTTTTCGGTCCATGGTATTGGATGCTTCGGCATGTATAAATATGTATTGTAACATTGAAAGGAACGTAATGAAAAAATCAAGCTGGTAGTCCCAGTTTTGGGATCTAGGGTAAAATCTCTGTGTATATATGTTTATGTGTTATTCTCTCACATTGTTTATTTTCTATGTTTTAGACGTATGCAGGTAATTTCTGTATCGGGTTAAAACCTACACTCGTGTTTGACCATGGAGTCTGGGATATTGGAAAATGTCTGAGAAAAAATGAGGCAACATTCTTGATAATTATGGTTTCATCGCATACAATTCAAAGATATGATTGAGTCAGCTTTCAAGATAGACTATAGAAGGCATAATGGACTTTTTCTCAATGTGGAGGCATGGTATGCGATAACTTTGGAGCTAGAAGATGGATCAATTATCTGTAGGATTATTTACAATGGTACCTGGTGAAGGGTAGGCTAGAGGAGGCCATAGCCATTATCAGATCACGTGGTAGGTTTGGTATGAGAGCTATACCAGCAAACTCATGATTGGAGTATGTATTGGAAGTGAAAAGTGGAGTACTACCAAGAGAAATTTCAAGGACGATGTGAATTAGAGTTCCATTACAAATGATAAATAAAAGGTGGTTAGGATGTATGATGCTTGACTCATAAGCATGAGTTGTGTTGATAAGATATCACATAGATTATGTAGTTATTGTAAGGACACCTCCCATCATATCTACCCACTTTCGCCGGCTTACCCAGGGTAAACATGAGATGAGGGGCTGCTATGAGAATATTTGACTTCTTATTACAGGACTCCCATAATCCTTCCCAGTCATCCCCATGACTAGTCCCTGGGACCCACTAAGGTTTTAGTGCATCAAACCCTTGGATTCTCCCTTGATATGGACAAGGGTGCATCAGGCAGGCTCCAATCCCTCCCATAGCAAGGCATGGGTGCATCTAGGTACTTTTCTCCTCAGTCCTATGCCTCGGCTTCTGGGATTTGTGCCACTTTTCAAGCTTAGAATCCAGGTCACTACCCAAAAACCCCTGTAGCTTTCAAAATCCATAATTTACATGACAAAAATATTTTCAAGCCAAAGTTGGCTGCAGGACTAGACCTGACCATCCCCAACCAGTACTGACATTCTGTCAAACACTTGGCATCAATGCAATCTACAGGACATGAATACAAGAAAGAGCATAAATGATCGATAACTCATATGAGACTTAACAAGAATATCACCACCCTCTTCCTTTAATTGTTTTAACATCAATTAGGTCATGCATCCATTATCCTTTCAGTTACAAGTAAATACATGAAATAACCGTGACAGTAACCAGTCATATAACCATTCTTTTAACCAACATTAAACCATGTAAATAAAAATGAGATAACAACCATTAAGGCCACATAATAATAAGTACAAAAGAAAGAGAACTTAGCTTTTATTAAACATAGGCAAGAGCCAACTAGGTTCGGGACTTCCATATACCACATGACGATAGACATGGATAAACCAAATATTTCTTTTATCCAGTCACCCTCATGCTATATTCCAAGCATGAATTTGGGATCTCATGGATAAACCAATCCAAAAACAATGAAGGGAATCCATAGGTTAAACCAACTCCACCCTCACCAAACAACAATCTCACCAAAATCAACGCCGAGATCACAAAACCAAATCGTGCTTGGAATGCCTCTGGACTCCGTCACTATCCTTGAGGAATTTTTCATCTCCTTATGTCTCAGGCTTTACCAAAATCCACACTATATCACTAGGCCCTAAACCAAAACACGACCCTCAGTATTTCTTGTGTATCTTGCCAATACTGCTCAAGGGATCCCTAGGCCTTTGGGAATTTTCCTGAGATGACCTCCACCCAAATTCCGAAACCATCTGGAAATTACAAAGCTCAAAACCAATAAACAATCCCATCACACCATGGCTATTTGGAAAAAGGCAAGAGAAGGCTGAAAACCAATGTCATAACCTCACAATACCATGCCACCGAAAACTGGAGAACCAAATACTAACATTCAAAGCCATTCATGTCAAAACCAACTAGGAAATCACACATGCAATATGTTACCTACGAGTATTCCTGTTGAAGCTGCTTGATCCTACTCTTCCTTGCTTTCTCTTTAATTTCCTTTCTTTTCATTGTCCTTCCTTTTCTTGTTTTTCCCTTCCCTTCTCTAAAGCTATAATGCTTCAAGAAAACACAAAGTTTCCAAGAGTGTGAGAAAGAGAAAGAATAATGAGAGAGCTCTAAAAATGAAATGGAAAAAGGTTACACTGACCAAGCCTAATAAAATCTTACACTAACCAAGCTTGAACATGATCTTGCCAACTAATGCTCAAAATATTTTTTATCAACAAGGCCTGTATTTTATTCATTTTTCATTATTTTCCTTCAATTTCCTCCTCACATGCAATTTGTGACCTTTCACCTTCCTTTTCTCCTATTTTCCTTTATTTTCATAAATAAATGTGCCAAAATACCTTTTTTCCTTTTTAATGCCTTAGCCATTGCCTTTTAAAATATCCCTTAGCCATAAACACATCTAATGATGCCCACTAGGATATATTTTCCCAACATTCAACTTGGAATAAGTGTCCCTTAACCGTGGTCTTATTTTTCCTTTATTAACTTTTATTACATGAACTTTTAACTAGGGGTTGTTACAGACCCCTCCCCCTTGGGGAACATTGTCCTCAATGTTAAACCACACCAAGACCTCAGCAAATCTGCTGAAAATAAAACATACTACCCATGGAGCTTTATAAATTAGCTCGTTGCAGTATTTACAATGACATCATGCTGAAAACATGAAAACATACAGTTTACTGTAGCTATATAACATAACTCATTATGGTATTTACAATAACCACATATGCACATTTTCTAAACTAGCAAATAAAAGGATACAATGCCTACATCATCAACAAGGGAATCCATAGGATTACACCTCCACCCTCAAAAGTAATGTGAGGATTCACTTCCTTTGCAGGAAGTCCAAAATCCATTGCCAAAGTTAAAGTTGTATTTAATGTCCAATGCTACAATCATGCACCACTTATCCTCACAGTGAACAATTACTGACTGATTGTTCTAGGGTACACTCCCAATGTGCATCTGATTCCATCTGGTAATGCTAATGACCAAAACAAATCCATCCCCAACCTTCCCTTCTCTACTACATAGTCCCTTAGGAGATCCAATCACCCCTTTCGTGCAATTACTCACCTTCCAAGTTCCCCAACATCCCCTATCCTGGGAAATCCATCCCTTGGCAAGGATTACTCGCATCAAAAGGTCAAACAACCAAGCCATATACTTACCTCAAAACCATCATACCGGTCATAGCATGTTCATGGCAATCAATGGACGCTATTGGGTACCACTATCCCATAATTACCCTTCTCTTGAAGTGCTTTACTAACATACTACTTTTTATTCCAATTCCTTTTGGTTATGTTAATCATGCTTGCCGTTAGTTTTGACCAACCAACCCCAGCATTTCCCATGATTTCTTGTACCAAGCACATAACTACCATTAGATTTAAAATAAAATGAAACAAACTCACATCATACCTCATTGGTAGCTCGTCAATAAGGTACACTTAAAATCTTGTTTACTTTCTTTTACAACAATTCAAACTAGTATCTTTGATCAAGTCGTCATGTATAAACATATCACATCAGGTTATCTTAAAACACAACCATCATAAATCAAAAGCATGAATCGCATGCAATCATCATAAACCAAAATCATAGATAACATATAACCATCATAAATATGAATCATAGGCCATCTGTATAGTAAAAATAAAATAAAATACTAATACTTATCCTTCATCGGTCCTTACTTCTGCCTTTGTTCTTTCTATACACACAACAGATTGGTTGCCACACTCGGTAAGCACCCAGTGTCGTTTCTTCTCTTCAATCACGTACACATACACAATGTACATCACAACACATACATCCACACACAACGTATATAATCACATAATGCATACACCTACACCTGATACACATCATGACACATAAATACTCCTAGATTTAGTGTACAACACAATACACCTACGTACACATAGTACAACACAACGAATACACATGTCATGATACAACAACTACACAATGCACATACGTAGTACCACACGCCTGCAACACAAGATGTATGACATGCACAAAATACAACATGTACATCAATACCATATGTACAACATGTATACAGTACCACCTGTACACTGCACCACCTGTACAATATGTGCATAGCATGACATGTACATGAAACAACCTACACAACGCATACACAACACCACATGTACACGGCACCACCTGTAAAATGTGTACACAATACCACATGTACACAGTACCACATGTATGACATGTACACAACACCACATGTACACAACATCACATGCACAACATGTACAGAACACCCCTTGCACATAGCACCACATGTACAACATGTACACAACACCATGCACACAGTATCGCACTATTTTCATTTCACTAATGTATCCCTCGGTATAACATGTCCATAACATATACATAATATAATCACATAATATCAACTCATAACCACATGATACTGACCTCATATATTTTTCAGGACTACTCTCCCACTTGACTCCTCATAAGCCATGAACCTCTTCATGTCATTCACCTACATAAATAATCATTACTCCACAAGAACGATCCCTAGTGACTTTATCAGGAAATGGAATACATACATACATGTATGCATATAAAAATCAACATAAAAAAGTCATGATCCCTAATGAACCTGTCATATAACAACGTATATACATATATCCATATAAGCATTATCATAAATCAATCATCATCACAGCATAATTACTAGATATCATAAGGCCAAGGTTAAGAGAACTTCCTTTATTCATGCACAACATGCACAATATTGAGAACAACATTTCCCAACATAGCCAAGGCATCTGAAACCTCAAATCCATCTACTTTACCCTTTCTATTACCTTTCTCATGATTTTCCTATCACCATCCATTTACCTCAATGGACCCAACCAATAGTTGTCATACGCTTGCATTTAGTTGCCCTTATACATGAACTGAGCTTCATCCAAGGCTTACATCACCTATTGGGTTGCACATAACTCTTCCTAAACTCCATTAACTTTCCTCCTTCCCAAAAAAATTCCCAAGACTCAAAACATAAAAGGTAAGACAAGAAAAAAATAAGAAAGAACACGAAGAACCAAAAATGATATGACATAACAACCAAAGTGGCATAGTTATGCACCAAACATAAACAAGTTGTAATAAAATGCACCAAATCAAAAAAATACCAAAAGCACAAGACTAAAAATAGATACCATGACTCAATCCCCATGGTTCCAATGCTTTTAAGGAAAATCTCAACCTAATCCTTCTTCAGAATCTCATGGAAGTTTCCTTTCCATGCAATCTCATGCATCATATTACCATAAACACATAACTGTCGGTGTATAAACAAATATAACATACCTGTTATATTACATTGTCACACTAATGCCAAGCATGTTTCCCTACGACTTATCACACATGTCAACCATATATTCCAAAGATAAAGAAAACATATCTATTAATTTGAAATCAACCTTTACGAAGACTAACATTCATGTCATTATCCATAGTCAACTCATAATCATTAGACATAATGCTACAACTGTCACCTATTACAGTCAAGTACACATCAGCTATCTCAACACATATGTGTGAGTAAAACCATCTTAAAACAAGACCATTTCTTGATGCAATCTTATAGAAACATACTCATATCATGCGATTAATCAAAAATTCAACAACATATTGACAACATAATAGACACCAACATGCAAACACCAAATAGATGACATAATCAAGAATTCAAACACCAAATATATGACATAAGAAAGCACATACCTTAATTTATCTTAGGGGAAGCTATCTTGTCTGCATAATCAAGCTAGGTTAGCATGATATAACATCACAATGTATAAACTCAACCATAAATAAGGTCATGATATCCATAATAGTCACTAGATAACATGTTTACATTATAAACTAATAAACAATTATCATTCATACATAATAGTCACTTATGCACAATCAGTCTAGATTAGTAAAACACAATGTCACAACTAATTTGACTCATACCTGAGCGTCATAACCCTAACCATCTTCATAGGCCAATCCGATTAAGAAGGGTACATATAACCTCAAAATCTTACTGTAATAACCCTAATCATCAAGTTAACTAAGATATAACAACAACAAGTTAACATATAACATGGTCATCAATCAAAATATAGCATAATCATTAAGAATATTGTCATATAACAACAAGAATGAATATAACAACAAGTTACTCTCATTCATGACTATTCGACACATGTGCCTATCATCACACTGATTCACTAGCATCTACCATGAAAGTAACCATAACAACAATAAATGACAAACACATATATAACCCTAAGGCATATAAGAATCCATTACTAACATACATGCATGTTAAACATACAATACATGTAAGATGATATGCTCTTACCCTAAAGTCTAATGTCACAACCTCATTCTGATGATTTTCATCTCCTACACTATCTCATCAAACAAATTACCACCCTAACATACCAATATCATCGTGATGACCTAAAATTCTTACAACAACCTCATGCACGACAACCATGCCCATAATAATGCATGCATATCAACCTATAGACACTAATATGCATAAAAGATGCATGTACAACCGACATGCATTCATGACAACACATCTTGACAACAACATCATTAAATTCTACACGGATACATCACTACAACCATGATCAACACCATGTAATTGCAAGAAGCACATGGACTACAAGCATAAGGAACACATACACAATTGACATGAATTCATGACCAACACACCGCCCATCCAGCCCAAGTGGTGAACCTAGTTCGAACTTAAACACAAACACAACAACTTACAGATATAATCATAAATACATAGATGCAATAGAAAAACACTTCATTTCATTAATAGAAAAATATTGAACTGTGCTTACAAACAGAATGGAAATAAGATAGCTTGGATGATGGTGGCTTATCTCTGAGAAGCGATGTGGTTGCTACATGCCTCTGAACTATGTTACATTGAGGATAAAGGGTCTATTTATTATTATAAAACATTAGAAAACCGTAAACAACCAAAAACCTAACCCGAGGATATGTAACACCAAGAGTTTATGGGCCCCGTTGGGGTTAGTTGGGCAGCCAACTTCCCAGGGTCATAACTTGGTGATATTATATTTGTTTGGTGCACACGATACCTTGTTGTAAATGTATCTCTGAGTACTATAGGTTTCGTTGTAGGATCCTACCTATGCTTCAATCCTACTGAAGAACCAAAAAAAGTCATTTAAGGGGTCAAAACTACTCCGGAAGTTCACGACCCAAAAAGTTGCTAAAAATAGTAAATGTTGAAATGAACAAAGAAATAGAAGAAAAAAACTGTGGGGTCTAGGTGGAATAGGCGGGTGGCCCCAATATACACTTGGATTATTCCTGCCCCCTTAGTAAGAAATGGTCCCCACTGCATATAGAGCCTCCAGGAGGTGAGGAAATTTCTATTGAACCTGGTCCCTAGTGAACCAATTGCCCTAGTGAAGGAGTTGGCCTACTTTGACAACCCGATATTGATGTATCCTCTATTGGTGATTGTTCTTGACCTATGTTTCCATGATCTATTCATTTGTGGCCTATTCCATGTAGTCTGGGTTGAGCTCTTTTGGTGGGAGTTGTTCTACAATGTGAGATGTGTCCAACAATGATGGAAAGTATGGCTGAAGGTGGTCTACATTGAACACCGGGTGCAGACCAAGGAACGGTGGTATGTTGAGCTTGAAGGCATTGTCACCGATGGCCTTGGTGATGTTTTATGGCCCATATCATAACGGATGAAAGCATGCGGTGGGGTCCAGCAAGGCGCTCCTTCTACAAATGTAGGCAAACTTTGTCTCCCACCTCGAACTTGTGCGACACTCGATGCTGATCATGGGACTGCTTGTACTTAGTGTTGGATCTATCCAATATATCATGGATCTACTAGAAGATATGCTTAATGCAAAGAATGAACATGAGACAAATCTACCTGAGTGGCTGTAAATGGTATTTCCACATCAATGGGGCATAATGGCTGAAATCCCAGCCCTACCTGAAAGGGGCTATGGCCTATTGAGATGTGGAGAGATTTGTTTTAGCTGTGTTGGACATAGGGGATACTTTCATCCCATGGATGTGGATGCTTTGAGTTGTATATGCAAATAATGTGTACGACCATGTTGTTGACAACCTCTATTTGGCCATTAGTTTGGGGATGGAAATCCATGGACTTAGTAAGTTTTGTATCCAACATCAACCAAAGACTTGACCAAAATGTACTCAAGAATATATTTTCTTGATATGAGATAATGGACTATGGGATCCAAAAGTGTACCCACACTCACTCAAAGAAGATCTTAGCAGTGGCCTCTATTGTGGTACTCTTCTTGCAGGCCATTATGATGGCAATCTTAGAGAATCTGTCGACGACCATGAAAATGCAATCATTTCCGTGATTAGTATAAGGAAGGCCCAACATGTAATCCATTGATACATATTCCCAAGGTCACCTAGGAGTATGTAGAGGAGTATACAGGCCTTTCTTCTTGATGGTTGGTTTGGTAATGGCATAGGCAGTGCAGGATCTAATGTACTTCCCAACATCCTAACAAAGTTTCGGCCAATAAAAATACTTTTGCAATACCACCACTTTTTTCTCTAGTCCAAAATGTCCAATGACCCAACCATAGTGTGCCTCCAAAATCATTTTGGCATGCTCACTTGAAGGAACACATATGTGCCTCATATGGAATAATAATTGATCCTGAAGGTGAAAATTTGAAACTTGTTTCCCTTCCAGGAGTGTCTGGTATATGCTGCCAAATTCTAGATCTCTCTTGTAAAGATGTGGCCACCCTGATGTCTTGTGCCCACAGGTGTCGCGCACAGTGATCAGTGCCATAACCGGTGGTCGGTTGAGACAATCAGCAACATTATTGTTGTTTCCCTTCTTATACTTAATGTTCAAATGGAACTGTTGCATATAGGTGGACCATTTCTGATGACGATCGTTCTACAACTTCCCTTGTGTCTGTATGAACTAGAGAGGTTGGTGGTCTATGTGGATGTTCGTTTCCTTCCCCATAATGTAATGCTTCCATTAACGACAAGCCTGCACAATGGAATACATTTCTTTGTCATAAGTGGGGTATTTTCAAACTATGTCTGAAAGTGTCTCACTGTGGTAAGCCATTGGATGCCAATGTTGAGTAAGAATCACACCAATAACATAGTCGAAGGCATTTGTCTCAGTCTCAAGTGGTTGTTGCAAGCCTGGTAATGTGACCACTAGCACAGAACAGAGGCAATTCTTCAACTTAGAGAATGCTTGTTGTTGGGTTTCTGACCCAAAAAAAAGTCTTTCGCTCTGCCCTTGGTAACTTGATATAAAGTCCAAGTGATATGAGAGAACCCCAACATGAACCCACATAGAAATTGGCAAGACCCAAAAAGCTACAAAGCTCTGTTAGAGTGGTTGGGGCTACCCAATCTTGAATGACTTCTATCTTGTATGGGTCCACATGTACACTCTTCTCATGAATAATGTAGCCCAGATATTGAACCTGGGTCATGCCAAAGGTGCATTTCTCCAAGTTAGCACATAGCTTGTGTTGTCACATGGTTTGAAGGACCTATCGAATATGGTGGAGGTTATCTTCCCAAATCTGGCTGAAGATCAAGATGTCATCTAAATACACCACCACGAATGCATTGGTGAAGAGTCACAAGATGTCGTCCATCAATCTCATCAAGGTTGCGGGGCGTTCGTCAATCTGAACAGCATGACCAACAATTCGAAAAGGCCCTCCTTGGATTTGAAGGCACTCTTCCACACATCAGAGGGTTCGATAGGCACCTGGTGATAACCTAAATTCAAGTCAATCTTGCTGAAATCTTTGACCCCCTTGAGCTGGTCCAGAAGGTCATCAATCTATGGGATCAGGTACCTATTTTAAATAGTGATCCTGTTCAACGCTTGATAGTCAATACAGAGCCTCGAGGTCCCATCCTTATTCTATACCAATACAATCAGGCTCCCATTGGGTGATGAGCTTGGCCTTATGTGCCCTTTCTGCAATAGTTCCTGAATCTGCCTCTTGATCTCATCATCCTCCAGAACAAAGCATCTATAGATCAGTCCATTAGGGAGTGGTGTGCCCAGGGTCAAATCGATGGAGAGCTTGACCTGACAATGTAGAGGTACCCTTGTGGATGAGTTGAAAATATCCCTCTACTCCATCCCTCTACTCCTCCATGACCTTATCCATTTGTTGTTGTTGTGTAGAGAAGCCCTTCCTAGAACTCATGGCCATAACATTTCTTTGCAGTGATCAAAGAGATGGCGGTATGCGAGGCTACCTCGGTTATCCTGTACAACTTATTAACCAAGTAATAATCATAGAGTGAGGTCTAGACTCATATACATCATGTCACTTCCACAAGTATCATTGTCCTAACAATACATCACAAACTTCAAGCGGAACAACGTAACATAGTACCTCATCCATGAAGGGCTTGATGTTGTAGGGGAGGCGACACTGCTGGCTGACATGAAGATCTTGTACTTGGTAAAGCAACCTAATGGTGTATGGTTATGGATGTGATGTAGTCTTTAGGCTCAGCCACTTCACGACCTATGCTGAAATGAGGTTCTTTTGGCTCCCATTGTCAATAATGAACTGCATTGGAGAACCCTTCACCCACATATGTGACTGGAAGAGGTGTCCCCCTTCCTCTGGATCTTCAAGCTCAATATTTTGGATCTTGGTGATGGCCACTGTTACAAAGAATTTTGTCACTGTCCCTGTACTCCCCTTCCTTGATCTTGGAGGACCTCTACAATGACCCTCATGCATTTTCCTGTCATGAAGAACATGTCCTTACATCCTTCTTTATATGTAGAACATTTCCCTCTTGCATCGTTTCCCAATAATATTCCTTTAAACTCATTTTTCAAGACCGACGTTATCACTCATTTTCTTCACTGTGCCGATTTACAGAGTCTAACACTGGGCTTAGTGTCGAACAAAGCTGGTAATCCATTCATGACCTGTGCCAACCCTCTTTTCGAAAAAAAATTTAAATGGAGTCAAAGCTTCCAGGTCTAAAAGCTTTGTGAATGAAAGTCTGGTAAATGGTTAGTCAAGATAGAGCTAAGAGAGACTGTTTGGGCTTCTTTCCCCTATTAAAATGGAACAAACCAAAAGGGATAAGACTTATCCAATTATAAGAGGATCCATATCCACTCTCTCGAGCTATATAAACTCCTCCTTTCCCAACCTCAGCTACCTAATGAAAGGGCTGGAATAATCTACAAAATTTTGCTCTTCTCTTGTTGAACGTCTCTTTTTTGAGCGTAGATTACATTGCTTGGTTTGTTTCGATTGAGTCTTGGCATATTTTGAAAGGAGTTATTTTTATCGTACTTTGTATTTGATTGATGTTTGGGTGTTTGGAAATTTTCATTGAAATGTTTATGTGAAAGATTCATTTTAGCATTCCATTGAAGGAAATACATCATTCTGGTTTGATTAATTTATATGTTGCATTGAGCAGCATCATTGAAAGCTAGAATTGCATCATCATGAGCATGTGAAATGAAATGAACTTCTTTTACTTTTAAAAGTACTAGTTGAAGTGCATCTGATAGGAAGTGTATGAAGTTGAAGGAATTTTCATTATTTTGTTTTGAAAAGCAAAGTAGTGAAGAGTCATCTTACTTTCAATTACTTGTTTGTTGCATTGATTGTTTTCTCTTCTCTCAATTAGTGTAAGCATTCATTGAATTGAAAGGATTTTGTCTCATATAGCTACACATAAGAGTTTTTCAGTTGACATCGATAGGGCCTTAAAACTGAGACTTAATTTCAAGATAAACCTTTAAAATATATTCAATTAAACTAAGGCGCATTTGAAACTAAACGCTCACATTTAGAGGTCTAGACTAGAGATGTGTTCCGACATCTTTAAACCTCGCAACTGTCGTTCGCTTTGGCATTAGAAAATGCTGGTATGGACTTGTGCTCCTCGTACTGTCGTGTATATAAAGGAAGACCCACTAGCTTTGCAATCCTTTATCCACAGGAAGCTGATTTTGTCGCCTTGTAAACATGATACACCAAACACAACATTCAGGGAGATTGCATGCCCGTACTTCTCAATTTGTCGGGAGGTCTTCTGCAGTTCACGATTACTCGGTAGTCCTTTTTGCCTAGATTATCTTGAGTAATCATTTTCGTCTTTTTGACTCTTTAAATTTAAAATATCATCGAGCACTTGTCCTTTCGAGCTTGTTCAAACCAAAAGTGACTAGAGTCATCTTTGCCTTCTTATCGACTCTTAATTAATGAAAAGGCATCATTTTGTTTCAGCATCTTAAAAAAAAAATCCCACGATCACATCACATTCCTGATAGTCTTATTTTAGACCAAATCATGAGTATATCCCTAATATATATTAAAAGCCTTGAAATTAATATCTCTTCTCTTTTGTTTGAGACAAAGTCATCATGGTTGAACCATCAGGTTTGCCTCGTTCCTCTTCCTCTCCTCCATCTGGAAGGTCATCTAGAGAAACTTTCCCTGAACTTCCGCAATCACTTGAGGATCAAGGTGTTGAATTTGGGATAGTTCTAAGTATTCAATCTTTTTCTTCTTGTCTGCCTCCGTTAGATACTAGGTCACCTTACGAATCTGGCCCAGAACCCCCTGATAATCCTATCTAGACTCCTGAGAGTCCGCAAGGACTAGTTACATACCCTTTTGTGGTATCTCCACAACATCCCTATACTCCGTAAGATCAACTTGGTGTTCCCTTTGAGTTGTCTCCTCGTTCATCTTCGGCTCATCATTGGTTGTTTTCTATGGAGTCAGAAGGCAAAATTCCAGTCTCCTCTCTGAGTCACTTGGAACTTTTTGTTACTCACACTCCTCATGTGGGTGATGAGTAGGCATATGAGTTCCTTCTGGAAGGTTTCCCTTATACGGGAGTCATCCCATCTAGCGTTTATCCTGATTTTAGTGAACCCATATTGCCACATGGTTATACCTCTCTAGCTCAGTTGGTTTCGGGCACTTCTAGTGCCTCATCATTATATCAGAACCCCATCTAGTCTTCTGGCGCTATGCCTACCTCAAGTCTGTTCATTTAGAACACGACCTTTTGACCAATTGTACGAATTGCAGTCATTTCAGTTCCAGTTCAAACTACCATTCTGTCTCAACTAGTTTCGTCATTTCAACTAACTCTTACGGTTCAACCGACAGTCTCGATAAGTAAGGTCTTGATAATTTCTTCTACCCCTCTAGTGAGCGGATAGGTTGTGCCACCACATGGGGGGCAAGATCTGAATATCTCTGTAACGTCAATCCAAACAAATGTGAATGGATCACAAACTCACATGGTTGGAATGAATCAACCTTTTTATGACGCTATTCCTAACGCTTTTGATCCATCTGGGTCAGGTAACGTCCAATGCCAGTAGCCATACATGGGTCACGTTCCGTTCCAACCAACTTGTGTTCCATATGGTTCACAAGCCTTAGTTGCCTCACTTTACATTCCTTGAGATGGACCTTATGTTCATCCTGGCCAATCCACTATGTCTGGTGGATATCACTAGATCCAATTCAGAAACTATCCAAGAACTATCCAGCGACCTTTGCAGAAACAAGGGCAACCTTCACTATAGCAAGGGAAAGCATTGCAATAGCAAGGACAACTACTACAACCACAAGGGAAACCTTTGCAATAGTGGCAGCAACCTTTGTAGGAACATACATAGTTTGTTCAGAAATCCTCCCAACCTTCGTCCTCGCAAGGTCAGCCTATGCAGCAGCAAAGCCAATCTTTGCAGTAGCCACAAGGTCATCCTTTGCAGCAGCAAAGCCAGCCTTTGCAACAATAGGTTGCATATGCATATCGCAAGGTCACCCTGTTCAGGGTCAAGGTCAACCTTTGCAAGGTCAAGGTCAACCCCTGTAGCAACAAGTGAAAAATCCTTATGTGGGGTAGTAGGTTCAAAATTCTTATGTCCTGGAGCAGCAAGTGCAAAATCCTTACATCCAGGGTCAGAATTTTCAAAATCCTTACGTCCAAGGTCAACAAGCTCAACAACCTTTTAACCCATATGCTTATCAATGGCCTATGGCAAGATAATATCAAGTCTACCCAGGATAGAATCCTCCCTACAGGCAAGGTAACATGCAGTGGGGGAAAAATTAGATTCCATATGGACAATATCCTCCATTGTTGGGGAAAACTCCTTATCAAGAAGGTTGGATTCCACAATTTGGGTCTACTCCGGGCCCCTAAATGCCTTTTAATACGCAATTGCCATTCTTGGCCACGTTGGAATTGTCGGATGTTTCAAGGCTCAACAATGATCTTGTCCTTCAATCGCCTAATTGGCCTCCAGTTCCCACGAAAGTTCTAAGCAATTGCCCCAAATTTGAGGGAAAAGTGAAGGAGGATCCACAAGCCCACACAGTGACATATCACCTCTGGCACTCCTCCAATTTGTATATCGATGATTCTATCTATCTACAACTTTTTCAAAGAACTCTCACAGGGGCTGTAGCAAATTGGTACATCAAAGTGCCTCTAGGTACCTACAATGACTTCAACACTCTCGCTATGGCTTTCCTCACTCATTTCTAGCTATTGGTTCACTATGAAATTGGCACCTATATGCTTATGTCACTTAAGAAATACATCGCGACCCATATCTCCGATCACATCCACGAATGGAGACGTCGGCATTGCCTGAGCAAGTTTGAAATTTCTGATCAATTCCTGACAGAATGGTTCATGAAATCATTAGTCGGCCCAAATGCTAGGGACATAGCTATGGGTGGGTGTGTTACTAAGGAGCAAGCCATCGCTAATGCCCAGTATTTAGACCTAGTATACTCTCAATCTGGCACATTATATGAGATGTTACCTGATGCTCCAAGACCATCATCCGATATGATAGCATCGAAGTCTCCGGCTACACCACCTATTGATGGAGTGATTGGTTCTGTGTCTCAGACTCCTGTGAAATCTTCTTCAAAGTAGAAATCAGTCTCAAACATTGGTTCGAATGATCCCTCTTGAAATTCATATGGTTCTGGTAAGACCTCTGAGGTTCATGCTATCTAGTCTACCACAACAGACAAAACCTCTAAGGGTAAAAAGAAGGGCAAAGGCAAGGCCAAAGCCGATGCCCTGAAATAGGGCCCTCATAAATCTTCTGTTGGTGATTCTTCTCCAAGAAATCCCAAGTATCTGTGCCTCATCTATGAGGAGGATCATTACACTAAAGATTGTCCCCGACGATCTAAAGTTAGTCGCTTACTAAAAGGGACCTCGGTTGTCTTAAAAGAACCCTTTCCATCCCAGTAGACCCAAATGGTAGACCAACCTCAGTCTTCCGCTTCCACAGGTTCCCAAGTGTTTATGATGAATATACCTATAAATGTGGCTACCATATCTAAAGATTATCAAACCCCGACAGCAGGGAAAGAGAAAGAAAGTAACCCTTCCTCCTCTATCCCATCTACCTCTGGTCCTCTCCATATAAAGCGACCTAATCCTGATTCAGCTATCTGACCACCCTCTTGAGGTGTGCTGCGAAAGTCCTTGTATAATCCAAACAATCAAGTCACTCAGTACTACAATATTGTTGAGGATTTGGCTCAAGCGCCATCAGTTATGTCTTCTCTCGAGGTCCTTCAAAGTTGTCCCTCTCAGTGGAAAGAATTACTGTTGGCCATTGGAGGTGTTGATCCATCTTATTCCAACCTCATTTGCTTTGATCTAGAAAACCATGTTCCATGCTTACCTCATTATATTTCCTTTCTCATTCAAGTGATTAATAATGAAAATAAAATTCACAAGATCGTCACTAATTCCCATTTGGACCCCAACAACTGTCTCTCTCAGCATTTTCAGTTTCCTTAATTGTAGCACAACTTACTATTTTTAGCAGTTTTTCGGGTCCTGAACTTCTGGAGCTGTTTTGAGGCCCTAAACGACGTTTTTTGGGAAATTTGGGGGCAACATCGGTCCATGGACCCATGTTGCCCTTCCCAAAGTGGTAGTACTCGGATAGATCTTTCTAACGAGCTATCGTACGCGTCAAACAGAGATCGTATGCCAAAGTTACGACCCCAGGAAATTGATGTACCAATTTACCCAAACGGGGCCCACAATTTGGCGTTTCATCTTCTAGGGTTAGGTTTCGGGATGTGAAGGGTTTTCCATTGTTTCTCAATAATAAATAGGCCTTCGAGCCTCATTGTAACACAGTTCGGAACAGTTCAGAGGCATGTAGCCGCCACATCTCTTCTCAGAGATAAGCTACCATCGCCTTAGCTGGTTTCTTTCCATTTCTGGTTGTAAGCACATTTCAGTATTTTACAGTAATGAAATGAAGTATTATTTCCGCTGCATCTCAGTATTTATGGTTATCTCATCTCTGTATTTATGGTCATCTCTGTAATCTATTGCGTTCCCATTTAAATCTGGATCAGTAGTATCAGAGCGGTCTGCTTTTTCTCTGTTTTTCTTTGCATGTCCCCAACGAGGTCGGGATAAAAGGAGTTAGGGCTTGAACTGGTCGAACCTTTGCAAGACCAACCTCGCAAATCCCGACGGCATCCCATGGCGGATGATAAGAAAAACGAGGGGGCAGGAGATCCTATCAAAATCTTGCTCGAAGAAGCCCTCGAGCGACAAAGGAACGCGATGATGGACAGCTTTGCCCAAATCCTTCAGCGACTACCTAGAGGCGACGCATCGGCTTCCAACAGCGACTCTAGAAATGCCACACCGTTTAAGGTACAAGTTAATTTTGAAATCCCCATCTTCGAGGGTCAAATAGACGCAGATGCCATAGATAAATGGTTAAATCTTCTCGATGGGTATTTTTCTGTTCATGAATTTTCAAGTCGGGAAAAGATTGTTTTCGCTCTTCTCAAAGCAGCCCCCCACGTCAAGGACTGGTGGGAAACCTACTGCAAGCAGAAGGATGAAAGTACAGGCTCACTATTTTCAGCCGCACCCACTTGGAATGACTTCCGGGATGCCATCAAGGAGCAGTATTACCCTGTCGGAAGCTATGAGGACAAATACATCAAATGGACCACACTGCGGTAGGGACGAGACCAAGATGTGCCAGAGTTCACAAACATTTTTCATACCCTTCGCACACAGTTGGGTATCAAAGATTCGGAGCTGCATCTAGTACTCAAATATCGTGGTTACCTCCACAAATACATCCAGGAATAGATGGTTTTCTTGAACATCTCCTCGCTCGGCACGGCGTACCGATACGCTGTCAAAATCGAGAAAAAGTTCAAACAGAAGAAGCGAGACTTTGGATCTGCAAATCCGAAGCCCAAAGGACAAAGCCAAGGCGGGGTGACCCAAGACAACCCGTTGAAGCCGCAAGAAAAGAACAACACCACGAAGCCGAAGAAGGACATAGGAAAGTGGTGTGAGTTCCACAAGAGTCCCACTCATAACACAAGTGAGTGTCGGACCAAGCAGTCGCTAGTGGCTGAGTTGAAGGCTTCCAAATCAGATGTATGTTCTGACCCTGAGCCAGAACCCGACAAGGGTAATGGCAAAGGGAAGCAGATCATTGATGCGGATCCCAACGCCACTGTTGCCACTGCCAAGATCCAGAAAGATGAGCCCGAAAATCCAGAGGAAGGGGAGCGTCTTTTCCACTCACAGATGTGGGTGAAGGGTTCGCCGCTACAATTCATTGTCGACAGTGGCAGCCAAAAGAACCTCGTTTCAGCAGAGGTCGTGAAGCGGTTGGACCTACTGACTACACCGCACCGGCATCCGTACAGTATCGGGTGGCTTCATGAAGGACGAGATCTCAAAGTTCGCCAGCAGTGCCACCTTCCCTACAGCATCAAGCCCTTCACAGACGAGGTATTGTGTGATGTTACACCTCTAGATGTTTGCGATGTATTATTAGGCCAGCCATACTTGTGGAGGCGACATGCTGTGTATGAGTCCAGGCCTCGTGCTGTCATTATTTCTTTGAATAATTCATTATACAAGATACCGGAGGTAGCCCCACCTACTGCCACATCTTTGATCACTACCAAAAAAGGCAGCAAGCTCATATCACAGACCAGGAAATTCATTTGTCTGGTTCACTCCCAAAGTAAGGGGAATATTGTTGCTACATCCATGACCCCTGCAAAGGGTTCCTCCACGCAACAGCAGCAGCAAAGGGATACGGTCATGACAAAACACAGGAACAACTTCTCCTCACCCACATGGGTACCACACAAGTTTGACGTGGGCAACAAAGTCTGGTTGCATCGACAGAAAGAACACCTTACCAGAACCCATCAGAAGCTCAGATCACTCCGACATGGTCCTTACAGCAGTACCAAGGCTATGGGGAACAATGCTTTGGAGCACATCATTCCTCCATTCCTTGGCCTGCACCAAATGTTCAATGTGGACCATCGTCGACCATGCTTCCCACCATCACTGGACACATCAGAGATTGCAGGACAAGTTCAGCAGATGGAGGAACTCAACGCAATGGGGACCATTGCTTCCTAAGGGGGGAGGAATGATCCAGGTGGATGTTGGTGGCCACCCACCTATCCCATTTGGACCCCCACAACTGTCTCTCTCAGCATTTTCAGTTTCCTTAATTGTAGCACAACTTACTATTTTTAGCAGTTTTTCGGGTCCTGAACTTCTGGAGCTGTTTTGAGGCCCTAAACGACGTTTTTTGGGAAATCTGAGGGCAACATGGGTCCATGGACCGATGTTGCCCTTCCCAAAGTGGTAGTACTCGGATAGATCTTTCTAACGAGCTATCGTACGTGTCAAACGGAGATCGTATGCCAAAGTTACGACCCCGGGAAATTGATGTACCAATTTACCCAAACGGGGCCCACAATTTGGTGTTTCATCTTCTAGGGTTAGGTTTCAGGATGTGAAGGGTTTTCCATTGTTTCTCAATAATAAATAGGCCTTCGAGCCTCATTGTAACACAGTTCGGAACAGTTCAGAGGCATGTAGCCGCCACATCTCTTCTCAGAGATAAGCTACCATCGCCCTAGCTGGTTTCTTTCCATTTCTGGTTGTAAGCACATTTCAGTATTTTACAGTAATGAAATGAAGTATTATTTCCGCTGCATCTCAGTATTTATGGTTATCTCATCTCTGTATTTATGGTTATCTCTGTAATCTATTGTGTTCCCATTTAAATCCGGATCAGTGGTATCAGAGCGATCTGCTTTTTCTCTGTTTTTCTTTGCATGTCCCCAACGAGGTCGGGATATAAGGAGTTAGGGCTTGAACTGGTCGAATCTTTGCAAGACCAACCTCGCAAATCCCGACGGCCTCCCATGGCGGATGAGAAGAAAAACGAGGAGGCAGGAGATCCTATCAAAATCTTGCTCGAAGAAGCCCTCGAGCGACAAAGGAACGCGATGATGGACAGCTTTGCCCAAATCCTTCAGCGACTACCTAGAGGCGACGCATCGGCTTCCAACATCGACTCTGGAAATGCCACACCGTTTAAGGTACAAGTTAATTTTGAAATCCCCATCTTCGAGGGTCAAATAGACGTAGATGCCGTAGATAAATGGTTAAATCTGCTCGATGGGTATTTTTCTGTTCATGAATTTTCAAGTCGGGAAAAGATTGTTTTCGCTCTTCTCAAAGCAGCCCCCCACGTCAAGGACTGGTGGGAAACCTACTGCAAGCAGAAGGATGAAAGTACAGGCTCACTATTTTCAACCGCACCCACTTGGAATGACTTCCGGGATGCCATGAAGGAGCAGTATTACCCTGTCGGAAGCTATGAGGACAAATACATCAAATGGACCACACTGCGGCAGGGACGAGACCAAGATGTGCCAGAGTTCACAAACATTTTTCATACCCTTCGCACACAGTTGGGTATCAAAGATTCTGAGCTACATCTGGTACTCAAATACCGTGGTTGCCTGAAAAAATACATCCAGGAAGAGATGGTTTTCTTGAACATCTCCTCACTCAGCACGGCGTACCGATACGCTGTCAAAATCGAGCAAAAGTTCAAACAGAAGAAGCGAGACTTTGGATCTGCAAATCCGAAGCCCAAAGGACAAAGCCAAGGTGGGGTGACCCAAGACAACCCGTCGAAGCCGCAAGAAAAGAACAACACCATGAAACCGAAGAAGGACACAGGAAAGTGGTGTGAGTTCCACAAGAGTCCCACTCATAACACAAGTGAGTGTCGGACCAAGCAGTCGCTGGTGGCTGAGTTGAAGGCTTCCGAATCAGATGCATGTTCTGACCCTGAGCCAGAACCTGACAAGGGTAATGGCAAAGGGAAGCAGATCATTGATGCGGATCCCAATGCCACTGTTGCCACTACCAAGATCCAGAAAGATGAGCCTGAAAATCCAGAGGAAGGGGAGCGTCTTTTCCACTCATAGATGTGGGTGAAGGGTTCGCCGCTGCAATTCATTGTCAACAGTGGCAGCCAAAAGAACCTCGTTTCAGCAGAGGTCGTGAAGCGGTTGGGCCTACCGACTACACCGCACCTGCAGCCGTACAGTATAGGGTGGCTTCATGAAGGACGAGATCTCAGAGTTTGCCAGCAGTGCCACCTTCCCTACAGCATCAAGCCCTTCACAGACGAGGTATTGTGTGATGTTACACCTCTGGATGTTTGCGATGTATTATTAGGCCAGCCATACTTTTGGAGGCGACATGCTATGTATGATTCCAGGCCTCGTGTTGTCATTATTTCTTTGAATAATTCATTATACAGGATACCGGAGGTAGCCCCACCTACTGCCACATCTTTGATCACTACCAAAAAAGGCAGCAAGCTCATATCACAGACCAAGAAATTCATTTGTTTGGTTCACTCCCAAAGTAAGGGGAACATTGTTGCTACATCCATGACCCCTGCAAAGGGTTCCTCCACGCAATAGCAGCAGCAAAGGGATACGGTCATGACAAAACACAGGAACAACTTCTCCTCACCCACATGGGTACCACACAAGTTTCAGGTGGGCAACAAAGTCTGGTTGCATCGACAGAAAGAACACCTTACCAGAACCCATCAGAAGCTCAGATCACTCCGACATGGTCCTTACAGCAGTACCAAGGCTATGGGGAACAATGCTTTGGAGCACATCATTCCTCCATTCCTTGGCCTGCGCCAAATGTTCAATGTGGACCATCGTCGACCATGCTTCCCACCATCACTGGACACATCAGAGATTGCAGGACAAGTTCAGCAGATGGAGGAACTCAACGCAATGGGGACCATTGCTTCCTAAGCGGGGAGGAATGATCCAAGTGGATGTTGGTGGCCACCCACCTATCCCATTTGGACCCCCACAACTGTCTCTCTCAGCATTTTCAGTTTCCTTAATTGTAGCACAACTTACTATTTTTAGCAGTTTTTCCGGTCCTGAACTTCTGGAGCTGTTTTGAGGCCCTAAATGATGTTTTTTGGGAAATCTCAGGGCAACATGGCTCTATGGACCAATGTTGGCCTTCCCA
Organism: Pinus tabuliformis; assembly: GCA_031772625.1. Taxonomy (NCBI): domain Eukaryota; kingdom Viridiplantae; phylum Streptophyta; class Pinopsida; order Pinales; family Pinaceae; genus Pinus; species Pinus tabuliformis. The sequence goes on along the minus strand of CM062812.1, from coordinate 580,288,120 downwards.
AAGTGGTAGTACTCGGATAGATCTTTCTAACGAGCTATCGTACGCGTCAAACGGAGATCGTATGCCAAAGTTACGACCCCAGGAAATTGATGTACCAATTTACCCAAACGGGGCCCACAATTTGGCGTTTCATCTTCTAGGGTTAGGTTTCGGGATGTGAAGGGTTTTCCATTGTTTCTCAATAATAAATAGGCCTTCGAGCCTCATTGTAACACAGTTCGGAACAGTTCAGAGGCATGTAGCCGCCACATCTCTTCTCAGAGATAAGCTACCATCGCCCTAGCTGGTTTCTTTCCATTTCTGGTTGTAAGCACATTTCAGTATTTTACAGTAATGAAATGAAGTATTATTTCCGCTGCATCTCAGTATTTATGGTTATCTCATCTCTGTATTTATGGTTATCTCTGTAATCTATTGCGTTCCCATTTAAATCCGGATCATGAAGGTGCTTTTACCTGCATCATGTCTATGTCTGGTTGGAAGTCAATTGGTTCTCCTACCCTAAACCAATCACCTAACATGTTGGAATCCTTTGATGGAGAGGATTCTCGACCATTCGGTGTCCTTCCTAATCTTGCCATCACCTTGAAGGGCAAGACAGTTAATGTTGAAGTAGAAATTATTGATGCAAATCTTAACTATAATCTTCTACTCGGGTGAAGTTGGACCCATGTTATGCATGTTGTAGCCTCCTCTCTTTTTCACATGCTCCGTTTTCCTCATCAAGGGAAAATCGTCACGGTTGACCAATTTTATTTCTTTGCCTCTTCCTCCTCAAACGAAAATGCTTCTTACGTGAAGCATATTGGTGCTCCATATGAGAGCATGGGAGTTGGAATTTTTGAAGATCCCGCCTTAATGGGTATTTTTCCTCTCCCACCTCCGCATGTTGCCTCAGTCAACATGATCTTGGTTAAGTCTGATCCTTGGGTCATTCCTCCTCCTGATGAAGTTGATTCCTCAGGTGATGTCATGCCGTTAAGCCCTACCGAGATGAATTATGTGGAGATTGTTTTTGCTTTAGCTTCGACATATACTGGTCACACTGCTTTGGGTACCTCTCTTGATGCATATTCTCAATCCCCTTGGCTTGGTTCTTTGAATTATTCTGATCCCGTAATCGAGACGTTTCCTGTTGGAAATAATACTGAGAGGGGGGGTGAATCAGTATTATCAAATCAATTATTTTTCATTTCACAATCAGATTTGTATACTCTACTTCAACTATGGGAAACTGCGCATATACGCTACTGTGTCTAAAGAAACCAGCATATATAAGAAAACTTAAGATTCATTAATTGTTGATCTTTAATCAGTGCATCAGGACTTCATTAATCATAAGAACAATAAATAGGAGCAGTAAAATAGAACAGATCATCACACACATGGACACAAAGATATAAGGTGGAAACCCAATGTGGGTGAAAACCACCTGCTGCAATTCATCTCTATCTTCTTTTAATTAGAAACTTCTTTTTACAATGATTTTGTATTGGTGCAGTCTTATACCAGTACATAGGCTGCTACCTGCAGAAGGCTACAACCTTCTCTTGTTCTCCAGCTTCTCCTGGAAGGGAGCTACAACCCCCTTAGCTCTTGTACTAGCTGAGGTACTAGTACGTAGGTGCTGACCTACAGAAGGCTACAACCTTCTCTTTTCTTCCAGGGACCACGTTTCATAAATTTTCAGACTGGATCCATGAATAACATCAATCAAACATCAAGTATATCTGTATCAACCAATCTCCTTTGCACCAAACAAAACTGAATCAAATAGTCACTTCTCTGAATGTTGTACCCAGAAAACAGTAACAGTAACCAGACACCAATTCTAAAGACAGACCACTACAGAAATAAACAAAAGTAGCTAAAACATATATCAAGAGATGTACGCTACTTCCATATGTACAACCTACGTGCATACGCTTCTGAATTAAGGCTAACCTGCATATACGCTATTTTGAATTACAGAACCAACATGTATACGCGCCTTTGCTCCGATGAACCTGCGTACAAATCTAGAAAAGATAATTCATCCCTTTTAATTATTCAGACATCAGTTATACCTAGATTATCAGATTTATAGATCAAGTCATGCGCCAAAAATGACAGATCAAAATCACACAAAGACACTACTATTCAAGCCTTAAGATCTTGACCCATCAATAGTACTTATCCTTCTTCTTGCACTCAGGTTCCTCCTAGATTCAGATCCAGCTATGCACCATAACCCAATGACCAGTATTTCAAATTTAGCTCTTCATTAGATATTCAATACATAAGTCAATGTCCATGCCTAATGATCTCCTTCCCCTTTTATAATCTTAGGCCTTACACAATACCATGGTCCAAAACCATAACGAATCAATACCTTGGACCAAATACCTGGGTTCAACACTTCAGACGAGATACTATTGTCCAAAACCATAGGTCCAAATGCCAAGGACTAAATATAATGGACCAAAAATAAGTTTTCCCACACATACGCGCTTTTTCGTGCTTGAAAGTGCGTGCATACGCATACACTACTTTTGATCGGAAACCCCGAGTGTATACCCGACTTAGTCAAAGGAAACCTGCGTATATCTCTTTTTCTTTCATTCTGAGATCCTGAACAGTGATCTTGCATCTAAGTGAGTTGCCATCAAGGACAACACCTGTGTCATAGTGCCAAACCTGTGTGATAATGCCAACAATCTCCCCCTTTGGACTTGATGGCAACCCCAAGTCACTCAAAATCATTCTCCCCCTTTGACATCAAGGGCAAAGGGTTATGCTCCCCCTAAGTTCATGCTGAAATCTCTGCTCTGCTGTGTTGTCCATGCTCCCCCTGATTGTAGGCAAGGTCTACAAGAAGATGTTCTACAAGAAGATACATAAATTTATACATCATAAATGACCTTCCTCTCACCAAAGACTCATACATACATCCATCTCCCAACCAAGTGGGGATACACCAAAAGTTTACACAAGATAAAACAAGAACATTACATTATCCATCCCAGGAATAGTGGGGAAACCAAAGTAGGCCGTTACATGACCTTGATAAGAAAAGAAATACATGACATAGAGACGAAATATCTACAACCAGACTATGGTAGTTATCAGCAACTATCATCAGTAGCATCTGTCAATCATCATTTAGACCAGCAACCATGTTCTTCTTCTGCACCTGTTCCCCCTGAAACCAAAAAATTGTGATATTGAACCAAGATCTTCTAGGATAATGCCAACAATGCATTATTAGAAGAATATATATGCTCCCCCTGAACCTATGCCAGATGGTCTCTGTCAGACCCATATCAGACTCCTTTCATCTTGAGCCTGGCCCACTGTTTGTCTTCAAACCAACATATACGCGACTGTATCCACATAAACTAGTGTATGTACTCAGATTCTCCTCATTAAAATCATGTACAACCACTTTTCTCTGAAACAGACAAGTTTCAACAACAAGATGATGCATCAACTACTCCCAGCTTCTGTCTGAGGTATTTAAATGTCTCCGTAGGTAGTGGTTTGGTGAGTATATCAGCAACCTATTCCTTGGAGGGAACATACTCCAATTTGACCTTTTGTTCAAGCACTTGTTCTCGGAGAAAATGATATTTGATAGGTATGTGCTTGGTCTTTGAATGCATGACTGGATTTTTTGAAATGTTGATTGCACTTGTATTATCACATAAAATAGAGATAGGTGGAGTACAAGTGATTTGAAAATCTTGTAGAATTTGCATCATCCAAAGGAGTTGTGTGCAGCAAGATGCAACAGCCACATATTCCGCTTCAACTGTAGATAAAGCAATTGAACTTTGCTTCTTGCTGAACCAAGAGACTAATCTGGAACCCATAAAGAATGCACCACCACTAGTGCTTTTTCTGTCATCCACGCTTCCTGCCCAATCTGCATCTGTATATGCATGAAGTGTGAGATCTATATCTCTAGGATACCATAAGCCATAGTTTTGTGTCCCTTGAAGATATTTGAAAATTCTTTTAACTTCCTGAAGGTGTGCTTCTTTCGGATTTGCCTAAAATCTTCCAACTATTCCCACTGCATGCATGATGTCTGGTCAAGTACCTGTCAGATAGAGCATACTACCAATCATGGATCTATAGGTTGGTTGATGTACTGCTGCTGAATCATCATTGGCGCTGAGGCTGCATCCTGTTACCATAGGGGTACATACTGGTTTTGAATCTTCCATGCCATATTTCTTCAAGATCTCCTTGAGGTACTTGGTTTGTGATAAAAAGATACCGTCTTTATTTTGTTGGACTTGTAAACCAAGAAAATATGTCAGCTCACCAAGCAAGGACATTTCACAGTCTTTCTGCGTCAGCAAAGCAAAATTTTGACTCATGGCTTCTTCATTGCTACCAAAAATGACATCATCAACATACACAACAAGTATTAGCAATTTATCATTCTCAATTTTTACATATAGATTGCTATCTGCTAATCCTTTTGAAAAACCTTGTTGATGGAGGTATTTTTCCAGATGATAATACCAAGCCCTTGGAGCCTGTTTAAGACCATTGAGTGCCTTCTTAAGTTTGCATAAAAGTTTTGGATCATTTCCAAGGATGAATCCATCTGGTTGCTCAATATACACTTCTTCTTCCAAGTCTCCATTTAAAAAGGCAGATTTCACATCCATTTGAAAAACTTTGAACTTCTGAAAGCTAGAAAGAGCAAGGAACATTCTTATGGATTCAAGTCTAGCAACTGGTGCAAAAGTTTCTTCAAAGTCTATACCTTCTTGTTGAGCATACCCTTTACAAACAAATCTAGCCTTGTTTCTAATAACATCTCCATTTTCATTCAGCTTGTTTTTGAATATCCATTTTGTCCCTATGACATTCTTATCATTTGGTCTAAGAACCAACTCCCAAGTGTTATTCTTTTCAATCTGCTCAAGTTCTTCATTCATGGCCTTGTCCCAGCATTCATATTTGCATGCTTCTCTTACATTTTGTGGTTTAGTGGAGAGTAATGCTAGATAGCTTGAAGCTTCTGAAATAGTTCATCTTGTTTGTACACCCGCCTCTTTCTGCCCCAAAATTTAAGTTTCTGGATGATTCTTCTGAACGTACCTGGATGGATTTTTTTCTTCTATCCTTATCTGTTCTTCTGGTGCCTCATTGGTATCTTCTTCATCATAAGTTTGATTTGATGTTGAATGATAGTCCTCATCATCTTCGAAATCTTCAAGTTTTACCCGCCTACGAATGTTTCCTTCTTCATCAACCACTACATCAATACTTTCAACAACTTTTCCAAGTCTTTTATTGTAACACTTGTATCCTTTGTTGTGGGGAGAATAACCAAGGAGAATGCCTTCATCTGCTCTAGGTTCAAACTTGCCAAGGTTTTCATCAGTCCTTTTGATGTAACATTTGCTTCCAAAAATCTTGAAGTATTTAACCGTGGGAGTCTTACCATACCAAAATTTATGAGGAGTTTGAGTGTTGTTCACCTGGACGTTTGTCTTGTTGAGAATAGTAACTGCAGCAAATGCAGCTCCACCCTAGAAAGTTGTGGGAGTTCCAAACTCATCAAGCATAGCATGAGACATTTGTTGAACCATTCTGTTCATCCTTTCCACTACTCCATTTTGCTGAGGAGTCCTTGCAATAGAGAATTCCCTTCTTATCCCATGTTCTTCACAAAAATCAAAAAATTCATCCGAGGTAAATTCCCCTCCTAGATTAGACCTGAGGCATTTGATTCTACGATCTGATTCATTTTCAACCAAGGCTTTGAATGCTATGAACTTTTCAAAAGCTTCGTCTTTATGCTTCAGGAGTCCTATCCAACACATCCTTGAAAAGTCGTCAATGAACAATATGAAGTATTCTTCTCCTCGAGGTGACCTCTTCCTAGTTGGACCACATACATCAGTATGGAAAAGTTCAAGTGGCCTACTAGCTGATCCTTCCTTCTCAGGGAAATTAGTTCTAGTTTGCTTCTCAAACTGACATGATTTGCATATTGTATTGTCTGGAATTCTGATGTCAGGGAGATCATGAACCTCTTGATATTTGCATGCTTTCCTTATCTGAGAGAAGCTTAGATGCCCCAATCTTCTGTGCCATAGCAAGTGTTCATCATTCTTCCTTACATAGAATTTTTGTTGTCCTCCCTTGAGTATGTATAAATTATTTGGTGTTCTTATGCCTTTGATCACTGTTTCTACTGCATCAAGCTCACAAACAATACATCCATTTGATAGAAATATTACCTCATTTCCTTGATCACACATTTGACTAACACTCAATAGATTATGCTTTAACCCATCAACATACATGACATTTCCAGCTTTGACCTTTTCTTTCAAAAGAACAGAACCTTTACCTTTTATGAATGCAGGGTTGTCATTTCCAAATGAGACCTTCTTTTCATTTTCTAAAGCACTATATGATTGAAGTTTTTCTTTATCACCTGTCATATGTTTCGAGCATCCACTGTCGATGTACCACTGATTTTCCTGCCCTTCCACATATAAGGCTATACCACATCTTTCTGGTTGTGGTTCTTTCTTCCTCCATGTTTTGGGACTCAATGAAGCTTGCTCCTTCTGAGTTGTTTGACGAAACCTACTCCTGCATTCAGAATCTTCATGACCGAAGTTGTTACAAATAGAACATTCTATTTCATTTTCAAGAGCAGAAAAGTTATTGTAAGTTCTTTTCGTGATTCCAGTCACACTCCTTTGATTTCGTGCTTCTCTAGTCATGATGGTCTTGTAGACAACACGTTGAGATGCTTTGTGTCCAAAGTTATGACAAGAGAAGCATTGGCCATTGAAGAAATTCCTGTGATTATCAAGCCTTCTATCCAGGTGATTGTAATTTCCATAGCCATTCGTTCTTGAGATAAATTGAGAATGATTTACCTGCGGTTGGTTGTAGCTTCTGTTCATCCTTGAAGTAGATTGCTCTCGATTTACTTGGTGATCTTTGTTCATTCTTGAAGTAAATTGTCCCTGATTTACCTGGTGATCTGCATTGTGCCTTTGCTGTCGATTGTCAACCTGTTCACTTCTCCTTGCTGCTTCAAGATAACTTTTGGAGGTAGATGGCTTTTGTGCTTGAGATTCTTCTTCAGTATACCCAAGACCTGTCTTGATTAGAGGAGAACGTTGCACTTTGATAATCTCATCTAAAGTTTCAGATCCTTTAGCAAATCTAAGATTAAGAGCTTTTGTTTTCTCAATATCTTTTCTAAGTCCCACAATTTCACATTCTAACTTTTCATTGTGTTTTTCCCTTTCAGCAAGTTGGAATGTCAGAGTATCTATAATCATATTCTTTTCTTCTAAACAAATTTTAAGTTTAGAAATTTCTTCATAAAGACCTTCTTCATCTATAGCATCCAATAAATCATCATCTTCAAAATCCATCAAAAGTCTATAATCATTACCTTGTTCATCTTCATCACTATTTGAAAATCCATCACTGTCTTCATGTGTATAATAGCTCTTCTTACTTACATTCTGTTTTTTGTTCCATCTAACTGGTTCCTTACCTTTGTCAAGATTATCTTTATGAGGACACTTGGATGCATAGTGACCGACTCTTCCACAAGCAAAGAATTTAAAAGGTAGCTTACCTCTGAATCTTCCAGAACCCCGTTGAAGGTTCTTGACAAAGTTTGATTCTTCCTCTCCTTCTGACATATGTCCTGACTCATTGTATTCTCCTTTTCCTGAGGCTTTGAATGCAAATTCTCTCATATCTAATGGTCCCCCTTTTCTCATTTCGAAAGCAGTTAGGATTCCATGCAGCTATGACATGGTAATGCTTTGAAGATTCTACTTTTCTTCTATGGCTAAAACTTTTGATTCAAACTTAGAAGACAAAGATCTTAGAACCTTTTCAACCAAAGTAGCTTCTTTATCTCTTCACCCAAGTTTTTCATACAATTAACAATCTCATCTATACGTAAGAAATTATTAGCCACACTTTCATCATTGTGCATTCTGAGATTTTCATATTGGATTTTGAGAGTTTGTAGTTTTTCATGTTTTACCTGATCATCTCCTTCATAGCTCAGAACGATCTTGTCCCATATTTCTTTTGCGGTTTTGAGCTGCATAACCTTGACGAATTTTGATTGAGATAAACTCCCTAATAGAGTATTGACAGCCTTTGCATTTGTTTCATACTGCTTTTTACCAACCGTATCTGTAGGAGTTGCTGATGGAAATGTGTATCCTGTTTCCACGATATCCCAAACTTCTGTACCAAGAGATTGAATATAGCTTGTGATTCTTACCTTCCAATAGATGAAGTTGCTTCCATCAAAGATTGGTGGCCTAATAGATGCCTCCTTTTCGTAATTGCTCATGATGATAGATCTTCCTTCAAGCAATCAAGCCTCTTCTGAAGGACCTGCTCTGATTCCAATTGTTGGAAATAATACTGAGAGGGGGGGTGAATCAGTATTATCAAATCAATTATTTTTCATTTCACAATCAGATTTGTATACACTACTTCAGCTATGGGAAACTACGTATATACGCTACTGTGTCTAAAGAAACCAGCGTATATCAGAAAACTTAAGATTCATTAATTGTTGATCTTTAATCAGTGCATCAGGACTTCATTAATCATAAGAACAGTAAACAGGAGCAATAAAACAGAACAGATCATCACACACATGGACACAAAGATATAAGGTGGAAACCCAATGTGGGAGAAAACCACCTGCTGCAATTCATCTCTATATTCTTTTAATTAGAAACTTCTTTTTACAATGATTTTGTATTGGTGCAATCTTATACCAGTACGTAGGCTGCTACCTGTAGAAGGCTACAACCTTCTCTCGTTCTCTAGCTTCTCCTGGAAGGGAGCTACAACCCCCTTAGCTCTTGTACTAGCTGAGGTACTAGTACGTAGGTGTTGACCTACAGAAGGCTACAACCTTCTCTTTTCTTCCAGGGACCACGTTTCATAAATTTTCAGACTGGATCCATGAATAACATCAATCAAACATCAAGTATATCTGTATCAACCAATCTCCTTTGCACCAAACAAAACTGAATCAAATAGTCACTTCTCTGAATGTTGTACCCAGAAAACAGTAACAATAACCAGACACCAATTCTGAACCCAGACCACTACAGCAATAAACAAAAGTAGCTAAAACATATATCAAGAGACGTACGCTACTTCAATGTGTACAACCTACGTGCATACGCTTCTGAATTAAGGCCAACCTGTGTATACAATATTTTGAATTATAGAACCAGCGTGTATACGCACCTTTGCTTCGCTGAACCTGCGTACAGATCTATAAAAGATAATTCATCCTTTTTACTTATTCAGACATCAGTTATACCCAGATTATCAGATTTATAGATCAAGTCATGCGCCAAAAATAACAGATCAAAATCACACAAAGATACTACTATTCAAGCCTTAAGATCTTGACCCATCAATAGTACTTATCCTTCTTCTTGCGCTCAGGTTCCTCCTAGATTCAGATCCAGCTATGCACCATAACCCAATGACCAGTATTTCAGATTTAGCTCTTCATCAGATATTCAATACTTAAGTTAATTTCCATGCCTAATGATATCCTTCCCCTTTTATAGTCTTAGGCCTTACACAATACCATGGTCCAAAACCATAACGAATCAATACCTTGGACCAAATACCTGGGTTCAACACTTCAGACGAGATACTATGGTCCAAAACCATAGGTCCAAATACCAAGGACTAAATACCATGGACCAAAAATAAGTTTTCCCACACGTACACGCTTTTTTGTGCATGAAAGTGCATGCATATGCATACGCTACTTTTGATCGGCAATCCCACGTGTATATGCGACTTAGTCAAAGGAAACCTGCGTATATCTCTTTTTCTTTCATTCTGAGAGCCTGAACAATGATCTTCCATCTGAGTGAGTTGCCATCAAGAACAACACTTGTGCCATAGTGCCAAACCTGTGTCATAATGCCAACATTTCCTATTGACAAAAGTGTCATGGAAGTTATGTCTCTTGAGGAAGCTTCTTGGAATGATACTCATCATTGTTCCTCATTCTTACCTGGCCTGGAAATCATGTCTACCTATCTTGAGGAGTTTTCTTCTCTGTTCGTGACCCGACCACTTCAGACACCTATCATGCCCCATGAAGTCTAGTTGTTAGGGAATATGGGTAATATTACCCCAACCATGCCTATTGACATTGTCAAAATCATTCAACAAGAGGCAGCTTTTCTCCATCCTGAGTTCAGGTTTTCCTCGCCTCCCTTCATGAGACTTTTTCACCAAGTTTCTACCGTTTACCCATTATCACAATGGGGTTTCCATATTATGACTCGTAACCCTCACTCACCTAGGGGGCATGGGGGCACAGCCTTTTATGAGTTTTACTCTGTTATTTGGCCGAGTCAATATTTACACGTCATGTCAATGGTGAAACTCTGGTTTTCTTATTTCTTAATTGATTACCCGAGTCCAGAAATGGACTCCATCAAAACGTATTATGCATGAGTCATCTCGCATGATTACTTATGTACATAAGTGTGCTATTAATTTTTGTGTAGTCTGGTTTGGTGTGTTTTTTCAAGCAGTTTTCCTGCTTATTATGACTTCACCTACTTTGCAGATGTCTATGACTCCTTATGTCGATTTTGCTGATGGTCCTTGCCATAGTACCTGGAATCTATCATCTATGGCATGGGTTATTTATGACCCTTGTGGTGAGTTGATTGATCTTTAAGGTATTTTTTTAGGTCAAACAACTAATAACATTATTGAATATAGCGCAGTTCTCAAACTCTTGTCAGAAGCCATTGCTCTTGACATTTGAGAAATGGTTGTAAACCTTGATTTGCAACTTGTTGTTCTTCAGCTCAATGGGAAATATTCTGTCAAAAACCCTCAATTATTGAGAATGTATTTGTGTATTTGTCTCTTGGAAATAAATTTTGATTATATCACATATCATCACATTCCTAGGCATATGAATACATTAACAGATGCATTGGCTAATTATGTTTTAGACAGACATTTACGCAATATGTGAAAAACATTGTATCATAGTAAACAGGAAATATAGCATATATATGTCGATAATGTTTGAGTGTAATACATCAAAATCCAAAAAATAATATATGTGTTCCAAGTACATCTGTGGCTTGTGTTGAACCTCAAAATTACTCTTTCCCTAACAACTCTTCTCATTCCTTTTCTTTGTTTTTCCATGAGAAAGATGCATTCTCATCACCAATAACTGGTATATACTGTCTTGAGGAGGACATTTAGTGATTTACATGTTATGCTGTTATGTTTTTTTGTTTGAATAAATTTTTGTATATTAGCTACAGAACGCAGCCTATTCTGCAGCTAATCGACTGTTCCGTAGCTACCTTCATGCTCTAATAGGTTCCAGGTGTCAGAAGGAGAAACTAGCTACATGGACAGCTTGGAAATCATCGTGATGTGGACCCTGTGCTATTCACTTAGCCCAGGTCGACAAAGAAGATGGAATAAGACTATGGTCAATGGATAAGTCAAACATGGAGAGACCGAAGGTAACAAGACTCTATTTCGCGGTTAATTAACACGTTTCACAGTGATGGGAAGAATTATCCGAAACAACTACTTGTACCTACGGACTCCAACAGCCACCTGTACAACCGAATCTAATAGCCACCATGCCTTGGATTTATGTCTCCAGCAACCAAGGAAGAAATTCCACATATCTGTCTTCTACGTGTTTGACTATAGCATGTTTTTCTCCACAAATAGTTATATTGTTTTTCTTATAAATACCTGTGTAAAGGAACGAAGAAGTTAGTGGTACTAGTGATAGTTTTATTATGAAATCGAAGTTCCAAAACTTTGTAATTTCTGGGCATTTTGTGTCCCTGTTTTTAATATGAAGATCGAATGTTTTATGAAAATCTGAAGGAGTTTTCTTGGAGTTGATTGAGAAAGCGTAGCCTAATCAGTTGCAGAGGGTCCCTGCAATGAAGAAGGTTCATTTCATTTTATTTTTCTTCTTCTTGTTAACTGTAAATTCATCATTTTCTTTCACAGTTTTTATAATCATTTTCTTACTAACAATGTTTATAATGTAATTTCCATCATTTTATTATTAATAGTGTTCATAATTTAGAGTAGCTTCCATTTTCTTGATCTCTTTTTAGTTTTTATCAGCAATTTAGAAGATGAAACTCAGTAATGTAATCTAGTTTACTTCATTCACTATTTTTATAGTCTTTAAATTCTCAATTAGACTAATCAATGCCATTTACTATCTTTGCCATTTTATTTTTAGTTTACCAACTCATGGTGTTAATGAATGTTTATGAAAAACCCTTCAAGTTGATAATTCATCCTTAACTAAGTGGTTGAATATTTCATTTTTTCAATAAGTTATTGTTGTGTCTCTGTATTTGTTTTCTCTTAGATTAATGAAGTACAGAATTCGTCAAATGTCATCCCAAGGAGACTTTCTCCCAAAATTGAGAGGCATAGTAACTAAGTATTTCATTTAGTTTTATTTTTTTAATTAGTTAGATATCAATTGCAAATTTCACTTTCAGTTTTAATTCATGATTTGGAAATAATGGTAAAACGGGAATAGAAACTTTGTTTTCATTTCTTTCTTAAGCTTTGCTTCCAAGTCTTTCTTAGCTCTGTTTTCATTTCTTTCTTAAGCTCTGTTTTCATTTTTAGATTTTGAGCAGTCTTTACGAAAGTTAGATTTAAGTTTTTGATAATTACATTGTAAATCATTAGGAATTAAAAGACCAAAAACCCCCCAAAACAACAAAGTAAGAAGGGTTATCTAGTAGAAACAATGCACTACACTTCATTAGTTTATGATGCCCAGATTGATAATTTATGTAGAGAAATTTAGGACACTAAATTGACCAAACATTTTGGCGTTGTTTTCGGGGAAGTGTAACTAGGTAGCCTTATCTCTTACATTCAAAAAAAAAATGACATGCATAGAGAAAGAGACTCTAGGGGTAGATTTGTAGCTAGGGACGGAAGTTCAATTCCTACAACACCACCTACTCCACCAAGAACAAGAAAAGACAAACCTCCATCCCAAATTCATACTCCTAGCCATAGGACTCCTGGAATTCTAGGGACAGAAATCCAATCAAAAGAATCTCCTACTTCATCTACCAAAGTAGTCTTAGGGGAAAAAAAAATTGAATCTCCAATAGCAGGGATAGCCTTTTTCACCTCCACAAGAGAGCACATTGTAGTTGAAGAATTAGGAATACCTGGTGACGAAGAAGAAGTAGAACCCCTCTCCCATATTCCATTAATAGAAGAACTAGAGGAAGAGGAAGCAACCTTGCAAGCTGAACCCTATACTGACTCTGAAGAAACTATAATGGCAGAAGAAGAAAAATATGGAGAATTCTCACTGTTTAGAGGAGGGGGTAGAGGAAATAATGGAGGAGGTAGAGGAAATAATGGAGCGGGACGAGGAAATAGGGAAATAGATAATTCTTTTGGATTCCCTATAGTGGATGAGGAAACAAATGCCATAATGAAAAATATCTCACCTTCTGTCCTCCCAAATTTCTATGGGTTGAAAAGTGAGGATCCTGAAACATTTTTATTTGAGTTTGAAGTCTTGTGCATAACTTATGACTATCTAGAAGACTCTCAAAAACTTAAATTGTTTCCTTCAACACTGAAAGGAGCTACTTTGAAATGGTTCATGGGGTTAGTCACTCAGTCCATTAGAACATGGAATGACATGAAAAAAACGTTTTTGGATAGGTATTTGGATTATTGCATGCCGACCAATCACAAAGATGAAGTGTTCAAAATGATGCAAAGAGAGGATGAAAACTTAGAAGATTTGATTGAGAGATTCAACTATAATTTGAAAAGAGAAAAGATGAACAATTTAGATGAAGAAACCTTGAAAGCTCTTTTATTAAAATCCATTAGAGATGAGTGGATAGATATCCTTAACATGATGGGGAAGGGAGATATCTCTCAACTTCCATTAAATGATATAGGAGAATTGTGTGTTCATCTCTCAAGAGGGAAATCTAAAATAGGGAAAGGGCCAAGAGATCCTTCTCTTGTTAGAGTAAACAAATCTACAACTGGATCTGTAAATAGGGAAGAAATTGGTAATATGCTTGATGAATTTAAAACTGACATTCTATGGAGCCTTAGTGAGCAACTAGACACCCTTAAAGTACAAAACAAGTAGAAAACCGAGGCTGATGCTTTAGTCATGTTTTGTCCAAAATGCAAAAAAAACATGCTCTAAGGGAATGCCCTTTAGATGCAAAAATTGTAGAAACTTGTATGATTTGCTCAAAAAGCCATAAGACCAATGTTTGTCCTTCAATCCCAGGTCTTAAGGTTGTCTTTCAAGAGGAAACGGTCCCAAATTCTGCAAAACCTCTTTCTTTTGTTGCTAGAAGACCTTGGCAGGGGCCACAAAATCAAGAATTTAACAATCAAATGTATCTTCAGCCCCCACTAAATTGGAATTCTTGGCAGCAACCTTGGCCTCAACCTCAATATCAATCTCAACCGTGGGCACAAGGAGTACAAAATCCTTATGGTAGATTTTCTCAATAGTATCAATATCCTCCATCATATCAGAATTATCCTCCACCACACATTCAGCAACAAAATCAGCAGCCAGAACTTCAAAATCAAAATCCTCAACTTTCATTGCCATTTCCACAACAACCTCCACAACAAAACTAAAATCCTCAACTCTTACTGCCATTTCAGCAGAAACCAAATCAGCTACTTGCCCAACCATTACCAAACCCCAACAATAAAAACCCTTGGAATGCTTACATGGTATAAGGACAACAATTTCCAACCTAGATGATTACTCCTCTAGATCTTAATGATGTTCAAATAAGAACTAGAAGGATATTAGAAAAGGAAAGACCTTCTATAGTTATTCAGGAATAAGACAGTTCTGAGGAAGATTCTCTAAAAGTCAATAAAAATTTTGATGGAACATCCCTCCAAAACCAAAACATCGGAAAAGAAAAAATAAAAGAATCAGTGAACACAACTCCTATCATTAAGCAACCAACATCTACTTCTACAACTCCTTTTTTCTGAAAGACTACAAATTGATAGAGGGGTAGAAAAATAGATCTTGTTGCCAAACTATGATTTTCTATATGAATTGAATAATGTCTGTATCAAAATTCCTTTGCTACAAGCCATTAGAGAAATTCCAATTCTAGAAAAAACAATAAAAGAGTTGAGGATAAAAAAACCAGTAAGGAAAGAAAAAGAAACAAAAATAATTCACTTGGTAGGAAAAATAGCAGACATAATGATGGGAAAAATTGCCATACAAAAATATGTGGATCCAAGAAGTCCAATTCTGAAAACACTTATCAATGGAGTTGAAATTCCAAATACATTGATTGACTTATGGGCAGCAATAAACATCATGAGCAAACAAACTATGGAGTAGCTCAAGCTTCCTAATCTTCTCTACACACCTACCTTACTGCAACTAGTAGATAGATTAGTAATCAAACCAGATGGTGTGCTAGAAGATATTTCAGTATCCTTAGATTCTTGGGAATATCCTATTGATTTCATGATCTTAACTCCCAAGAGCAATCTAGGAGGACATCCACTGACCTTGGCTGGCCACAGCTGATGCTTTTATTAGCTGTAGATCTAGTGACATGTATATTTCTGATGGTAATTCAACAAAGAAATTTACTCTATATCCTCCAGCAAAAGCAATCACAGAAATAGATGACAAAGAATGGATTGATGATGAAGATGATATTCAGCCTCTCTTTACTATTTCAGAAATTAGTGAAGATAGTCAAATTTTGAATACATTGGAAAATTTTGAATCATCTTCAGAATATGACCATGAGCAATTTCAAGAAAAATCTAATGTTGAATATTTGTCATCTAGGCAGATGTCTCTCTATTCTATGGAAGAGTTTGGTAGCTCTACAATTGAAATTTTTCCAGGTAGGACATTGAACATAAACAAAAACTTGGAGAAACTACAACAAGAAGAGCTAATCAAAACATTACAAAAACATTCTGCTACATTTGCATGGGAATACACCAACATGAAAGGCATTGATCCTAAGACTTGTATCCATCACATCTATATTGAGGAAAATTGTAAACCTATCAGACAACCTCAGAGAAGGATGAATCCAAATCTTAGAGAGATTGTGAAAGAAGAGCTCCAAAAATTACTGAATGTAAACTTCATTTACCCAATTTCAGATAGCCAATGGGTTTCTCCTTTGGTAATTGTGCCTAAAAATAATGGTAAATGGAGGGTGTGCATTGATTACCGAGAATTGAATAAAGCAACCCTTAAAGATCATTTTCCTTTGCCTTTTATAGATCAAGTGTTAGATACATTAGCAGATAAGAAGTATTTCTCATTCTTGGATGGTTTTAGTGGTTATAATCAAATTCAGGTAGCACCTGAAGATCAAGATAAGACCACATTTACTTGTCCATGGGGAACTTATTCCTACTGAGTACTTCCTTTTGGGTTATGTAATGCACCTGCAACATTCCAAAGAGTAGTACTAAGAATTTTTTCTGATCTGATACATGATTGTGTAGAGGTATATATGGATGATTTTACAGTCTATGGAAATACATTTGAAGAAGCTTTGGAAAATTTGGAAAAAGTTCTTAAAATATGTAGGGAAACAAACCTTTCACTAAGCCATGAAATTTTTTTATGATGTTTACAGAGGGTATTGTTTTAGGACATCACATTTCAGAAGATGGAATTAAAGTAGACAAATCTAAAGTTGAAGTCATCTCTAAATTATCAATTCCAAATTTCCAAAAGGATGTTAGAAGTTTTCTAGGATTTACAGGATACTATAGAATATTTATAGAAAACTTCACTAAAATAGCATCTCCACTCTTCAAATTTCTTACCAAAGATTGTGAATTCATTTGGAATTCTGATTGCCAATTGTCATTTGAAACCTTGAAAACAAAAATTTCCGAAGCACCCATTTTAAGAGGTCCAAATTAGCAACTCCCTTTCCATATTTCAACAGATGCTTCAGATACAGCTCTGGGAGTTGTATTGGGACAAAAAGATTTGATTCCTTATGCCATTTACTATACAAGTAAGAATTTGACTCCCGCTGAGTTAAATTATACTGTGACTGAAAAGAAATTTTTAGTTGTTGTTCATGCAATTAACAAGTTCAGACACTATATAACAGGCTATGAAACCTTGTTCATACAGATCACTCTGCAATTAGATATTTGATGAATAAACATATTACTAATGGCAGAGTTACAAGATGGATTTTACTTTTGCAAGACTTCAACATTACTGTGCTAGATAGACCTGGAAAACAAAACACAGTTGCTGATTTCTTGTCCAGGATTCAGAATATCAAATAAGATTCTCCGATTAAAGATAATTTTCCTGATGAATATCTTTTTGCAGTAACTACTCAAACTCCTTGGTCTGCATATATTGCTAGCTATTTAGTCACAGGGAAGTTACCTTCACATTTGTTTCCTAGAGAAAAAAGAACAATTATTCAGGTAAGTGCAAGATATTCATGGATCACTAACGAATTGTATAAAATAGGCCCAGATCTTATAATCATAAGGTGTGCCAGGGAAGATGAAATGCCCGAGATTCTTAAGGAATGTCATGATGAGCCATGTGGTGGGAACTTTTCTGCCAAAAGGATAGCCTATAAAATCCTTTCTTTAGGATATTATTGGCCATCCATTTTCAAAGATGCTAAAGAATATGTCAAGAGATGTGACAGCTACCAAAGGGTAGGGAAACCTGCTCCCTCAAATGAAATGCCATTACAAACTCAGGTACTCATCGAACCTTTTGAAAAGTGGGCCTTAGATTTTGTTGGGCCAATTAATCCTCCATCTAAGCAGAAAAAGTATATATTGATATGCACTGATTATGTCACTAAATGGGTAGAGGCAAAATAATTACCTTTTGCTAATGAAAAATCTATAGTTAATTTCATTTTTGAGGACATCTTTACTTTCTTTTGTGTTCCAAGAGAAATTGTGACAAATAAGGTACCTCAATTTACATCTAATCCGGTGGAAGGGCTTGTGGAAGAATACAAGATCAAACATCGGAAATATACTCCTTATCATCCACAAGCAAATGGACAAGTGCAATCTACAAATAAAGTGATTGAAGGAATCCTCACCAAGACTATGCATCTATAGAGAAGAGATTGGGCATAAAGGATTCCTGAAGCCTTATGGGCCTATAGAACTACATGGAGGAACACAACGGGGCATACACCCTATGAACTTGTTTATGGGAAACAAGTCATGTTCCCTATAGAGTTCCAAATCAGAACTTTCAAGATGGCAGTCCAGCTGGGACTAGATTTATCAGAGGCACAAAAGCATAGGCTGAAGCAATTAAATGAACTTGATTAAATTAGGCAAGAGTCACTTCAAAGGACTAGTATAGTCCAACTAAAGAGGGATAAATGGCATGACAAATATATCAAGGACAAGAGGTTTCAAGTGGGAGATTGGGCGTTGATTCAAAGTTTAAAGATTTTCAAGGGAAGTTTCAAACTCATTGGCTTGGGCCATATGAGATTCAAAAAGTCTTTAGTAATGGAGCAGTGAGAATAAGAACAATATATGAAAGTAAAACTCCTCTTCTTGTGAATGGTCATAGATTAAATATATATTAGAAACCGATTTCAAAAGAGGAGTTCATCAAAATTTTCCAAGACAATTCTGAAATGAAGTTAGTGAAGAAGAATCCTTCTTCTCCACTAACTTAGTCTTTATTTTTCCTATGAAAGAAAAAGACAAATAAATAAATAAATAAATATATATATATATATATATATATATATATATATATATATATATATATATATATATATATATATATATATAATAAATTGTATAAGGTTGAAAACCAATCATTGATTCTGACAAAAAGCCACAATCACTATGTAGTGTAGATTCTGCAAAATTCATCATCTCACCTCACTCCATTTTATTTTTACAGTTTCACTTCATCCCATTGTCATATTTCATCAATAAATTTTTCCTTTTTCAATATTCATTCCATCTCCATTTCATTTATCATCTTGTCTTACATCTCATTTCATTTCACTTACATAGCCATTTCCATTTCATTCATGATCCATAAGCCATATTTCACTTTTTGTTTCACGTTCTGCAGCTGATTCTATTCTGCAGTTGATTCTGTTCTGTAGCTAATCTGATTCTACAGCTACAATTTGTTTATCAGTTCAGGCACAAGTGTACAGTTCATAATAAAATCATGTATGCAGGGAATTGAAGAAAAAACAATTTTTGAAGACCAATCATGCTCAAGGTATCTGTGGATCAACATCAAAAAAATTAGCAAGCAAAAGGTAAAGGTTCCAAAGGTAAATGCAAAAATGTATTTCAAAAAGCAATTTGAAAACATAAGTTTGTATGGTATGTATAATCACATGTCTCCTTAATCAACCATCATTTGATTTTACCGCCACGATGTCTCCACCATATCTTCGATCTCTAATGAAAAATGGTTTCAATGATTCTTTCATAACAAATCTCTACTTAAAACTCGATAACCTATACTCAAACGGTCAAGATAACGATGTGACCTACCTATCTATGACTCTCTATACCCTGTAGGAATTTACAGGGTAAGTTCCTCAGACAGAACACCAAAGGACACCACTCACACACAGATCACAGATCAATACACCAGTATTTTGACGTGGTTAAACCCCTCAAAGAGGGAAACAGTCCATGGCCTGAGCCAACGCGGCCACTTCAGGGAATTTATTAATAAAAGAATGAAAATTTACATAAGCTTCTCTCATGAACGGGTTAACCTACAAATGACCCTCCATGCTCTTTAAATAGAGATCATGGACCAATCAGGTGTTAAGCCATGGATCAAGTGTCGGTAATACCGAGGAGAGAATGAACCGTCAGATCACTACATATCGTGACTGCTGGATCGTAAGTTACAAAATGTACATAGTAAAGAAACACACTTTACCTAACTCTATACTAGACCAAGTTATACTTAACTATTTCCTATGTGTCGGAATATCCTAACATCCCCCCTTAAGAACAACTTGGGATAGGATTGAAGGATTTACAAATATGACACAATAGGAGAAGGAAGGAGGCACTAGTGCCTATCCCCCCTTAGTGACAACTTCCTGAACTCCAACCATAAATCGAAGTTTAGTGAACTTCGCCTCTGTGAGAACCTTTGTAAAGATGTCTGCAACTTGATCATCTGTTGAACAATATTGCACTTCAAGAACATGGTCGTGAATGAGGTTTCTGATGAAGTGCATGTGCAGTTCAATGTGTTTGTTGCGCTGATGTTGCACTGGATCTTTGCATAGTTGAATGGCACTTTGATTATCACACCAAAGTGTAGTCGGATGTTGCTACTGAAAGCCAAACTTTGACAGGATCTGATGAAGCCACAAGGCTTCCTTACTAGCTTCTATGGCACCACGATACTCTGCTTCTGCTGAAGAAAGAGAAATGGCACCTTGTTTCTTGCAAGCCCATGTAATAGGTCCTGAACCAAGAGTGAACACATAACCTCGAACATAATGAAGTGTTCTTTTAGCTGCTTTCCAATGAATTTCTCGTGGGTTTTGCATAAACCGAGCAACAAGGCCAACAGCAAAGGAAAGGTCAGGACGAGTATGGGTTAGATACAAAAGTTTTCCTACAAGTTGACGATATAAGGTAGCATCAACTTCAGGAGAAGTACAAGTGACTGAAAGTTTGACTCCAGACTGAAAGGGAGAAGGGGCTGGCTTACAGTCTTCCATGTGAAAATGGCGTAGAATATCACAGGCATATTTGGACTGGGAAAGGGAAATACCTTCCTTGGATTGCAAGACTTGAAGACCGAGAAAATAATGTAAGTGTCCTAAGTTTGTCATTTCAAACTTCCTTTTAAGGCTAGACTTCACATGGTTTATAAGGTTGGGATCACTACCAATCAGGATAAGATCATCAACATAAAGAACAAGAATGATAAGAGACTTGCCCACTTTCTTGGTAGACAGTATTGTCAGAATGACACCTAGAAAAGCCATTTTCTAAAAGAAAGTTATCCATTTTGGCATACCAAGCTCGAGGAGCTTGCTTGAGACCATAAAGAGATTTCTTAAGCCGACATACAAGGCTGGAGTCTGTTTGTATAAAGCCAATAGGTTGTTCCATATAGATTTCTTCATGCAAGTCCCCATGCAAGAAGGCAGATTTAACATCCATCTGATGGACTTCCCATTTGAAAGAGGCAGCAAGGGAAAGAACAAGGCGGATAGAGTTCATTTTGGAAACAGGGGAGAAGGTTTCAGTGTAGTCAATGCCTTCAACTTGTGAAAAACCCTTAGCAACAAGACTAGCTTTATGTTTATCAACTTTCCCATCTGGTCCATACTTGGTTCTGTAAACCCATTTGCATCTAACAAGTTTTCGTCCCTTTGGTAGAGGAACAAGATCCCATGTATCATTTGCCAATAATGAATGATATTCTTCATTCATAGTTGCTTCCCAATCTGGATGGCCTGAAGCTTCTGCAAAGGTGTCAGGATCATAATTCACTGAAGCTTGAGCCAGTAAAGAAGAGGCTCTATCAAACTGAGAACGTGTACGTCGTTGATCTGTAGGATCACCGGCAAGATCACCTGCTGCATCCCGAGTAGCATGGACCCATTTTGGAAGCTGAGGATCTGTAGGAGGATCCTGAGAAGGTGGGGGAGGATTTTCATCCTCTCTTTCATCATCTGAAGAAGAAATATTTTCAAAAGTAGAAGAGATAGGGAGAGGTGGCACATCCGCCGAACTAGGCTCGTAGGCCGATATATTTTCGGTAAAATTTACATCTCTTCTAATGATAACATTTTTGGACTTAAGTGGAATAAGTCTATATCCTTTGACATCTTCAGAATATCCAACAAAAATACATTTTTCACTCTTAGGTTCTAAAGCTTTATGTTTCTCATCTGGAATATGGGCCCATGCTTCACTTCCAAAAACACGAAAGTGACTTACATCTGGTTTAATTGAGCTCCATGCTTCTTCTAGAGTGATATTCTTTAAAACCTTAATAGGAGTGCGATTTATTATGTAATTTGCATAGTTAATTGCTTCTGCCCAATAATTAAGACTAAGTCCTTTAGATTGAAGCATACAATTAGCCATTTCCTTTAAGGTGCGATTCTTCCTTTCAGCTACACCATTTTGTTGTGGAGTATATGGAATAGTATGTTGCATTTGAATTCCATTCTCAGTGCAAAAGTTGATGAATTTGTTGTTAACATATTCTCCGCCATTGTCAGATATTAGCTTAAGAATTTGATGTCCAGATTGTTTTTCAACAAAGGCCTTAAAGGCCAAGAACATGTTAAATACTTCACTCTTGAGTTTTAAGAAGTATACCCAAGTGCGTCTGGAGAAATCATCAATGAAAGTTAAGAAATACTTGTAGCCAGAGAAGGAAACAACTGGAAGTGGACCACATAAATCACTATGCATGAGTTGTAAAGGGGCTGAGGCATGCCAAGAGGCACATTTTTCAAAACTGTCCCGATGATGTTTTCCGAGTACACATCCGGAACAAACACCATCTCTGCAAGATACCATTGGAAGACCTGTCACCATATTTTATTTACATAGATGCTGAAGAGAGCGATAGTTTAAGTGACCAAATTGCTCATGCCAAAGTTTTCTCACTTCATCATTATGAGCAACAAATATCGAGGGAAGATTTGATGATCCAAAGTTGTGAAAATTATACAACCTTATAGAATCATCAGCAATGCCAGTAGCTAAAATCTGTCTAGGATCTCTTAGGTCCTTAATTACAACATCGTGAGGTGAAAATTCAACGATTTTACCTTCACCTGAATGAGTTATCTGATATACAGATAGAAGGTTGCAGGATAAGGTTGGAACACATAATACATCATTAAACTGACCATTGTCTAGATGAACAGTTCCAGTCCCTACAACACTAAGAGATCTATCATCACCAACATATATATTTCTGGTGTTACAATCATTTAAAGAATAAAACATGGCTTTGTTTTTGGCCATGTGATAAGAAGCTCCAGAATCAATGAGCCACTCATGAGAATGAGAAGAAGAAGATACATTTAGTGCATAGCCAGACCGATATGCTTGAAAACCACATGCAGAAAGTGTCGTTCCTGAAGATGAAATTGAAGTTGAAGAGTGCTCCAAATGGGTGTTATGCTTCTTCATTGCTGCTTCCAAGGCTTCCATCTTCTTAAAGCATTTGGATTCTAAGTGGACATCTCGATTACAAAAGTTGCAATGTCTATCAGTCTTCTTCCCTTTGTTTTTATTTGTCTTATCATTTTGTTGAAATGATTTTTCATTTTGAGGCTAAAATTGCTTAGGACCCTTGTTTGGTTTAGGACCATTCCTTTTAGGATACAACTTCTTAGGATTCTTTGGATTTGGTTGCTGCTGGGCGGCTAACGCTTTCTTAGAAGAGTTTCCAAGATTAAGAAGACCAAGGTGTAAGAGTTTTTCTTGTTCTCTTATTAAAGAATCAAAAAAAGAATCAAAGGAAGGGGACTTATAGTCTTGTCCTTGAGAAATGAAGGTTTCTCTTGTAGAATCGAAGGTGGAAACAAACACAGAGTAGGCTGGTCCCAACTTAGTAAGAATGGAATAGATAAGGTTACTATCTTCTTTCTTAACCTTAACACCTTCCAAGAGAATTCTAAGGGTCTTGAACTTGGACAAAAAATCTTCAATGCAAGAAAAATTATTGGGGTCCAATGTAAGCAACTCATTTTCAAGTTGATGGTCTCTAAGTTCATTTTTTATTCCAAAAACTTTAGTAATCTGTTTCAATGCTTCATCAGGCGTATCAAGTTCTGCAATATGGAATCTAAGATCTGGAGAAATAGACATCCCTATCAACCCACGTGCTTGATCTTTCCTATTTTCCCATTTAGCTGTCTTATCTTCATTTTTCGGTTTGGTTTCTTGGCCTGAGGCTATTCTGTAGAGACCTTTACTTCTAAGTAAATCCACAATGTAGGACCACCATTGGAAGTAGTTGGTGCTGTCAAGAATAACTTGGTATTGACTTTCCATTTTAACAGAAACTGAAGCTTTAGATGCTGAAACTAAGTGTTCCAGTGGAAAGATCTTGAAAAATTAGGCTATTTCAAAAAAAACGGTTCTGAACACGGCTTCCGGATGAAGAAGTTATGGCTTTTTGAAGAAAATTTGATGAAGATGCCGACGAAGTGCGGGGATGTGCGGGAATGAAAAATCCGCCCCCACAAAAAGGAGACTTCAACTCAAGACCTCTACTCTCATAAATTAGCTTTGGACCAATTGAGCTATACAAAAAGTTTGAGAGAGAGAGAGAGAGGGGGGTTGAAGCTTTGGGTTGCGTGCTTGCTTTGAGAAAGCTCTTTTTCCCTACAAAACAAAAAACACAAAACCCAACACGGACATACAAAAAAAAAATGAACCTTACGGCTCGAAGTTAGCTTTAGCCGGAAACTAAATATTTTCCTCAATGTTTCTGATTTTCCGAGATCACACTAAGGCGCAGCGGAAAAGAGCATACGCATGAGAAAAATCCTTCCTTTCTGTTTCTGATTTTCCCAGATCGCACAGAGTCGCGGGGCAAAGAGCATATGCAGAAATGAAAGGTATAAATCCGGTAATAAAAAAAGCTAAATAAACCAAAACCGAAATAAACAGAGAGAAAATAACTGTAAACTGCAAATAAACACTGTATACCTCCAGATCTTAAAAATGACGCAACTAGGGCTACCGGAAACCTTTTCGCGTGAAACGAAAGGGGTTCCTCACTAGAACAGATGCTCCCAACACAACAGAGCAGTCCTCTCGGCCTGAAAGCAGTCAGAAACAATAGATCTAGGAAACGACAGTCGGATGCAGTTCTACCGGCTTCAGATTTGGATCACCAACGGACGCGGCCCTCAAATAGCTCTGATACCATGTAGGAATTTACAAGTTAAGTTCCTCAAACAGAACACCAAAGGACACCGCTCACACACAGATCATAGATCAATACACCAGTATTTTGACGTGGTTAAAACCCTCAAAGAGGGAAACAGTCCACGGCTTGAGCCAACGCGGCCACTTCAGGGAATTTATTAATAAAAGAATGAAAATTTACATAAGCTTCTCTCATGAACAGGTTAACCTACAAATGGCCCTCCATGCTCTTTAAATAGAGATCATGGACCAATCGGGTGTTAAGCCACGGATCAAGTGTCGGTAATACCGAGGAGAGAATGAACCGTCGGATCACTACATATCGTGACCATCGGATTGTAAGTTACAAAATGTACATAGTAAAGAAACACACTTTACCTAACTCTATACTAGACCAAGTTATACTTAACTATTTCCTATGTGTCGGAATATCCTAACAAACCCTTACTACCTATTTATTACATGCCAACTCTTAAGTTTTTCTCTCATATTCATGCAGCCATTTCATATACACAGTCTTTCCATTTTCTATATACACCGTCATTCCATTTCCTAAATAGCACTCGTTTTATAGACAGTGAGAGTAATTTTGAGTTTAGTAAATTCTACAAAATAGAGACCATGGGATTCATTGTCAGGGCAGAGCCCGTAGGGGAAAAATTTATATAAGGGTACCCCCAACTCAAGGAGATGTTGCAAAAGACTAGATGGCTCAAGTTCATTGAAAAATTTGATGGATATCACAAGTAGATCACGGAATCTTTCGCTAGCTCATTTTATGGTACAAGAGTGGAGATTGGGGACATCAAGTTTGCAATAACAGAATATTACATAGCAGAGGCTACAGAACTGCCAAGACTTGGTGAGAGGTGGTTCAAAAACAAAGAATTTCATAGTGAATCATGGAAGGTATTCCTCAGGAACCCAGGTAAGGATGTCACCGTGTTTAGGAAAGGAATCCCTATTTCAGCACTCAAAAATAAATGGAGAAGCATGCTTTTGATATTACAAAAATTTAGTACCTGTGAGGGAAGATTTGGATGTATCTATGTTTATCACATACGTTTATTTATGAACTTTATAGACAATGAAAACATCAACCTCCATTTCTTCCTTCTAAACAGTCTAAGGAGAATGGCTTCAAATGTAGAGAAGAAAATAGAATTTTTGGAAATGACCATGTACCACCACGGATTGGTCAAAATCCTGGTTGAATATCATCTAAAGAAAATAGGGGACACCTAGGAAAACTTTCTGATAAGAAACCATTTCCAAGATACACCAGAATCTCCTGAGAAAGATAGTGTCAGAAAGAGTAGGAGAAAGAATACTAATCTCATCATTAGAAGTAACCCTGAGCCTTCAATATAAAAAAATGATGAAGAAGAACCAATCTCTGAAAAATTAACAGAGATCAGAAAGGAAATCAAGCAGAGGAAGAGGATAAAACAGAAAGCTGGTGGAATTACTGAGAACATACCTGAATCTCCATTACAACCAGATGATGAACAACCAATCTCTAAAAAATTGACAGAGATTAAGAGACAAATCAAGGGGAAGGAAAAGATAGGAAAAGAGAAAAAGGGTGCAAAGGAGGAGAACATAAAACCCTTTAGAAGAATATATAGGTTCAGAGGAATGGTAAAGAAGGTATCATCAAAGGAAACAAAGTTCATCAATCTAGAAGGAGAAACCCCAGTATCATCTCCTGAAAATATTCCATTTACATATTGTCCTCAAAACTCTCCTAGACAGTGTTTTGAAGGTAGCGCCAACAGAGGATCCCCAAGCATAGATCCAATACAACAACAAATTTATGATTACATAGAATCATTAGCAAAAGAAAAATGCCTCAAGGGATCCAGGTTCCTCAGCCAATCCAAAACAACTTGTCAATCCACAAGAACCTCTGACTCACTCACTCAAACAAGAAATCTATGAGTTGGAGATATTGAACATGCATATTAAGAAAGAAAATGAAGCCCTAAAGGAACAAAGTAAATTGGATAAAACCATTCATGACAATACCATACTGCACTTAGGCCTATGGTATAAGAAAAATAAGAAGTTGAAGAGGAAGAACAGAAACTTGAACAAGATAGAGATCAACCTTAAATACAGACTTCTCATGAAAAAACCAAGGATGGATGTCACTTCAAAGAAGAGAAAGAGAAGAAATTTAGATGTATTGGCAGAGGTATTTGAGTAGATGCAATAGAAAAAAGAGTTCACAATTTTGGAAAAATTGCATGGGGACATGAAATTATTTTGTAGTGGGGGTATGTTGAGCCTCAAAATTACTCTTTCCCTAGCAACTCTTCTCATTCCTTTTCTTTGTTTTTCCATGATAAAGATGCATTCTCATCACCAATGAATGGTATATACTATCTTGAGGAGGACATTTAGTGATTTACATGTTATGCTTTTAAGTTTTGTTGTTTGAATAAATTTTTGTATATTAGCTATGGAACGTACCCTATTCTACAGCTAATTGGTTGTTCCGCAACTACCTTCATGCTCTAACAGGTTCCAAGTGTCAAAAGGAGAAACTAGCTACATGGGCAGCTTGGAAATCATTGTCATATGGACCCTGTCTTATTCACTTAGCCTAGGTCGACAAAGAAGATGACATAAGACTACGGTCAATGGATAAGTCATACGCAGAGAGACCGAAGGTAACATGACTATGTTTTGTGGTTAATTAACACGTTTCACAGTGATTGGAAGTGTTATCTGGAACAACTACCTGTACCTATGGACTTCAACAGCCACATGTACAACTGAATCCAACAGTCGTCGTGTCTTGGATTTATGTCTCCAGCAGTCGAGGAAGAAATTATGCATATATGTCTTCTATGTGTTTGATTGTAGCATGTTTTTCTCCACAAACAGTTATATGGTTTTTCTTATAAATACCTATGTAAAGGACTGAAGAAGTTAGTGGTAATAGTGATAGTTTTATTGTGAAATCAAAGTTCCAAAACTCTGTAATTTCTGGGCTTTTTGTGTCCCTGTTTTTAATATGAAGACCGCATGTTTTATGAAAATCTGAAGGAGTTTTCTTGGAGTTGATTGAGCAAGCATAGCCTACTCAGTTGCAAAGGGCCCCTGCACTGAAGAAGTTTTCATTTCATTTTATTTTTCTTCTTCTCGTTAACTGTAAATTCATCATTTTCTTTCACAATGTTTATAATCATTTTCTTACTAACAATGTTTATAATGCAATTTCCATCATTTTCTTATTAATGGTGTTCATAATTTAGAGTAGCTTCCATTTGCTTGATCTCTTTTCAGTTTTTATCAATAATTTAGAAGATGGAAGTCAGTAATGTAATCTAGTTTACTTCATTCGTTGTTTTTCTAGTCTTTAAATTCTCAATTAGACTGGTCAGTGCCATTTATTGTCTTTGCCATTTTATTTTTAGTTTACTGACTCATGGTGTTAATGAATTTTTATGAAAAACCCTTCAAGTTGATAATCCATCCTTAACTAAGTGGTTGAACATTTCATTTATGCAATGAGTTATTGTTGTATTTTTGTATTTGTTTTCTCTTAGATTAATGAAGTACAGAATTCCTCAAATGTCATCCCAAGAAGACTTTCTCCCAAAATTGAGAGGCAGAGTAACTAAGTATTTCATTTAGTTTTATTTCTGTAATTAGTTAGACATCAGTTGCAAATTTCACTTTCAGTTTTAATTCATGATTTGGAAATAATCGTAAAACAAGAATAGAAACTTTGTTTTCATTTCTTTCTTAAGCTTTGCTTCCAAGTATTTCTTGGTTCTGTTTTCATTTCTTTCTTATGCTTTGTTTTCATTTTTAGATTTTGAGCAGTATTTATGAAAGTTAGATTTAATTTTTTGATAATTACATTGTAAATCATTAGGAATTAAAAGACAAGAAACCCCCCAAAACAACATAAAACACAAAAACAACGAAGTAAGAATGGTTATCTAGTATAAACAGTGCACTACACTTCATTCGTTTATGATACCCGGATTGATAATTTATGTAGAGCAATTTAGTACACTAAATTGACCAAACAGCTTGCAGGCCTCAAAACTGTAAATGCTAAACTAATGGACTACTCTGCATGGTGATCATTATAACATTTTACTGCTCATACTACACTAGTGAGTAATTGACAAATCCGATCCGATACTCCCACTGTGCGCCACTGGTAACGACAAGGAATTTCCTCGATCTATGCATAATCTGGGATCCCTCTCGTGAGGCCCTCCAGATTTCTGGCAATCTCCTCTTCGTTGTCCACTCCTTCCTGGTAAGGAGCGACCTCAAAATGTTGAGCCACGTGTCTAGCTATAGGGGACATCCCTGCTAATCTCTCGGTTCCAACATCTGCAATTACAAATTCAAGGTATCACGAATACATATATGCAAAAACAATAAAAAAAGAAAAATAAAATTATTTTGCTCACCTCCATCATCAAAGTATTCTCCCTCTAGGAATGGTATGTCATGATCACCATGGAAGTCAGTCCCTCTATAAAGCCAATCCTCCACCATGATCAACTATCGTCTGAGCCACACAAATAAGGTGGTACTATAGGACATCTGCTAACCCCCTCTAGATCTAGGCATCAGCTTGTCCATTAGACCATCCATGGATCTCATGGTATTGGAGGATTCACCTCCACCATCTAATAGTGGAACAGTGGGATTCGTTCCAAGAAGAAGGTCATTAGAACAAATCCATATCCAAATTGCCTCAAGTTTACTTCTTTGCACTTGGATAGTTTTCATTTCATGTTTACCTTCATGGCCTCCACCCAGTTGAATACAGTGGGCGCCATGCAATCCACAACATACTGGAAATGATATTTGTTGGACTTGTGTAGTGCTTGAGCCCCGACTGCTTGGTTGATGGTTAAGAGTATTACCTTCAATACAAGATCATTTATGGTCATGATGTCGATCTTGTCGCTTGTAGATTTTAGAGCTCCCAAGCAATGTTGGGCAAGCAACATGTTTACGCTTGCCCCAATAGGCCTACCTCCATATAGCCAGACAGGTTCCCCTCTACGAGATAGTCCAGTAATGAAATAGATGTCTAAAGTATCCAACTCTAGCTCTTGGTCATGGATCACAAATACCTCCCCTCCAATATCCCATAAACTGATCAAATATTGCAGTAGCTTAGGTTGAGCTTGTAGGCTTGGTGTCAAAAAGAACTTGAGGAGCCTACAGTTCCTCAATGCATCCAGACAATTTGGATATTCCAAGGCCATTTGATTTATTCTTTCATGCTCGGATTCTTTCCACTCATTCACCATATTTTCACTTTGATTCGCTTGCAAACACCGCATATTTAACTTAACATCCGTTTTTGAAGGGGAAATTTCTGGTTTAAAGCATTAAATTTGGGTAAAAATTGAAAACATCAGGTTCTCTGTGCCAGCGCGACTGTGTTTAAAATAGGTATGCCAATGGCATGATCCCCCCTGCTAAAATCCAATGATTGGCATGGTCCCATTCCTGGATCCCACGCTTACCACTAGCGAATTATTTTCGCAAAAAATCCCTAAAAAAACCCTAAACAAACAGTTAAATGCTTCGAAAACAGGTATCAATGCGAAGAGTAGGGTCTCGGCTCTCACCTGCAACAAATGATTCGACGATCGACTTCCTTGATCCGTAGCAATCCACTCCTGAAGATTTAGGGCATAAGTGGGTAAAAATTACTCCAAATGGGGTAAATGAGGTAAATGGTAAAAATGTTTTACCTTTTTCCCTTTTTATAAGCTTTCTGCAATGTTTTAGGGGTTTAAAAAGTATTTTTTGCCATTTTTCCTTAGAAATGGCTAATGCATTTGCATCTTGTGTAGCGACAGGTGATGGTTTGCCAGTGATGATGCAAAACTGGAGTCATATTTAAGCCTTTTTTCCGACTCATAAAAAATAAAATGAAAATATTATCGAGTATTTTTCCCTTTTTGACTCGTTAAAGTAAACAAAAATGGGGAGTCCTCTTTAAGCTCTTTTCCGACTCTCAAAACATGAAAATATTTCTGATTTCTTCTCGTTTTGACCTTGTAAATGTTTTCGAAACATCATTTACCCAGTATACGTTTACCCCTTTTTCAACTCGGATAAACTACTTGCGAAAAAGGTACTCCTTGGCTAACATGGTCAAGAGGTTCTCTCGAGTATTTTTTTCTACCTTTTCGGACCTGAGAGACAACTTTATGAAAAGGGACTTTTGGATTTTTCTTTTCTATGTCTTTTTCAAACTCTTTAAACTTGAAAAAGATATCGAGTTTTCCCTTTGTCGAACTCATTAAAATTTAACGACATTGGATTCGTCACCATGACAGACATGAGCTTCTCCTTCCTAGGGCTCATTAATATTACTAGGTCGGATCCGTTCAAAGGATGGACTTACATTACAATCATATGCTATCCCCTTCAAGCTTGTGATAAAAAATAATTGGGGTACCTGCCAGAAATGGTGGGGGAAAATGGAAAATTTTTACCAGTTGTGTTGGCAGCTTGTCACTCTTGAACATGACACTCTTCTGCTTCGTGTCAGGTTTGGATATCCTCACTATTAGTGTCAGTCTCTAAAGCCTTCCACCAGTGATCAAACATGCTCTTACAAAGTGGTCTTAGGGTGTCAAAGTCAAATTTTGTCATTTCAGTGAGTCTTCCAGTAAAATTTGATCACCAGGTCTTAGGTCTAGGATTTGTTTTCCAAAGTTTTCCAGGTGTCTCACCATCTGTCTGAGTGTACCATCATTCAAAGAGTTATCATCATTTCAGGTTCCAATGGGTCATTTTACACCTTGTTCGTGCTTCAATTGTACTTGAGTAAGGCCCATTTCCCTCTCCTAGGGTATTGAAGGTAATTTTTCTTGGATGGCCAAATGATCAACAAAAATTATGTCCTGATGTTCATACACCTTCCCCTATCCCTAATATGCCTTCTTAAACAATTCTCATCACTGATATCCCTCAAATTCACCATTTTCCCACAAACCCTAGCTTATTGCTACAATTTGATAATTTTGTAGGTTAGGCCTGTGTTTTTCCCTTTTGGACCCCTTCTCCTCACTCAATATTTGAAATTCCACTTTCCCACGCTTCCTAACATCCCTCCCTACTTCCCAAAATTTTCTCAATAATTTAGAAGCCCCTTATCCCCTTCATTCCCCTTCATTTCTACAAATCCCCTGTTCCACATATCAGGATGGGTTTTTTTCAAACTATGTTTTTGAGTAAGAAAAGATGAATTTGACAAAAGTGAGAGAGGTTTTTGTCCATCATTGACCCAATAAGGAAAACCTATTTCCACTTTTACACAGGTTTCATGGTTTTTGAGAAATGTCGAAAACATCATTGGCCTCGGGAGGATATATGCACTTCTGGAGTGACCTTGGGAAAATCAATATTTCACCTAGCTAGGATGTTCAAATGACTTTATTGATTTTTTAAATGATATCTAGATAGAGATATATTCCCAATGAGCTATCATGAGCTCAATTTGGATTTGAGAAAGACCTTCAAAAGTTTACTGCAACAACACTCTGCATTTAGGCAACCTCATTCTGCACATTTTGACTAGTCTTGGGAGATTTGACTTTTGATAGGGAAAATTAACTCCAAATTGAAAAATTCAAGATGTTCTGGAAAGTATACTTGACAAGATTTCCAATGAGCTATCACACGTCCAATTTTGACATTGGGAAGGTAGTCAAAACCCGCCTTCAAGTTGGAACTGTGCATAGGAACAGGGGCGCTGCGCATTGGGAGGTTGGCGCTGCGCATCAGAGCCAAACTTCCTTCAGAAGAATACGTTGGCACTGCGCATTGGGTTGGTGGTGTTGTGCATTGGGATGTGAAGCTTCCAAACCTCTAAAAATCATCTTCAATCACTGCAATTGCCTCATGTCACCTCCTATCAAGTAAGTAGAGCCTCTTTTCAGTTGAAACTAGGGTTTACATGAATTTTTGGTGGTTTATACCTCTCTAAAAACTAAACCCTAATTTGTCTCTAAAACTACCTCATACATTTCATACCACAACTGTTTATCATTCTCCTTCTAAAACCCTATGCCCTAAATCCATTTGCCCAAAACCTATCTCCTAATCCCTTCCCTAACTCCCTAGACATTATTCCCTTCATCTATTTTTTTCCAATCCCCAAACCCTAATCCCTACATCCCACTATTCCCAAACCCTATTCTACATAAAACCCTAACCCTCCACATACAAAACCTATTCTACCTACTCCCCTACAAACCTTACCTATTCCCCTAAAAACCCTACCCTCTCTCCTAAATCTTGTTCACATTCCCTAAACTCTATTTACATCTCATACATTCACATACCCCTCCATACACTCTGTCCACTTCATTCCTCCACTCTGTTTTCACTTCACCATTGTCCATACAACCACAAGTGTTCACAGCCATAAAAATGGAGAGAGATTTTGACCTTGTTGACCATGAGGAGACACAAAGAGTTAATGTCATTGACTTGGATGCTCAAGATCCAAGGATTGTCAAAGACATGATCATCAAGAAGCAAGAGGACAAGATACAAGCTTTGTCAGTTAATTTAGAGAGGGCTAAGTGGATCATGAGAGAGAGATATGGCTTGAAAGGGTAAATATCCACTTTGAGGGCCTTTTGAAGAAAGAAAATAGAGACAACAAGATGCTAAGGCATATGGCCCACCATTATTTGACCCGGAATAGAATATGCAACAAGAGGATCAAGCACCTTAAGGCAAGATTAAGGAGGGCCTTAAAAGGAAAAAAGAAGGATGAAAAGCTCAAAATTTTGGCTGATGTGACTTTATCCCAACAAAGTAACCCATGATGCAACTTTGAGCCAAAATTGGGCAAATTTTGAAACAATTTTGTCATTTTCCAATTTTTGAATTAGGTAACACAGGAAATTCTGGCTAATGTGCAATGCTTGCATTGAATTGGTGCATCCTCTTGACAAATGGCTTATAGATTTAGATTTAGCATCAAAAAATAAGCAAACCCAGAAAATTTCATCAATTTTGGAGAAGATCTTGGCCACCAAAAGGGCAAAAAACACTCAAAAAATGCCCTCTCTGCCACTTTTTGGACCCACAGGAAGCAGTCTAGGGAGAATTAATTTTTGAAGGGGAAAATAAACTCCAAATCAAGAAATTAAAGATGTTCCAAAAACTAGACACGCGGAGCTTTCCAACAAGCTATCTTGGGCCTAATTTGGATGAGTGGAAGGCCTCCAAAAGCTTCCCTAAAGCAGCACTGTTGTTGTTGGGAAAAGTATCTATTCAGAATGCCCCTATCCCACTCTAAGGTGTGATAGTGCCTTAGCAACAAACAAGGAAAAACTAATTGAGTATTCTTCTTTATGAAATGTAAATGAGGAGGAAGGATGTAACTAACCTGTGTCTTCCGCTAGTTTGTTGATCCAATCACTCCTCTCTTCAGTAGTTCCCAGTTCCCAGCTCCCTTACCGGCCCAGCTTCACCGAATTCCTGCAAGATCACAAGAGAGAGAAACTACACGAAGATACAAATATACATTCATAAAAATCTCAAGATCAGATTAAGCTAAACATGCAAATATAACAAAACATCATTGATACACAACATGTAGGAGAAACTCAAATAGTTTATTGATAGAATAAGAAAGTCCAAGAGGAGATAAAACCAAGTGAGTTCCGATCCAGCATCTACCTCCCAGCAAAGGAATCCCTTCCTCTCCTCCAACAAAACATAAATCACCCAATGTACTAATCTCAATCTCAAACCAACAGCAATTCTCTGCAAAGTACAAAATTCCAGCCTCTGGATCTCTGGGATGAGGGATCCATATATAGATGTAAGCAGAGAGGATGAGTCAGCTAATGTTTTGACTTGTGGCTTCTCTCTGTCAGTTCTTGCTTCCACTTGGAGGTTGGGAGCCTCTTACTCATCACTAGTCGAATTCATTGAGGCAAGTGTCATTGGAGAAGATTCTGGAAGCTTCCATGGTCTTTCCACCTCGTTGAATGAGCTTGCCACTTGTCATTTCCCGCTCAGCGCACCTGGGTAGTGTATCCAAGTGCATTGCAACGCACCTAGCCAGTGCATTTGGGTGCTTTGCAACGCAGGCAGCTAGTGTAGCACTTGAATTGATCCTGAATTGACTGTTTCTGAGTGGTTTTTGGTGGAGAACTTCTGGGAGAAGCTGTCATTGTTTGACCTTGTTCCTTTAGGAGCTATAACAACATCTTTAGGGACTTTGGATCCCTTGGATTATGGACATTTCATGCTTATAGCTGTAAGGCAAAAAAATGTCTATAACAGTTGCCCCCTAAAGTATGAGGCCGTTCATCGGGTGAAATGCTTTATTAGGAGGATCTGAAGTTCATTCAATGCTGGGAGGAGACCTGTAATAAGATACAATACAATACATTATTTTTCATACTTGTTTTCATGATCTAGCTGAGGCGGGCATTCCCATGCTCAGCTTTATAAATTCATTTTTTATGTACATAGGACAGACAATCGTCTGATGGTAGACTGATGATTCTGATGAAATCATCATCCTTTTGGTAGGATGATTATCTGTTCTGCAATGCTGTACATGTCAATGTCTTTATTTTTCCTGAATATATATCGTAGCCCGGATGGATGAAACTAGATCCGGGGTCTTCAATCTCGTCCGATCTTCACTCTAAGTACAAGTCGATCCATGTGAGAAATGTTTTGAAGTCGAACATGGAAAGACATCACTTGATTACCAGTCAATGATGTAAACTGTTAACAAGCGCGAGAGAAATCACCGATAAAGATAATGACCCTCAAGGTACTACAGTACAATTCACGTGGTGTGAATAAAGGACTTGGCGTCGAACACCACGCAAAATCTTTCGGTCGAAGGTCATTGATGTATACCTGTCGTCGGAAGTGAGAAACTTGCCATTGAGGCATGCAAGCTTCAAAGTACTGAAGGGGGTGTTCCTGGATCAACTTCTTGGATAATGAGCTGATGTTCGACAAGAAGCGATCCGTCAAAGGAGGGCCTTGATGTATCCCACATCAGTGACACGGAACGGAGCAAATGATTTTGATGGAGGTGAAAACGATCTGATGATATATGGTTCAGGGTGGCGGTCATGAAAGAACGAAGGATAATGTATGGTAGTGGATGGGACATGGTTGACTTCTCTGGATGACTTCTCTTGAACATATCGGCGACACTTATATGATGGATTGGTAGCATTTACCCCAAAGGTGGATGGTATGGCGAGACCATGGTGATGTGACCGGTGAATGAAACAACCCAACCCGACTCAGGCATGGAGTGGAAGTGTCATGTTCAAGAGCGACTTGCTACCAATAAAAGTTCTTTGAGTTTCTTCCCAATTTTTCCCCAGTCATTGTTGACCAGTACTTCTTTATTTTTGTCAAGCTTGAGGAGGATAACATATGCTTGTTCTATAATTTGCCCTTCGGACAAACCCATCGCTATGTTTTAACGAGCCTAGCGATAGTGAAACTCGTTCTCGTCTAAAGACAAGTTTGTCGCTATTAATGTTTTTAACGAGTCTAACGACAAAGATAACTCGGTCCTTTTCATTTTTAGAGAGTCTGAAAAGGTACGTAAAGTTAACTCCGGAAGTCCTTTTTAGTCATCTAATCCCTTAAGTCCGAAAAAGTATAAAACAATACAGAAGGGATGAATTTTCGATAATTTTAACGAGCCGAATAAAACAAGCGCTCGATCTTTTTGTGCAATAATCCCTCAGGTCCAAAAAGATTAAAATCTAGAGGAGGGATAGCTCTTCCCATCGCTTTAACGAGATGGAAGGCCAAAACTCGGCAATCTTTTCATATTTTACGAGTCAGATGAAAAGAGCTTAAAGAAGACTCGTCTTTTGAGGAACGAGTGATAAAATGGGTAGCAGCTGATTCCAAGTAATGGTTGGAATTTTCCAAGCACGGCAGTGTCACAAGGATGGCTAGTGAAATCACTCTTCGCAGCTGTTCCTCAAAATGGGTAAACAATCAGATGGAGGTGAATGATCGGCCAATGGAAAAGTGGAGGTGACGGTGCAAACACGACCAAGGCTTTAATGGCTGATAATGTTACATTCACAGTGGTTATTTACCGGAGGGTAGTTCATTTTTTAACGAGCTTAAACACGGGTTGAAACACTTGCTCGATCTTATGTTTATTTTTTAACGAGCATGAACTATGTGCTAAAACTGCTCGATCTTATGTTTATTTTTTAACGAGCATGAACTATGTGCTAAAACTGCTCGATAATCCAGTCATATGATAAGAATGTCTCATGTAAGATGCCATTTTTTATGGAGCTTGCGCCTTACAAAGCTATGCCCCGCATCCTTTCATTATGCAAGTTTGGAAATGACTAATCCTACGAGTTTAAAGGGTTAGACCTACGGGTTTAAAGGGAGGACCTAAAAATTTAAAAAATAAATAGCCGCCCCTTGCTTGCACTCCAAAAGGTTTGCATGCCCCCAGGTATAAAGTATGGTTTCAAGGTTACCTCTTCTTTAGTCCGTTAAAACATTTGTTTTAATGAGAGAGGCCTACCTCTTACAGGTCACCCAAAGATTGTTCCATTAATCTTTCAAACGAAACACTTCTTCGGCGATGTCTACCGAGATAAACAAAGGTGAATGACGACGCCCGCCGATTCACATAAATTTGACAAAAGAATCTTATTCTAGAACAACCCCTCTTCAAATCACGGACGGGGTACGGACTAGTCATATTCTTCCGCGGAAACCTACCCTAGACCCAAAGTTTTCCTGCCGAAGCAGACCAGGACGCATGCCCCCTGGGTTCCAGTCATATCCCTCCGAATTACTCGCGCTCATCGGGAGGATGGACCGTGGGTTGAGACATTTCTTGCGTGAAGAGACCATTTAGGGATGGTATATGACTATTTGCGATGCGTGATTCGGGAAATGAAAGCTGGTCCACGAGCTTGACCACTCTTCCTTCGTGCGGAAAACACATTACTCTAAAGAGTGAGGAGACGATGGCTCCCATGCAATAAATATAGTCTCGTCCAAGGAGTAGGTTATAATCCAAGGGTCCTTGAATGACCATCACGTTCATTTGAATGATCTTCCCTTTCAATGTTATGGGCACATTGGGGAGGATCCCTAAAGGTCGACTGGTTCCTTTATCAAAGCCTGTCAGATTTCTCATTTCAGGCAAAAGCAATGGCGAACCAAGCGCTTTCCAAGCAGTAGAGGAAAGGATACTCACAGATGCCCCCTCATCAATGATGGTGCCAGCCATGACCATACTGTATATTTGGACGATAATTCTGAATGGTATGTTTGCTGGCAAACGGGGTCTGCCTAGTTGGTTCCAGTCGAAGGAGACAACTAGGTTGGTTGGTGGTGGGACAAAGTAGACGGCCGGGTATCGCTCTGACGAACTTCCTTCCTGCGATAAAGGAATGGGTGGATTGCCCCCGTGTTCGTCGAAGTTTGTGTTGATGAAGAGAATTTGGATGGTGTCATCCTTGTTCTCTTCAGTGACTGTGTCATTCGAAGATAAATCCTCTGAAGGCAAGACCGGGTCAACTGCCGCCTCGACCTTTTGACTTTCGCCGGGTATGGATTCAGCTGGTTCATCTTCAATGACTGGTGCTTCAGCTGACCACTTGAGCGGGCCAGCTGGATTTTCAACTAACAAAGGACTCGGCAAGAGTTTTTTATATCTAGGAGGAAGTCGTAACGGTGAAACCGGACGATCATCCAAAACTCTTTTCGCTTCGTCTAAGAAGGGACAACGGTGGATGGCGTGATTGCCTTCGCACAGTCTACAGGGAGATCTAGCTCTCCGTTTTTGTCTGGGACTTCACTTTCGCTAGTTGACGGTGTGCTTTCAACATGGCTATCAGAGGTTGACACCACCGAATTGTGCAAACGGGGAGACCAGTCCCTTAGTATCCAAGGGATGCAAGGACAATCTCTGTGAAAGTGGTCTCCCTTGCATATGAAACATGGCGATTTAGGTCTAGTCAGTGTTGTGTGTGGATTTTCGTTAGACGACACTCGTTTGCCCCCAGTCGCTTTTGGCTCCTTCTTCTTCTTCTCTTTCTTCTTCTTTTCCTTCTTCTCCTTAGGAACTTGGTTTTTAGTTTTACCAGTTCCGTCAAGCGAAGAGGAAGGGAGAGAGGAAGAATTAGAGGAAGTAGAAGGCTGGTGGGTAACTTTGGACTGGTCTAACTGCTGATTCGACTGTTCAGGAATAGTGGTGTTCTGAACGACATTGGTTGAGAAGAGCCAGACCGGCAAGCCAATTGTCAGTCCTGGAAGTGACAATGTGGCCATATGGGGCGCAACAACATCTCCCCAAGAGGAGAAGGGACTAGGATTTCCACCAAGGGGAATTCCTTGGTTGGTAGGCTCCATTTTCTCAACCTAAAGATCAACGCAGGAAAAGGGGTATGAATATTCCGTTTAAAATAAATTTTAACGACGCTTGGACACAACTTGCTTTTTCAATTTAAAAGAGTCAAGAAAAAGCAAAAGATGACTCTAGTCGCCTTCGATGTTTTAACGAGCCCGAAGTGACAAATGCTCGGATGGACTTTTTCCGTTATAGAGTCTGAAAAATGCCAAAAGGAACTGCTCTGGAGTTCTAGGTAGAGGGTGTGCCAAACTTTTCGCAAAACCGCAGAATACTTTTTAAGGTACGGGCGGTCAATCTTCCCGAATGCTGTGTTCAGTGCATTGCGATCAGTAGGGCGGCCGACACGGCTTCCTATGGGTAAAGGTTTTATGCCTATAGGGGTCTCCCAATATATACTCGATGGTACGTGGGAGCACAATCCGTACTGGTGCTTATCGTCTCTCAGGAGGAATCACCCAACCATCAGCGAGATCGACAGTCACCAGGTTTTACGACGCCAGAACACGTCTCTAGCCTAGACCTCTATGTTGTGCGTTAAGTTACAAATCATTGTTAAGTTCATTCAATTTATTTAAGGTTGATCTTTCTTAGAAGTTTGCCTTTTTGGATCACCACGAGATGTATGATACAATTCCTAAATGCAGTCTAAAGATGATAAGCAAGCATTTATCTCTTTTCAACAATGAAAATCTTAGCTACAAGGGGAAAAGAAAGACACAATCTTTTCTCAAAGAGAAAAGAGCACACTGTAAATGCACTTTTCCTAAATCAAACCATACAAACTATCAAAATGCAAATGCACAAGTGCATGTATTTTTTTTTCACTTTCTTAATATTGATGCCTAAAAAGAAAGCTGTTGTACAAAATTTGAATTCGATTTCAAGTGAAAACACAAACAAGTTTCTTTTTGAACTCAAAAAGACGATTACGACGCTTATGATTTTGAAGTAAACACTTGTTTCGACACTAGAAATTCATAAATTCAAACCAAAAGACAAAAGTAAAAGCGTAATCAACTGTGAACAGCAAACAAGCTCACTCCTAAGATCAAAACAACACTTACGACAGGTCTAGATCTAAGGGCGACAGTATGACTAGTTTACTTTTGTAATGGGAAACTGCAAATGATGTAACAAATACACAAAAACAAATATAGTTTCTTTATACAACTGAGGCGGAATTAAGGCAAAGAAAAGGGGTTTCAGATAGGTACACACACTGATAACAGGCTGCAAAAACAGAGACAAAACTGAGCAAAAGGAAGCAGGGAAACACAACTGCACAAGGCAAAGGCTGATCAGCGCACCCCCAGCACAGAGAAACTAAACTTCAGCGCAGGTAGCCCTCTCGGGACCTGCGTTGAAATGCAGAACCTCTTCACAGAGCCTACGCTGAAGCAGAAACGAGAATTGTCTCTGGGTTCTGGGTCACGGTTTGCAGTTTAATCTACAGTTTTTGGCCGGATAAAAGCTATCAATTAGGTACAATTAGGAGGATGATTTAAAGGAGGACTAAGATCTATCACAAAGGGCTGTTAGAGCATTTGTGGATCAGCTTGTTCAGGTCATAAAAACAGGCCCAGTGAATGGACTAGAGTAGCAGATCTCTACTTTGCATTTGTAAATGGCAAATGCAGTTCGATTCGGCACTCTTGAGTTTATGAGAAGAACAACAATAGAAACACAAATAAACTAACTAGATACGATCCCCAGCGGAGTCGCCAATTTGTTGTTGGGAAAAGTATCTATTCAGAATGCCCCTATCCCACTCTAAGGTGTGATAGTGCCTTAGCAACAAACAAGGAAAAACTAATTGAGTATTCTTCTTTATGAAATGTAAATGAGGAGGAAGGATGTAACTAACCTGTGTCTTCCGCTAGTTTGTTGATCCAATCACTCCTCTCTTCAGTAGTTCCCAGCTCCCAGCTCCCTTACTGGCCCAGCTTCACCGAATTCCTGCAAGATCACAAGAGAGAGAAACTACACGAAGATACAGATATACATTCATAAAAAGCTCAAGATCAGATTAAGCTAAACATGCAAATATAACAAAACATCATTGATACACAGCATGTAGGAGAAACTCAAATAGTTTATTGATAGAATAAGAAAGTCCAAGAGGAGATACAACCAAGTGAGTTCCGATCCAGCATCTACCTCCCAGCAAAGGAATCCCTTCCTCTCCTCCAACAAAACATAAATCACCCAATGTACTAATCTCAATCTCAAACCAACAGCAATTCTCTGCAAAGTACAAAATTCCAGCCTCTGGATCTCTGGGATGAGGGATCCATATATAGATGTAAGCATAGAGGATGAGTCAGCTTATGTTTTCACTTGTGGCTTCTCTCTGTCAGTTCTTGCTTCCACTTGGAGGTTGGGAGCCTCTTACTCATCACTAGTCGAATTCATTGAGGCAAGTGTCATTGGAGAAGATTATGGAAGCTTCCATGGTCTTTCCACCTCGTTGAATGAGCTTTCCACTTGTCATTTCCCGCTCAGCGCACCTGGGTAGTGTATCCAAGTGCGTTGCAACGCACCTAGCCAGTGCATTTGGGTGCTTTGCAACACAGGCAGCTAGTGTAGCACTTGAATTGATCCTGAATTGACTGTTTTTGAGTGGTTTTTGGTGGAGAACTTTTGGGAGAAGCTGTCATTGGTTGACCTTGTTCCTTTAGGAGCTGTAACAACATCTTTAGGGACTTTGGATCCCTTGGATTATGGACATTTCATGCTTATAGCTGTAAGGCACAAAAATGTCTATAACAACTGTGCATCAGGCTCAGGGTGTTGCGCATGAGGCAAATTTTTGTCAATTTTGCCTAAAAGTCAAATTTCACCTAGTTTCTTCAGCAATTGACTTCTTCTTATTTTCTTGGTAAATTTTGCATGGTAAATGATGTAATATGATTTAAATATTGATGGAAACACT
This sequence comes from Pinus tabuliformis, assembly GCA_031772625.1. Taxonomy (NCBI): domain Eukaryota; kingdom Viridiplantae; phylum Streptophyta; class Pinopsida; order Pinales; family Pinaceae; genus Pinus; species Pinus tabuliformis. The sequence goes on along the minus strand of CM062812.1, from coordinate 580,245,743 downwards.
TGATGGGGTAGATACATCAAATCAAAAGTGATTTTGAACTGAATATATCAGTTTCCTTAGTTTTAGAGGCAAGATGTACCACTGCCTATTTTCTTGTTCCTAGTTTAGATGTTGTTGAAACAACTCCTTGACTCATGGATTTGACCCCTGATGACTAGCATGAGTTGTTTGATGCCTATATTATGTTTTCTCTTAGTCATTTGTAAAGGTTGAACTCTTGTGGAAGCTCTAAGCTCTATTGTATATCTCTATAGCAGTTGGCAAGGAATAAAACTAAGTTTCACAACTATTTTTGTGGGATTCTTGTGATATTGAGTTTATGTATTGTTTCTTCTTTGTAATGAGTTTTTCTGATGTTTTATACGTATCCACATCTCTCTCTCTCTTCCAAACTAAATTAATCAAGGTGAATATATAAAATACACTAATTTACAGTGCTTTGTCTTGGGAATGCATTTGGTTTTCTGTGTTTTTCAACAGTTTGAAGAGGATTCATGCTCCTCATGCCCTCTTCAACCCCTCAACAATCTAAATCTACCATCTTAACCAATTTCTAGTACATAAACCCTTGTCTACCTCGCCCCACAGAACATGACTGTATCCCTGATTTGATTTCCCGAACCCAACCTACCTGCTCCATTGGATCCAGCAACAAAACCCTACAAATCAACCAAAAACCCTAGAGCTACTATACCTAGCCTGAAATCTATATTCAATTCAGTCATCTCCATCAATATTGACAAGGAGAGAGCCCTCTCCCAACCTGGTAGGGCTAGCTACCAGGTTAAGTGTGGTTTGTGGTTATCCTAGGATTGCCTCCCTTCAGCCTGAGGTCGATCTAGGCTCTAACACTCACTTCGTCATTCACTTTCCTAGGTTTGGGTTATCCACTTTTTTCCATTCCATTTTATCTCTGCCACATCATCATGACCCCCGATCCTATGGATCCAAAAAGATGCCAAACTCCGAAGTCATGTCACCGATATGTTCAAGAGTCAATCCTTCCTCAGTTTACACACATTCCTGATTCTCTGTATCATGCATAATCATTGCATCCTATTGTCTTGTGTTGATGATGTGGGATACATCATGGCCCTCCTTCGACAAGGTCACTTCCTATCGACTTCATCTCATTATTCGTGAATTTGGCCAAGAAACACCCTTCTAGTACCTTAAAGCTTGCATGCCTTAATGGAAATTTCTTCACACTCGATGACAAGTTCTCATGATTGGCTTTCACTCAAGGGAATTCACAAGTGTTTGACTTCAATTCCTTATTTTTACTCTGTTAATTGTGATGTTGGTACTTTGAGATCCATTTTCCTTATTGGTGCTTTCTCTCATACTTGTTAATGGTTCACATCATTGACCAGTAATCAAGCGACTTTCTAGCATGTTCGATCGACTTTGACGCATCTATTCACATGCTATAATTTTTACTTTGATCATGTCGTGTTGGAGCACGAGACCCTGGGCTTAGATTACAAAATTCCAGGTTGCGAGGCGATGTGACATGATCATGCTTATATACATGTCTCTTTCAGATGGATGGCTGCGACCATACCATGAGTCTATTATATGTGATCCTTCTTGCTGGATGGCTGCACCCATACCTTGGATCCATTTACATGATATTCTTTTGGATGGTTGCCTCCATACCATGATTCATGTATCTTTTATCAGAGATTTTAGTGATGTATATGTATCTATGCTTGCTTTCTTGCAGGTTTTTCGATGACAGTTTCTGATTCCATGCATCTACTCATAAAGCATTTCACCACTCACTCTTGTTTTCCCTTCATGCTTTAGGGGACATCTATTACACAACATTTTGTCACTGTCATTTTACTCCCCATTCCTCGATCTTGGACAACCTCTATAGTGACCCTCATGTGTTTTCATTTCATGAAGAACATGTCCTTACATCCTTCTTCATTTGCAGAACATTTCCCTTTTACATCATTTCCCAAGAATATTGCTTCAAACTCAAATTTCAAGATGGCACTATCACTTAGTTTATTCCCTGCACAGATTTGCAGAGTCTAACACTGGGCCTAGCACCAAAAAGCGTTGGTAATCCATTTATGACCCGCCCTGACTCTCTTTTGGAAAGTTTTTTAAAATGCAGTCGAAGCTTCAAGGTCTAAAAGTTTCATGAACGAAAGTCTATTAAATGGTTAGTCGAGATAGAGCCGAGAGAGACTATTTAGGCTTCTTTCCCCTATTAAAATGGAACAAACCAAAAGGGATAAGACTTCTCCCATCATAAGAGGATCCATATCCCATCTCTCAAGATATATAAACTCCTCCTTTTCTAACCTCAACTAGCTAATGAAAAGGCTGGAATAATTTGCAAAATCTTGATTTCCAAAACAACTCTTGAGAGCTTTAGCCTTCTAGTCTTGTGCTTGTAATGGAGAATAAGTGTGTAGTCTGTTTGTTTTGTAGCAAAGTGGAAGAATCCTTGAGCTTCCATTGTTTTGAGGTGAATCATGAGATGATAATGGTGGTGTTGGAACCCATACATGTCGAAGGAAACCTGCAACGCTATGGTGAAGGTTGTACTTTCCTTTTTGTCATAATAATGCAACTGATATTTTGTTTCCTATATCAATTGCATATGATATTTGGTAGCTTAAGACTCTTTAGCCTCTTAAGTAGGTTGAATATATTGTATGCTATCACGTGTGCTTTGGTTTCTTGTCTATTTGTTTCAGGTGCTTGATTGGCATTAAGGAGTTGATCGTTGGAGCAAAGGCACAAGGACTTCATCAAACAAGGATTAGCGATACAAGAAGTAGGATCTTATCCATTCTCAGTCTAAGGGAACTTATGTCAGATTGTCTTGTTTGTGGCTAGGCCCTCTCCCCTGGGCTAAAGGGATTGTCTCTGTCTGCAGAGAGAATATTCCTACTCCACAACCACAGTGGCAATCGGCTCTATATCAATGATCTTCTTCCCTTTGTCGATTCCATTATCAGTCCTAATTCAGTGTCAGAACCTGCATCTAATTCAGAAGCCTTCAACTCATCCACCAGTGACTGCTTAGCCCGACACTCCCTTGTATTTTGAGTGGAGCTCTTATGGAACTCACACCATTTTCCTGTGTCCTTCTTTGTCTTCAGGGTGTTTTTCTTTGCTTGCGGCTTTGACGGGATGTCTTGGGTAGCCCCGCCTTAGCTTGGTCCTTTTTTATATGGTTAGGGGGTGCTTTTTCCTTGCTTTGTATTTGCAGATCTAAAGACCTCCTTATTTTTTTTAAGCTTCTGCTCAATCTTGATAGTGTACTGATACACTGTGTCGAGTGACGAAATGACCAAGAACTTCATCTCATCCTGGATGTACTTTTGTAGACATCCGTGGTACTTAAGCACCAAATGTCACTCAGTATCTTTAATACCTAGCTTCGTGTAAAGGATATGGAAGATATTTGTGAACTCTGACACATATTGGTCCCTTCCCTATCATAGTTCGGTCTACTTTTTGTATTTATCTTCATAGATCCTGACAGGGTAATATTCTTCCTTGATGGCGTCTCAGAAAGAATACCAAGTAGGTGCGAATAAAAATAGCGAGGGTTCACTCTCATACTTTTGTTCATAATAGGTTTCCCACTAGTCCTGGATGTGTGGGGTGACTATGAGAAGTGAAAAAGTAATATTTTCTCGATTGGAAAAGTCATGAAATAAAAAATATACTTCCAACAGATTTAACCATTTATCTACGACATCTGCATCTATCAGGCCTTCGAATATGGGAATATGGAAGTTAACTTGTACCTTAAAAGGAGTGGTACCTCCAAAGTGGCTACTAGATGAAGATGCATCGCCTATGGGTAGTCGTTGAAGGATCTGGGAAAATTTATCCATCATCGTGTCCCTCTGTCATTCGAGAGCTTCCTCAAGCAACATTTTGGAAGGATCTCCTGCTCCCTCATCTTTATTTTCTTCTGCCATGGGCAGTCGTCAATTTTTATGAGGTTGGTCTTGCAATGGTTCAACTAGATTGAGCCCTAACTCCTTATACCCTGACCTTGTTGGGGACAAGAAAAGAAAAACAAAGAAAGAGCAGACTGCTCTGATATTACTGATTCGAACTTAAACAAGAATAAAAAAACTTAAAGATATAATCATAAATATAGAGATGTAGCATAAAAACACTTCATTTGATTAATAGAAAAATATCAAACTATGCTTATAAAAAGAATGGAAATAAGATAGCTCAGGCAATGGTATCTTATCTCTGAGAAGAGGTGTCACAGCTACATGCCTCTTAACTATGTTACAATGAGGCTCAAGGACCTATTTATTATTGGAAAACATGAGAAAACCCTAAACAACCAAAACCCTATCTCTAAGAAGAGTTGTCGCAGCTACATGCCTCTGAACTATGTTACAATGAGGCTCAAGGGCCTATTTATTATTGGAAAACATGAAAAAACCCTAAAAAATCAAAACCCTAACCCTAGGAGATGTAACACCAAGAGTTTGTGGGCCCCTTTGGGGTTAGTTGGACAACCAACTTCTGGGGGTCGTAACTTGGTCATAATATCTCTATTTAGTGTGTATGATAGCTTGCTGGAAAGGTCTTCCCAAGTACTATAGGTTTCTCTATATGTCCTTGCCTATGGCAATGGTCCTATCGCGGACCCTAAAAAAATGTTGTTTAGGGGGTCAAAACTACGCCGGAAGTTGAGGACCCGAAAAACTACTAAAAATAGTAAATGTTCAAATGAACAAGGAAACTGATGAAACTTGTTATCGGGAAAACTAGTGTCTATGCAGAGCTGCTAGTCCCACTAAGGCTGGTAGCTACCTTAGAAACAAACAAACTAAAACTACTTTCATTTTCCTTTATGAGAAGTAGATGAGAGAAGAATAAAGGAGACCAACCTTAGTCTTGTGCTTGATTCCTTGCTTGATTCCTCTCCCTTCTGATAGTCCTTTTCTACTTGCTTCCTTGTATACCCAGCTTCAACGAGCACCTGTAGAATCAAAGCAGCATAACACTATCCAAGAACATAGATCTACTATCATAAACAATATAGGACCAGATATATATTAACCACAAAAATGCATATAACATCAATTATACAAGAATGTGGAGGAAAACTTGAATAACTTTATTGATAATCAAGAAAGAGCAAAGAGGATTACAACCAATTGTTCTGACCCAGCATCATCCTCTCAGTAAGAAGCCCTTCTTCACCTCATGAAAAGCTTAGATCACCCAACCCTATGATGTTGCATCGAGAAACCAACAACACTTCCTTACAAGATACAGAATTCCAGCCTCCAGATCTCTAGGATGAGGGATCCATATATAGATGTTTGCAAGGGGAATGAGTCAGCTTTTGAGATTTGATTAGTGTCCTCTCTCTAATATTTCTTGATTCCACTTGGAGATTGATGATCTTTTACTCATCCCTGGTCGAATGCAGAGAGGCAAGTGTCACAGGAGAAGTTTCTGGAAGATTCCATGCTCCTCCACCTTGTGGATTGACCCTGCCACTTGTCCACTCTCGCCCATCGCACCCCATAGAAGGACTTTTCAACATGCATCGCACCTACTGTGTGTAGGCAGGTGGGATGCAACGCACTTTGACCATGGAGCAGGTGAAATGGTCCAGTTCTGACCAATTTTGAGTAGTTTTTCATGGAGAAATTCTGGGAGATGCTGTAATCAATTGACCTTGTTCTTTTAGGGGTTGGAACAACACCTTTAGGGACTCAGGAGCCCTTGGTTTATGGACATTTATGACTGGGGTTGCAGTGCCCAAAAATGTCTATAACAATTGCCCCCTAAAGCATGAGGTCGTTAATCTTTTGATGTCAGATGAAATGCTTTATCATGAGGATCTGAAGTTTTTTCAAGCTGGAAGGCGACCTGTAATAAGATACAATACAATACATTATCTTCATAATATTTTCATGATCTAGCTGAGGCGGGCATTCCCATGCTCATCTTTATAAATTCATTTTCATGTACATAGGATAGACAATCGTCTGAGTGTAGACTGATGATTCTGTTAGAACCATCATCCCTTAGGTTGGATGATTATCTGTGCAACAATGATGTACATTTGATGTCTTTATTTTCCTGGATATATATCGCAGCCCGGATGGATGAAACTAGATCCGGGGTCTTCAATCTCGTTCGATCTTCACTCAAAGTACAAGTTGATCCATGTGAGAGATGTTCTGGAGTCGAACATGGAAAGACATCGCCTGATTACCAGCCAATGATGTAAGATGTTAACAGGCGCGAGAGGAATCATCGATAATGATGATGACCCTCAAGGTACTACAGTACAATTCACGTGGTGTGAATAAGGGACTTGGCATTGAACACCACGCAAAATATTTCGGTCGAAGGCCATTGATGTAAACCTGTCGCCGGAAGTGAGAAACTTGCCATTGAGGCATGCAAGCTTCAAAGTACTGAAAGGGTTGTTCCTAGATCGACTTCTTGGATAATGAGCTGATGTCAACAAGAAGCGGTCCGTCATAGGAGGGCCTTAGGGAATCCCACATCAATGACACGGAATGGAGCAAATGATTTTAATGGAGGTGAAAATGATCTGGTGATATAAGGTTCAGGGTGGTGGTCATGAAAGAATGGAGCGTAGATGTATTGCAGTGGGTGAGACACAGGTGAATTCTCTGAGCGACTTCTCTTGAACATATTGGCGACACTGACGTGATGGATTGGTAGCATTGACCCCAAATATGGATGGTGTGATGGAACCATGATGATGTGACCAGTGAATGGAACAACCCAACCCGACTCGGATGCGGAGTGAAAGTGTCATGTTCAAGAGCGACTTGCTACCAACAAAGTTTCTTCAAGTTTTCTTCCCAATTTTTCCCCAGTCATTACTGACCAGTACCTCTTTATTTTTGTCAAGCTTGAGGAGGATAACATATGCTTGTTCTATAATTTGCCCTTCCGGCAAACCCGTCGCTATATTTTAACGAGCCTAGCGATAGTGAAACTCGTTCTTGTCTGTTATGGACAAGTTTGTCGCTATTCAGTTTTAACGAGTTTAACGACAAAGATAACTCAGTCCTTTTCAATTTTAGAGAGTCTGAAAAGGGACGTAAAGGAAACTCCAAAAATCCTTTTTCGTCATCTAATCCCTTAAATCTGAAAAAGTATAAAATAATACAGAAGGGATGAATTTTCGGTAATTTTAACGAGCCGAACAAAACAAGCGCTCGATCTTTTTGTGTAATAATCCCTCAGGTCCAAAAAGATTAAAATCTAAAGGAGGGATAGCACTTCCGGTCCCTTTAACAAGCTGGAGAGGCCAATGGCTCGGCAATCTTTTCATACTTTACAAGTCAGTTGAAAAGAGCTTAAAGGAGACTCGTCTTTGAGGAACGAGTGATAGATTCGGGTAGTAGCTGATTCCAAGTAAGGTTTGGAATTTTCCAATCACGACAGTGTCACAAGGATGGCTAACAAGGTCACTCTTCACAGTTGTTCCTCAAAAGGGGTAAACAATCAAGTGGAGGTGAATGATCGGCCAATACAGAGTGGAGGTGATGATGAGAACATGACCAAGGCTTCAAAGGCTGATGATAATACATTCACGATGGTTATTTACCGGAAATTGGTTCATTTTTTATTTTAAAATGAGCTTAAACTCTAGAGGAACATTTGCTCATTGCTTATGTTTATTTTTTAACGAGCTTGAATTCCGCGTTAAAACTGCTCGATCCAGTCATATAATAAGGATGTCTCATCTAAGATGCCATTTTTAAGAAGCTTGCACCTTACAAAGCTTTGCTCCACATCCTTTCTTTATGCAAGTTAGGAAACGACCAATCCTACGAGTTTAAAGGGTTAGAGGACCTATAAATTTAAAAAATAAATGATCGCTCTTTGCTTGCATGCCCCTAGGTATAGTGAAAAATTTCCAGGTTACCAAAGATTGTTCCATCTGTGTCACAGACAAAACACTTCCTCGGCGATGTCTACCGAAATAGACAAAGGTGAGTGGCGCAGATGCCTCCACTCACATAACTTTGACGAGGGAATCTTATTCCAGCCTAATCCCATTTTCCTAAACGGACGGGTGTGTCAGACCAGTCATATATCCTTCGCGGAAACCTACACTATACCCAAGGTTTTCCTGCCGAAGCAGACCAGGGTGCATGCCCCCTGGGTTTCAGTCATGTCCTCCGAATCACTCACGCTCATCAGGAGGACGGACTGGGGATTGATGAGACATTCCTTGCGTGAAAAGACCATTCAGGGTTGGTATATGACTATTTGCTATGTGTGAACTGGGGAATGAAAGTTGGTCTACGAGCTTGACCACTCTTCCTTCGTGCGGAAAACACATTACTCTAAAGAGTGAGGAGACGACGGCTCCCATGCAATAAATATAGTCTCGTCCAAGGAGTAGATTATAATCCAGGGGTCCTTGGGCTACCATTACGTTCATGTGAACGGTTTTCCCTCTCGATGTTATTGGCACATCGGGAAGGATCCCTAACGGTCGACTGGTTCCTTTGTCAAAGCCTGTTATATTTCTCATCTCAGGCAAAAGCGATGGTAAACCAAGCACTTTCCAAGCAGTTGAGGAAAGGATACTCACAGAAGCTCCTTCATCTATGATGGTACCGGCCATGACCATTCTATATATTTGAGCAATGATTCGAAATGGTACACTAGTCGGAAAACAGGGTCTGCCTAGTAGATTCCAGTCGAAGAAAACAATTAGGTTGCTTGGAGGTGGGACCTAATAGACAGCCAGATACGACTCTGAAGAACTTCCTTCCTGCGGTAAAGGAACGGGTAGACTGCCCCCATGTTCATCGGAGTCTGTGCTTACGAAGAGAATTTGAACGGTGTCGTTCTTGTTCTCTTCGGTGACTGTATCATCTGAAGATTGATCCTCTGAAGGCAAGACCGAGTCAACTACCGCCTCGACCTTTTGACTTTCGTCTGGTGTGGATTCAGATGGTTTATCTTCAATGATAGATGCTTCGGCCGACCACAAGGGCATGTCAACCAGATTTTCAACTAGTGATGGACTCAGCAAGAGTTTCTTATATCTAGGAGGAAGCCGTAACGGTGAAACCGAACGGTCGTCCAAAAATATTTTAGCCTCGTCTAAGAAGGGACAAGGGTGGACGGCGTGATCGCCTTCACACAATTTACAAGGAAATTTATATTTTCCTTTTTGTCCAGGAGATTCACTTTCACTAGTTGAAAGTGTATGCTCAACATGATCGTCAGAGGTTGATGACACCGTATTGTGCAAACGAGGAGACCAGTCCCTTAAGATCCGAGGGATGCAAGGACAATCTCGATGATAGTGGTCTCCTTTGAAAATGACACATGGCGATTTAGTCCTGGTCGGTGCAGTGTGTGGATTTTCGTTAGACGATGTTTGGTTGCCCCTTTTCGCCTTTGGCTCCTTCTTCTTCTTCTCTTTCTTCTTCTTCTCTTTCTTCTTCTTCTCCTTCTTCTTCTCAGTTAATTGATTTTGGGCTTTACCAGCTTCATCAAGCGAAGAGGAAGGAGGAGAGGAAGAAATGGACGAAGTAGAGGGCTTGGGGGTAACTCTAGTATCGTTTAGTTGCTGACTTGATTGTTCAGGAATCACGGTTTCTGAACAACAGAAGTTGAGAAGAGCCATACGGGCAAGCCGCTTGTCAATCCTGGAAGAAACAATGTGGCCATATGGGGTGCACCAACATCTCCCCAAGAGGAGAAGGGACTAGGATTTCCACCAAGGGGAACTCCTTGGTTGGTGGACTCCATTTTTCTCAACCTAAGACCAACGTAGGAAAGGTGATGTTTATTCCGTTTAAAATAAATTTTAGACGCTTTGACACAACTTGTTTTTTCAATTTTTAAGAGTCGAGAAAAAACAAAAGATGACTCTAGTCGCCTTCGATTTTTAATGATCTTGAAGTGACAACTGCTCAGATGGAACTTTTCTGTTAAGGAGTCTGAAAAGGAACGAAAGGGACTGCTCTGGAAATCTAGACAAAGGGATTACCAAACCAATCGCAAAACTGCAGAATACTTTTTACGGTACGGCAGTCAATCTTCACGAATGTTGTGTTCAGTGCATTGCGATCAATAGGGTGGCAGACACGGCTTCCTATGGATAAAGGATAAAGCCTATTGTGGTCTCCCAAAATATACTCGATGGTACGTGGGAGCACAAGTACGTACTGGCACTTATCGTCTCAAAGTGGAGGAATCACCCAACCAACAGTGAAAACAACAGTTACCAAGCTTTACGACGCCGGAATACGTCTCTAGCCTAGACTTCTAGATGTTGTGCGTTAGGTTCCAAAGCATTTTTAGATTCATTAAATTTATTTTATGGTTGTTCTTGCTTAAGAAATTTGCCTTTCAGGTTCACCGCGTGATGTAGATGTACAATTCCCAAAATGCAATCTAAGATGACAAACAATCGTTTTATCTTCTTTTTGCAATGAAAATCCTAGCTACTAAGGAAAGAGAGACGATTTTCTTTCAACAAAGAGCAGAGAGCACACACTATATGTATTGTCTTAAATCAAACCAACAAACAGTCTAAATGCAAATGCACATGCATGTATTTGTTTTCAGCCTTCTTAATGTGTGAATGATAAAAAGAAAGCTAAGTGCAAATCTGAATTATTTTTCAAAGCGACAATTACTAACAAGCTTCTTTTCAAAACAAAATGAGGATAATGACGACACTTTGTTATTTGAAAACTTGCTTTCGACACTCGAAAAACTACTAATTCAAATCAAATACATAAGTAATAGTGTAATCGACTATCAAGAACAATCAGATTCTCTTCTATGACTGAAAACGACAATTGCGACACTTTCAAATCAAGAAACGACAGTACAATTACACTACTTCTTTGTAAAAGAGAACTCAAAATGACTCAAAAATACATAAAAACATTTACAGTTCTTTGCACAATGGAGGCGGAATAACAGCAAGGAAAGGGGTTTCAACAGAGGTGTACTGACTACAGGCAGCAAAACTCCTGAATAGAGCTGAAAAGTATGAACACAGAAGCCAAAATCTAAGAGCAGAAGAGGTCTGATCAGCGCACCTGTAGCACAGGGAAACTGAAATGCAACGCACTTATCACACTCGGGAAGTGCGATGCATTCAGGCTTCAAAGAAGAAATAGTGCGATGGACCAGGGACGAGACTTTAGCTGGGTTCCGGGTCACATTTTGCAGCTCAGTTCAGGGATTTAGGCCGAGCAAGTGGTAATCAGTAAATCAATCACAGGGGTAGATCTAAGGAGGTTACTAGAGCCACCACAAGGGCAATTAGAGAGCTTGTAAATCAATCGTTTAATTCATAAACAAAACCCAGAGATAGACTGAAGCAGCATTGATCTACTTTGCACTTGCATAGCAAATGCAGTTCGAAGGCTAGCTGGCTTGACTTCAGGCTCCGTCTGTAAGTTTATAAAGTAAACAAATGTAGATAAACAAACAATCTATTCGCTCCCCAGCGGAGTCACCATTTTTTTATCAGGAAAACTAGTGTCTATGCAGAGCTGCTAGTCCCACTAAGGCTGGTAGCTACCTTAGAAACAAACAAACTAAAACTACTTTCGTTTTCCTTTATGAGAAGTAGATGAGAGAAGAATAAAGGAGACCAACCTCAGTCTTGCGCTTGATTCCTTGCTTGATTCCTCTCCCTTCTGATAGTCCTTTGCTACTTGCTTCCTTGTATACCCAGCTTCAACGAGCGCCTGTAGAATCAAAGCAGCATAACACTATTATGAAACCAGCTCAAGAAAAGATAGAAAAGATATATCAACGCCTTAGAATTCAGCCTCTTCGAGGGGGCAACCTCCTTTACATTACATAAATGAACAATTCTTGGATGATACAAATGACAAAACCTCCTTTATATATATAGGAGTCTAAGGAGTCACAATATAATCCAGCCGACCTAACAATAATAATTTAAAGCCACAAAAATAACAATAGAGGGATTCTATGGGGCACAGAAATAACAATATGGGGGTAATAGGGGCACAACAATATAAATAAGGGGTATAACAATACAATAGTAATGGGGTAATCACTAGTATTATAGGGACCCAACATGCCCCTCTCCTTCAAAAAAGTGTTGTCCTCAACGCTTGAGTAGTTCTGGATACTTCTGCATAAAATTCTCATCCTCCCATGTGGAATCTTCAGCGGATAAGTTCTTCCACTTGATAAGATACTCTGAAATTGATCGATTTCGTAGCTGTCGAGTTCTTGTTTCTGTGACTGCTTCCGGTTCCAATATAATTTTTCCTTCCTCGTCAAGTTCTGGCAATATTGTTTGAATTGGGAGCTTGTCACCTATAACCTTCTTTAAACATGAAACATGGAAAACTGGGTGCAATCGAGAAGCTGCAGGAAGCTCCAATTTGTATGCCATAGTACCAATCTTTTGCAACACCTTGTACGGACCATAATACTTTGGTGATAATTTATTATCCTTCTTAGCTTGCTTTAGGGACATTTGCTTATATGGTTGTAGCCGTAGGAATACCCAATCACCTACATCAAAACTTCTTTCACTGCGATGTTGATCTGCCTGTTGTTTCATTCTATTTTGTGCCAACACGAGGTTATCCTTTAAGAGTTGGAGGACTTGTTGTTGATGTTCGATGTGATGTTCCACTGCCTGAACCTTAGAATTTTCTCTTAAATATGATGTGATGGATGGTGGTTGATACCCATAAAGTGCCATAAATGGGGTCATTTTTGTTGCTGTATGGAAGGAAGTGTTATACCACCATTCAGCCAGAGGCAACCATTTGACCCATTGTGTCTGTTTATCAGATACAAAGCAACGAAGATATCCTTCCAAACATTTGTTTACTATCTCAGTTTGCCCATCAGATTGAGGATGATAAGATGAGCTATGAGCTAACTGAGTACCAAGACAAGAAAATAATTCTGTCCAAAAATTTCCAGTGAAAATGGGATCTCTGTCACTTACAATAATCTTTGGGTTTCCATGTAGCTTTTGAATTGTTTCCATAAATGCAGTAGAAACTGTACTGGCTTTAAATGGATGTGATAATGCACAAAAGTGTGCATACTTGGTAAGTCTGTCAACTACCACCATGATGACACTCTTTCCCTCAGACTTGGGTAAACCTGTGATAAAATCCATTGAAACCTCCTCCCAACGTTGGCTTGGAATGGATAAAGGTTGTAATAGACCCGGTGTCTTAATTGTTTCAACTTTATTTTGTTGGCAAACCAAACATTCCGCCACAAACTTTTGAATATCTGATTTAAGGCCATCCCAAAAAAATTCCTTCTTAACCCTGTGGTAAGTTTTTAAAAATCCTGAGTGCCCTCCTAAGGGAGAAGTGTGCAATTCCATAAGAATCTTTTGTTTTAGCTGGGAATTCTTACAGAGGTATAAGCGATCTTTGTACCATAACGAATCATTTTGCCAGCTAAATGTATCAGAAGTACTGGAATCTTGTTGTAGCTTTCGAATAAGTGCCCACACTTCTTCGTCATTCTTCCATTCCTCCCTTGCTTCGTTTATCCAATCTGGTTGGATAATAGAAATGGCACACAACAATGCTTCCACATCCTCATCCTTTCTTGAGAGTGCATCTGCCACCACATTTTGCTTCCCTTTTTTGTAGATGATTTCAAAGTCATAACCCAACATCTTTGTGACCCACTTTTGTTGCTCTTCAGAGGATAATCTTTGTTCTAAAAAGTATTTAAGGCTATCATGATCCGTTTTTACCTTGAAGTGTCTTCCCATTAGGTAGGGTCGCCATTTCTTAAGTGCATGGAGTATTGCCAACATTTCCTTCTCATAAATAGCTTTGCTTAAAAACTTTCCCTTGATTGGACGACTTTCAAAAGCAATGGGTCTTTCATCTTGCATTAGAACAGCACCAATTCCATTTCCTGAAGCATCACATTCCACAATAAAGGTTTTTGTGAAGTCCGGTGTAGCTAAGACCGGTGCTTGGCACATTGCCTCTTTAAGATGTTCAAAGGCCTTTGTTGCTTCCGGAGTCCATGAAAATGAATCTTTCTTCAATAATGTTGTTAGAGGTGCTGCTATTCTCCCATAATTCTTAACAAACTTGCGATAATACCCTGTCAACCCAAGAAATCCTCGCAGATGCTTTATGGATGTGGGGATTTTCCATTCCTTAATGGCTTTAATTTTGCTAGGGTCTACCTTAACTCCTTCATGAGATACAATATGACCCAAATATTCCACCTCCTGGACTCCAAAGAAACATTTGGATCTTTTTGCATATAATTGTTTCTCCTCCAATAGTTGTAGCACCCTGTCAACATGTTCAACATGATCCTTCCAAGACTTTTGTAGATTAGTATATCATCAAAAAATACTAACACAAATTTTCTAAGGAATGGTTTGAAAATTGAATTCATCAAACCTTGAAATGTTGAAGGTGCATTGGTAAGGCCAAAAGGCATGACCAAAAATTCATAATGACCCTCATGAGTTCTAAATGCCGTTTTCGGAATGTCTTCAATCTTCATTCTGATTTGATGATATCCCGAACGAAGATCCAACTTGGTGAAGTAAATTGATCCATGCAATTCATCCAGTAATTCATCAATGACAGGAATGGGAACTTATCTTTAATAGTGAGCTTGTTGAGCTCCCTATAATCCGGACACATGCGCCATGATCCATCCTTCTTGTGCACCAATACTACTGGAGCTGAGAAAGAACTTTGACTCGGTTGAATTATACCAGCCTCTAGCATTTCTGCAACCATACGTTCAATTTCACTTTTTTGGACATAGGGATATCTGTACGGCCTGATGTTTGGAGGAACACTTCCTGGAATCAGATGAATAGCATGATCATGATCACGCATAGGTGGGAGACCTTTGGGAGTCTCAAATACCTTGGAATGATTGTCCAGGACTTTTTGGAGATCTGGAGAAATAGATGATTCCAATGTGGAAACATCTAGCGAACATAATTGTGCAATTACACCTCTTTGCTCCTTTTTAGAAGCTTTGTCATGCCATTAGAGCTGATTATCTTTCCTGGTTTCCCTGCAATACCCCTTAATTCAACTTCCTTTCCTTCCGTAGAAAATTTGATGAAAAGTTCTTGAAAATTAAAAGCTATTGTACCCAAGGATTGTAGCCATTGGACTCCTAGTACAACATCAGCACCTCCCATTGGAATGGAAAGCATTGGGCTAGTCAATACATATTCTCCCATGGATAGCTTGATATTATGGCACTTTCCAGAGCAATTTATTGTTCCTCCATTTGCAATCATCACTTGACACTCTGGTGCTGGATATAGGAAGCAATTCAATTCTTTTGCTACCCTACAATGAATAAAATTGTGGGTGCTTCCTGAATCAATCAACACTATTACCTTTTTCTTCTTGATTTGTCCTTCTATCTTGATGGTTTGAGGAGTGGTAATTCCCGCCAATGCATTACAAGATATGGTCGGATTTATTTTTTCTTCATCTAGGCTTTGTTCCTGGAGTATATCCTCTTCTTTTGACCTTTCTTGCTCCTTTTCTTCTTCCTCTTCACAATCTATGTAGAATAATTTCTTCTCAGCACACTTATGACCTTTTGTGTATTTGCTATCACAACTGTAACAAAGCCCTTTTGCTCTTTTTTCTTCCAATTGTTGTGGTGTCAACCTTGTAGGTTGTGGAAGACTAGGGGCAACAACACTTCCGTCTTTATAGTTGTGAGTGGTATGCTTCCTAGTTGCCATAATTTTGCTTTCCATTTTTCTTGCTAACCTGAATGCCTTCTCTAATGAATCAGGTTCCCAAAGGCGAACATCATGTTGGATATTATCCTTTAAAGACCCTATGAACACATCAATCCTATGCTCCTCTGGAATATCTTTTACCCTTATGTTCAATTTTTGGAACTCCTCAATGTGCTCCATTATTGAACCCTTTTGTTTGAGACTTATCAATTGGCTAAAAAAAGTGTTGCTTTTTGTATCCTCATAATGTGCTATCAATTCTTCCGTAAAAATTGCCCAAGTGATAAATTGTTTACGAGAACAAAGCCATTGATACCATACAAACTGATTTGGTTCCAAATATACAGTTGCCATACGTACCTTTTGTGTGTTTTGCACATTATTGAGATCGAAGAATTGCTCCATCTGTAATATCCATGTGGCGGGATCCTTGCCATCAAACTTCCTCATATCGATTTTTGGAATATGGTGATTCTTCGATCCAACATTAGCGTCTATGGAATCATGATTAACATTTCTTTTGTTCTCATCATGAGTTTCCTTTAGTACCCTTTCACCCTTAGGGACCATTTCTTGTAGCAACTTATTCATATTTATCTTCAATTCGTCCATGTCTGTCTTCAAATCTATCTTCAAATCATCCATCTTAGCTTCCACGTCAATCATCTTAGCTTCTACGCCTTTCTTTAAACAGTCCATCTTAGATTCTACACCTTTCTTTAAACCATCCATCTTAGCTTCTACATCTTTCTTTAAACCATCCATCTTAGATTCTGTTCATTTTTGTGCAAGGGACAGTTGTTGCACTTGTTCTTGTAATTTTGATATATCATGTTGCATTTCTTCCTCTTCTTCATGAGTCATGCTAGAGCTTTCAGGTTCCTTACTAGGTGTTTGCATTTTCTTTCCTCGAGGCATCAGTTACCGATAATAATGCTCTACTATGCCCTTTGAATTCCTTCAAAATAAATTTTCAAACCAAGCTTAAGCAAAAATTTAATAAAATCTACACACCTTTTTTCACTTTGTATGAGCTCGATATTGCCTCTGATGTATCTCTGTACTTTCCAATCATCTAGTTCTGAATTTGTGACCTGTAGTAGCCCTCTATGTCCTCTTTCCAATGCCACAAGTCTGACCCAAATTGGATTCTCCAAGGAAGAGTTATGTGAAATCTCCCACAGTGACTTGATTTTAGACTAGTTCAGTAGAGTGAACTTGTATGACGTGCCACGAGTCACTGTTTCAACCTTTGGATCTGAAACACACATATCAAAAACTAAAGTCCGTCCTCTTTTTGTAGCTTCTTATGAAATTTCAATCCGATCCCCAGAGAGAAAGTTATGACGATTTTCCCCAGGTCACCTGTTTTGAATGTAATTCAGGAGTCTGCAAAAAGACCAACTTCCTCAGATCATATCTCCGCAAATATCGTGCGAAAAGCTCTGAAATTCGGACCCAAGGTTCAGCGCGATTTCTTCTCAAATGGCTTTTTTTTTGCGACTTCTGAAACGTCACAGAAAAAAAGTTATAGCGAAAATGCCACGATGACCTGTTTGGAGCAGCGAAACCCTAGAATCCAAAGCTCTGATACCAAATGTTATGAAACCAGCTCAAGAAAAGATAGAAAAGATAGATCAACGCCTTAGAATTCAGCCTCTTCGAGGGGGAAACCTCCTTTACATTACATAAATGAACAATTCTTGGATGATACAAATGACAAAACTTCCTTTCTATATAGAGGAGTCTATGGAGTCACAATATAATCCAGCCGACCTAACAATAATAATTTAAAGCCACAAAAATAACAATAGAGGGATTCTATGGGGCACAGAAATAACAATATGGGGGTAATAGGGACACAACAATATAAATAAGGGGTATAACTACAATAGTAATGGGGTAATCACTAGTATTATAGGGACCCAACAAACACTATCCAAGAACATAGATCTACTATCATAAACAATATAGGACTAGATATATATTAACCACACAAATGCATATAACATCAATTATACAAGAATGTGGAGGAAAACTTGAATAGCTTTATTGATAATCAAGAAAGAGCAAAGAGGATTACAACCAATTGTTCTGACCCAGCATCATCCTCTCAGCAAGAAGCCCTTCTTCACCTCATGAAAAGCTTAGATCACCCAACCCTATGATGTTGCACCGAGAAACCAACAACACTTCCTTACAAGATACAAAATTCCAGCCTCCGGATCTCTGGGATGAGGGATCCATATATAGATGTTTGCAAGGGGAATGAGTCAGCTTTTGAGATTTGATTAGTGTCCTCTCTCTGATAGTTCTTGATTCCACTTGGAGATTGATGATGTCTTACTCATCCCTGGTCGAATGCAGAGAGGCAAGTGTCACAGGAGAAGTTTCTGGAAGATTCCATGCTCCTCCACCTTGCGGATTGACCCTGCCACTTGTCCACTCTCGCCCATTGCACCCCATAGAAGGGCTTTTCAACATGCATCGCACCTACTGTGTGTAGGCAGGTGGGATGCAACACACTTTGCCCATGGAGCAAGTGAAATGGTCCAGTTTTGACCAGTTCTGAGTAGTTTTCCATGGAGAACTTTTGGGAGATGCTGTAATCAATTGACCTTGTTCTTTTAGGGGTTGGAACAAAACCTTTAGGGACTTAGGAGCCCTTGGTTTATGGACATTTATGATTGGGGTTGCAGTGCCCAAAAATGTCTATAACAAAACTGACTGGAGGGTCTAAATGGAATAGGCAGTTGGCCACCAATATCCACTTGGATCAGAACCATGCTCTGATACCACCTTGTGGTATCTGATAAAACCCAAAGAGAACACATCCCGCTTTGATACCACCCTAAAACGATGCCTCCCCTCATATTTATCCACTTTCACTGGCTTACCTAAGGTAAACATGAGATGAGGGGTTACTATGAAAAGGCCTAACCTTGCAGGTGACCTTAAGGAAGTGGAATCAGTGGAAACCCACAACACAAACCTTCTATACCTGCTACAGGACTCCCAAAAGACTTCCCAATCATCGCCATGATCATTCCCTAGGTCCCAATGATTTTTAAGTGCATCAAACCCCTGGATGCTCCCTTGATATGGAAAAAGGTGCATCTGGGAGGCTCGAGTCCCTCCCAAAGCAAGGCATTGGTGTGTCTGGGGAATTTTCTCCTCATTCCTGCTCCTACAACTCTAGGAATTGTGCCACTTTTCAAGCCCAAAATCCAGGTCACTTCTTAGAAACTCCTGTAGCTTTCAGAACCCATAATTTACATGAAAACAAGATTTGCAAGCCAAAACTAGCTCCAGTACAAGACTTGACCATCCCCAACCAAGACTGACATTTTGTCAAACACTTGACATCAATGCAATCTGCAGGACATGAACACAAGAAAGAGCATAAATGATTGATAACTCATATGATACTTGACAAGAAGGATCACCACCCTCTTCCTTTAGTTGTTTTAACATCAATTAGTTCTTGCATCCATTATCCTTTCAGTTACAAGTAAATACATGAAATAACCATGACTATAACTATTCATATAACCATGCTTATAACCAACATTAAACCATGTAAATAACAATGAGATAAAAAATATTAAGGCCACATAATAATATGTACAAAATCAAGAGAACTTAGCTTTTATTAAACATAGATAAGAGCCAACCAACTTCAAGACTTCCACATACCACCCAACCATAGACATGGCTGAACCAAATCTTTCTTTCAGCCAGTCACCCTCGTGCCATATTCGAAGCATGAATGTGATATTTCATGGATAAACCATTCCAAAAAAAACCAATGGAATTCAGAGGTTAAACCACCTCCACTCTCACCAAACCGTGATCTCACCAAAACCGACACCGAGATCACAAAGTCAAACCGAGCTTGAAATGCCTCTGGAATCCATCACTATGCTTGAGGAATTTTCCATCTCCATCTCTCTCAGGATTTACCACAATCTGCATTAGATGATTGGGCCCTAAATCGAGACACCACCCTCATGCCTTACCATGTATCCTGCCAAAACCAGTTAAGGGATTCTTAGGCCTTTGGGAATTTTCAGGAGACCACATCTGTCGGATTTAGAAACCATCTGGAAATTTCAAAGCTGAAAACTGTGAAACAATCCCATCACACCATATATATCCGGAAAAAGGCAAGGCAAGGCTGAAAACCACTGTCATAATCCGACAAGTCCATGCCACTGATAGCCAAAGAACCAAATACCAACATGCAAAGCCATGCATGTCAAAAACAACTAGGAAATAACAAATGCAATATGTTACCAATGAGTGTTCCTGCTCACGGTGCTTGATCCTTCTCTTCCCTTCTTTTTCTTTTCTTTCCTTTCTTTTCCTTGTCTTGCCTTTGCTTTCTTTTCCCTTCCTTGCTCCAAAGCTAGAATGCTCTAAGAAAACTCAAGTGTCCAAGAGTGTGTGTGAGAGAGAAAATAATGTGAGAGCTCCAAAACTGAACTGACAAAAGGTTACACTGACCAAGCTTGAGAAAAATCTTGCCAACTGATCCTCAATAGCCTTTTTATGAATGAGGCATCTATTTTCTTCATTTTCCATTATTTTCTTTCAATTTCCTCCTCACAGTCAACATGTGACCTTTCACCTTCCTTTTCTCCTATTTACCTTTATTTTCATAAATAAATGTGCCAAGATACCCTATTTCCTTTTTAATGCCTTATCCATTTCCTTTGCCAATTTCCCTTAGCCATAAACACATCTAGTGATGCCCACTAGAATATGTTTGCCCAACATTCAGCTTGGAATAAATGTCCCTTAACTTTGGTCTTATTTTTCCTTTATTAACTTTTACTACATGAAATTTTAACCAAGGGCTATTACACTAATGAAGGCAATAAGCATGATGAAATTGAATGATAGGCATGTAAAGAGGCTAGTAATTGAGACAAACCTAGGTTAAGGTATGGATCAAGCAAGATATAGCTAGAGAGAGAGAGAAGTGGAGGATTGAACATGGAGTTGTATAGAGTGAAGGAGATGATTTGTGATGTGTGAAGAACCCAAGAGTTTTAGTCCAAGGTTTTATTTCCCCATGAAGTTGTAAGACTTGATATTCAAGCATACACATTGTGCAGGGGAGCACATTGTTATAAGGCCTTGTGACTTTGTTTAATCATGCATGCAGTGAAATGGCACATGGAGACATCAAGTTGTGGAATGGATCACTTAGAGAAGTACTAGGGTTGCAGAAGTACTAGTATCTGGCTTGAGGAGGGAATGTGAGATCTCAGCTGTGAGATGGTTAATGAATGATTGGGACCAAGTTAATCTCCCGAGTTATGTTTAAGGGGCAAATTGTTAGGTGGTTTAGGTAAACTTGACTCAGTCAAGTTACCAATGGTTTTTATGCTCAAGGTTTATGAGAACTAGTGTTTTTTCCCATCGTATCTATCTCTAATGTGTCCTACTAAAAGGCCAAAAACTCAATGCTAATATGTTTTAGTTTCCATTGGGAACACAAGTACGATGTCTTTAGAAACTACTACTTCTCTCAGTGCTCTCTGATCCCAATAGATGTATATTTTTTAGTTAATTTTGTCAAATTTATTGTAATTTCAATTTTAATCTATGTAGTTTAAACCATCCAAATACCCAAGGAAGTTTCTGAAACATTGAATCCCTCTCTACGCTTGCCATATCTATGGCTAATATGGATGTATGCTAGTTTTACTTTTAATTGCTTCACATTAAAATATATTATTATTAACACACACACACAAATATATATATATATATAGATAGATAGATATAGTTTATTTAACTATATATTGGAATATTTTTAAAAAGTATAAGAATTATAGACAATTTTGTGTAAGATTTATTTCTTTTAATCATTTTATCCTTTTCTAAAGTTTGATATAAAATAAAAATATTTTACATAGACATGGAAATTCTTTATTTAAGGTTAAGGGTGAGACTAAAATAATTTTATTAAATCTCTTTCATACTAGGTAAATCAAATATTGAGAATAGTGACATTGTGTATATTTATATTTTTTAATGTTTTTTAAGTACAGCTAATCAGATATGTATATTCATTTTTGTTTTTATTATAGTTGAATTTTATTTAGAGAATAAATTATTTTTGTTTTAAAAGGGATAAGTGTGAAGTAGAGGTTGAACTTGAAAGCAACTATACATATTCATCATACTAGGCTATAAAATACACCTTTTGAAACAATAAAAAATAATATCTATTTAATAAGTTACATAAACAAATAAATTTTCTAATATATTATTTCACTTTTGTATAATAGTTTTTAAATTTTTTCTCTTTTTTTTTTTTAAGTAATTATTTCCAAAAAGAAGGCAACTACCATTACAATAACACTCGAATAATTTTTTTTGTTTACATTTTGGCAAGTTTTTGACATATTTTCTAGTTTAAATTATCTAGAATCTACTAGGGATTTCTTGGAATCATAAGCTTAAGTTGTAAACTCTCCACAATTTGGGTGCCCCAAGAGTTTTTCAGGGTGTCCAATCCATATATGCAGTCAAAAACCCATTTTAAATGACAACAGTTAAGAGTTCGCCAAAAAAATGTTGTATTCCAACAAAAAATTCAAAACACATAATATTTAGACATTTGCCATTACAGTATTGTTGATGGTGCTGGACCTGCCAACATTCAGGGGATCTTTCCGATATGAAGTCCCAACTAGACCTCACATCGTTTGGTGTAAGAGTCACATCCGATACAATGGCCCAGTTCTCATTATCTTAAAGATATGCCTTAGCTCTTGCTTGCCATCATGTGAGAGTGGTTTGCTTTATCTTCAAACAGCGAGGTTCACGTGCCTCGTGAGTGCTAGTCTTACTTGTGTCAAGGATTTTTCATAGTAGAGAGAGGGGGGTGGGAGTGAGTCTCCAATTATAAGGGAGGAAGTCCCATCTTTGTCAAAGACACACAACACAACAGGACATGCACAGCTTCCAGAAGAGAAATCCACACAGATGCAGCAACCACAACACACAAAGGAAGATACAACGTACAATAGAAATCGGAGCATTCTACGCAAGTGCAACAAACATTATAACTAGTTTACGTGAAAGGCTATGTCTGATGCTTGGGGATGTAACCAACACGGGCAGGATAATGTTAACAACTTATAAAACACAGTTTCATGAATATATGTATTGGAACAGCTAAATGAGTTCAATTATTTAACATAGGTTAAAGAAACATGTATTACAAGTGTTTAAGATGAATCTTACAAATAGCTATAACACGTGTGAAAACGTGTAGGCATGTTAGCAGGCTTATGAATTAAGTGAAAGTTCCAAGACACGTCGATACACCATTACATCACTAACCTCGATGGCAGGGTTTTTTTCTCACAACTCGCTCCTTAAATAAAAGATTACACACTCTCAAGGCTATGTCAGAGGAGCCAAGGTGAAAAACCCCTTTGCATGTATAAATGAGGGCTATTTATAGCCAAGGGTAAGACTAGTCGTTGTGGCTGTTCGACTTCCCTCCTCACTGTTTGACTTTCATGACTTTTCAACTTTACATGACTCTTCAGATTACAAGTGAGTCTCTTGGATTTCTAGGTTTAATTACATTGATTTACAATAGTATGGCCCATAGTAGTGATGTAGCCAACACAACTCGACATGACAATGCTCGTATGTTCATGTTGTTGGTGGTGTGCATGTCAAGTTGCAGTGTTGTTGAGTGATAGATGTCCTCTTGTTGTATCACAGCTTCACCTCCACATGGAAAGGTGTGTGGAGTCCTCGATGGTCATTTGGTTCGCTTGATGTTTCATGTGCACGTGGCTCCTTGCTTGTACCTTTGCATGCTTGACATGTTCGTTTTTTCGTGAAAATATCTCCTCACATGTTCATTCATTCGTCCATCCATGAGCACATCCTTGCATGTTCCTCTGTTTGTCTATTCGCGAACACATCTCCTTGCATGCATCATTCGTTCATCCGTTCGCGAACACATCCTTTTGCATGTACTCTCCTTGTTCATCTCATCTGTCATCGTGTCATGTCTATTCATGTACCTATGTCTGCAATCACTCATGAGGAGATGACATCAAATCCATAAACCTCCTAGTCTACCATGAGATATGATCATTCGCTTTCAGATGCAGGTGACCGGGAGAGAGGACAAGGCTACAAAATTGTGCGAGGCAAGTTTCAAGTTGGGATGTGTGCTCCAAGTGTTACTGGTGAAAATTGTACAAAGGTCACTAAGAGACTGAGAAGGACAATATGGTTTAGCAGTGATTGCCCATGGGATCTGCTCTAATGGAGGACTCTGCACAATTTATGGAGAGAAGCAGTGCGTGTCATAGAGGGCCTTGGTAGAAAAAACTATGTAATATTTGGAGGGAGCTGGCTGTGGGCTGCAGGAGGCTTGGCAATAAAAACTGTGTAATTCCTTAAGGGAGATGGCAGTGGGCTGCAAGATTGCTGAAGACAAAAACTATGACATTTCTAGGAGGCTGACCTGTTGAACACCTCTGTGCAATTTCTGAGCTAAGCAGGATGTTGGCCAGTTGAGGGGCTTGCTCATGCAATCTACACAGTTTTCTAGGTGTGCAGCCGATTGGTTGTCTGGGTGGCTAGCTAGAAAAATTGCATAATTTCTAGAGGGAGACAAGGACGGGAACTAGGTGTCTATCTGGCCTGCCTGCGCAATTTTCTCAGTCAACGGAGCAGGCAAGGTCTGCAACTTTTGTGCAGTTTTTTAGGGGAGTGAGTCCCGGGGTGACTTCCCAGTCAAAAACCTCTGGTTGACAAGAAGGAGTGTTGGTTTATTTGCTTGCATAAAATGCAAATTGAGATGGCTTGCTGAGGAACTTCTACATTATTCTAGATGACAGTCGGTCCAGTCGATTTCAGGATTGCATAGTGCAAGCTTCTTGGGAGACAACTGCAAGATCTGCACAATTCTGGGCAACAGTACATTCTCACTAAGGGTTGAAACTCTAAAATGTATCCCAGCGAAGGTCTGACTATTGGATGGTGATCTGGTCGTTAGAATTTCAGCAAAATGGCTAAGTGTGTGAGCGACTAAACTTGTGCATACATGACCTTGCTAACACAGACTCAACATGACTCGACCACAAGAAACCTTAAACCATCAAGACAACATATACTTAGTGTGATTGAACGATGGTTCAAGCGACAAGTGCGACACTTGTGATATATCGTTGAATGACCACGATGACTCTTGTGCGAAAACAACTCAAACACAACCTTGAACACCACCAGAATGACGTTGCAAGCATGACATAGAAATCAACATGTGGAAGACGACAGTTGGTCGAACAAGTGAAAAAGAAGAAATACATGTAGAAGAAACACATAAGATGACCTTTTTTGTTTTGGCACATGCATGTTAGTGAGGACAGGGTGATGCGACAATGAAAAGCAGTCTTGCAAACTCAACTAAGAAGTGTACTTCGAAACATGTTTTGTACTTACCATACTTACCGTCAATATGATCATGAATCCAATAGAGTTTTCATGCACTCCTGATTGTTTCCGTTACTCGGTTCCTTGGTCCTTCTCCTCAACTCCTTGGAAGCGATTTAAACATGTCACCCTTTCCTATAGTCACTGAGAGGTAGATCTGCGCAATTTTAGCTGATAGTGACTACTGCCGGAATGAGGCCCTGGGAGGCTCATCTGTGTAATTTCTGCATCTGAGACCAACAAGACAACTTGGAAAACACTGCGCAGTTTTGAGGCTCAAAGAATTGTTGCAGGACAAGAGTGCTCGGAGGACACATGTGCGCAATTTCTGAGTGCAATGCAGCTGGACTACCCTATGAATTTCTAGAGATCGGTGTTGGTTGGTGCCTCTGCGAGATGTGGTGTTTCAATAAGCAAGGGAGGTTGGTATCTCTGCACACTGCAGAGTTTCAACAGGTAAGGGAGGAAGCTTGATGGTTGCAAAAACAAAGCGCACAGTTCTAGGAAGCTGGATGAGGCTAGGTTTCTTGGGAAAATGGATAAGCATGAGATCATTGAAACATATGCAAAAATTGATAGGACTCGACTATGATCACACACAGACACTTAGTGACACAACGTAGACCATCCAGAATACATAAGACATAATTTTCTTGATGAAACAACCTTCATGATGTGAGTGCGTGAGGTGAGTGTGAAACATGTCTATGTGAAACAACCACTCATACGCATACAATTCCCTTGAAGCAAGACAACATTCCCTTTATATGAGAAAAAACAACTCCTACGCCCAAATATGACACATGCTGCATGAAGATGAGAACACGAACAACTCTTAATATCAAGGAGGGGAGATTGAAATCATTAGCTCACCAACAAGTGACTAAGGATAATCGATTGCAGGATCCGAGGTAGGCTCCGAAATTTGCATGCGAGCCAAAATTTTGGAGGGTGGTTGTAGCCTCTACAACACTTGGTGACACATCGGTAGAACTCCAACTCTTTGTATCGACCTAGTTTAGTGAAACGAAAGTCTAACACCTATGGGAATATTGTTTAGTTCTCCAATTATCTTGACTCCCACACTAGCTTGATTGAAAGATGTAGCATCTACCATGTTCTTGGTCTGTCAACACACATTGCAAGCCAAGTCCGTACAGTTGTTTCGATTGGGATGAGGGGTATATTGGTGCACAAGCAATATGATAGTCAGAGTTTAAGTTTCATCTCTGGTGTTGCTCTGCTACCAGCAAGCCTGGACAATACCCCGACAAAGTCATGTAGGAACACAAGAATCACTCCACTGCCAGCGAGCTTGGTCAATACCCCAACAAAGTTACTTACCTCATCACTCTATGCAGGAAGCCTTTCTCTTCTTTTGCCTTAATTCATTTTTTCATTTTTTCAAAAATTTTCATATTTCATTTTTTTTATTGTTTTTATTTTTTAAAATTGTGCATAACACTTATTCATTTCAAAGGCAGAAGAGGGATCTTGACTTATTGAGAGCAGAAGAGGTTGTTCCTTCAGAGAAGTATTATGTATATCCCTCTAACATGCTTTTTAAGGTTTTCCCCCTCACCTTACTCTAATTGACTGAGCTCACAAGGGTCAACCCAAAACAACCGACGAGAGTAGGTGATATTAGTTAGCACACAAGTGTTGTGTTTTCATAAAGGCTCACTTTGAATAGTATGTATTTCCCATTGGTGTATCATGGAATAAAGACAACAAGTTCATTATAAAGAGAGAGGAAAACAGATAACCAGATGTTAATAGTTGTATAAGTCCTCTTAGATTCGCCCGTCTTGTCTTGAGATCCAAACACAGTTTCACGAGAGCCTAACCTACAAGTACAAGCAAGCAAAGAAAGAAAAAAGAAAAAATC
This sequence comes from Pinus tabuliformis, assembly GCA_031772625.1. Lineage (NCBI taxonomy): Eukaryota > Viridiplantae > Streptophyta > Pinopsida > Pinales > Pinaceae > Pinus > Pinus tabuliformis. The sequence continues at coordinate 580,218,615 of CM062812.1, read as the reverse complement.
ATAAGTAAAGCCAAAGAAAAACAAGTAAGCAAACCAAAGCAAGTAAGCAAGTAAGAAAACATGCAAACCAGCATGCAAAGAAAAGGAACGCAAAGAAGAAAACACTATTACTCCTATGCTAAACAATTCATGGGCCTACTTACGTGAAGTGATATTTCCAATTGAGCCACTGGCGCATTAGTTGGCCCATGTTGGTGAATACATGGTTCGTGAGGAGCACGGTCAAGCGAACCAGCAAACACAAAAGATATAAAATTGAACATGTTGTAGTGACTACAACCACCCTCCAAAATTTTTCCTTAGCTTCATTTTGGAGCCTCCCTACCAACCTTCACAGCAGCATGTCTTGCTTTGTCAAGTGCACAAGATCCAATGGTTTTCTTGCAAAAAGACAGCCTATAGATCAAACCTTGATGCATTCCCCTCATGGGTTGTTCATCTGGACTTGGTCCAGTAGCAAGATGAGTAGCTCCTTGAAGAATTTGTGCAAATCTGGAGGGCAATCAGCCTTCCCTCCAGAAATTGCGCAATCCTGATTGGCAACCTATTGGGCCCCAGAATTGTGCAATTCTTTTGAGTAAGATTCACCCAGAAAATTGCACAATCCTCCTAGCTAGGCCTATGCCTAAAAGTTGTGCAAATCGTCTGAGCAGCCAGCCCAGTACCCAACTAGAAATGTGCATTTTCTCAGAGTAGATTGAGCAGTATCTTGCATGTGCAGCTGAGTTGACCAGTTCCCTCAGGGACAGAGGAAAATAGACTTTCATGCATGGGATGCTTCTCCCAAGGCAGTATGCAAAGGCATCCCTTATTTCAGGGATCTATTTTTGGCAGTTAGAGGCTACATGCAAGGATCATTTGAGAAACCTCCCACCAAGTGTCACTTTCCCTAGATTCGTGGCAAGTGCGTCAAAACCTTGATTTTATCAAAACTAATCAATCGGATGTTGCAAAGCTCATTCCTCACATCAACCTTGCAGCTCTGAAATCCCACATTGCATCTAGGAGCTGTCAGCACATTCAGCTTAGTTTTTTTGGGGTAAGCCCGTTTTCCATGTCTTGTGTTTCATTTCTGCTGCCTTTTGTGTTTCACTTCGTATGAACATTTTCTGCTTGATTTCAATGAGCGCTTGTTGTCATTTTGATACATACTAGCTTGTACAAGCACCATTTCAATTTTCATTAACATCTCTCTGTTGTCATATGCATGAAACTGTTTTCCACGAATGGTCGTTGATTCGACGACTCGCCTCACCCACATGCATGTTGTTCCATTTTCTGAATATGTCATTCACCGTTTGCATGCACGATCATTCACTTATGCTTACACTCAATATCACCATGCATTCACATTCACATTCACTTTCAGTTGCCCGTCGGCGAGTCTGGGTAGCCTTGGCTTGGACTATGCCTTACCAATACAAAATTGCACAATCCTGAGAGTGAAGGCTTTGTCTTCCTCTCAAGAAATGTGCATTCCTACCCAGTGACTATCCTCTAGTCTTGCATTGTGCAATTTTGAGGGACAGTGACTGTTGGCCCAAAAAATTGCGCGATGCAGTCACTGAGCCTGCAACCCTTGCCAGCTGAGATTTCAGATTCTGCAATTCCAGCAGTCAGCAGCCAAACTGGACTGTGCATTGCATGGTTCCAATAATCAGTCAGCCTCCTAGTAGCCTAGATTGTGCATTATGCAGTCTTGGCATTCAATCTCCCGAACTCCTAGTGGAAATTACGCGACCTTCATGATCAGTCACACAGGTATGTTGTAAGTCAGTTGTCAAGTTCATTTTTGTTTTCGACTGACAGATTTCTTGCCATGAGTATTGCCATGTCTCCAGGTATCGCATGTGTTCATCTGCCTCTCAGCAGCATAGGTACAATGGTTTCTAGGAGAGTAGAGTCGAAGACACGATTTAGAGCACACTTGGGGATGCAGTCGATCAAGTGTCTATGAGCTTGCCTACTCACGAAGACATCAAGTTGTTCATAGACAAGGACATCAAGATATGACGGCAAAATCATCACAGTGAGAAACATCATGAACAACAGTTGAAGGAAACATACTGGTTGCAACGAATGCGAGAGGAAGTTTGTGGACAACATGGAGGCGGAACAAAGTTGCAAGCTGAGTAGATCCACTAATTATGAAAGCAACTTTGGAGACACAGGCTATGAGGTGATGGCACGATTGCGTGAAGACAAAGAATGGAAAAAAGGAGGAGTTACATATGTTGAAGCAGCAACTCAAGGAAGAACATGAGCTACACAGACAAGCGAATGAGTTCTAGTAGGAACAGGGTTCTTTAGGGAGCGCAACATGCACTCATGGATGAAATTGCACCCATACAAGTTGTAGATCCATCCTAGCGGCTGGCACGGAGCAGTCATGGCGAACAGTTTTGCTGATTGCATGTAAGGGATTTAGAAGCATGCATTTCATTGTGTGCATGCATGCGATCCAACCCATTCAGCACACTCATCAAGGTGAAGACAAGAGGTAAGTCTGACTGGAGCTAAGCATGTACTTGATAGTTGATGCACATGACCACCAACACACACTGAAAGATCATCACAGACACTATGCATCAATGTGTTTCTGATTCATTTTCACCAAGAAGACCATGTGTATGCTAGCAGACGAGTTTGATGAAGAAGCCACACCAATGCACCCGGTTGTAATGGAGGCAAGAGTTCACTTCAACAAGATGTCACCATGGGGTGCATGCACACCATCACCGATGACCAAGATTGACATCAACTCACCACCTTCACCATCACAAGCATTTCAAAGAGTTGGTCTCACCACAATGGACCGAGTGTCAGTGATGTCTTGCATGGCTTGCTCAATCCATTTTATTTCACATGAGCACATGTGCATTGCAATGTAACATCATGTCAAGTGGAAGTTCAAGTGTCAATAGTTGGATGTAACAGCCATAGAGTAGGTGAAGAGTCATGAGGGTAGATGGATGGTTACAAAGGGGAATGTCAAGGGTCACCCCACCCTTTGCTATAAATAGAGCCTCATAACTCATTGTAAAGGCTTTTGGTCAGGCAAGATTTGATAGGAGTATCCTAGAGAAAGCTTGGACATTATTGTAATGAGCCTTGGCTTCTCCACTTTGCAGAGATAGTACATCTCTTTGGAGGAGCAGGCGGTTGTGGTTGTAGTGTTCCATTATTGGAACTAGTGGTTGAACATCGATGTATTGTATGACTGGAACTTACACTTGATATAATAGAGCTAGCATATTTCATGCATATGTTGTATTATGTTCTATGATATCTGGTTTACTCGAAATGATATATGTATTTTTCCACTTACGTATGCATGTATGCACTATTCTCTATAAGTATGTATGAATATTTCTAAAATGTGTTGTTGGTTTAACCATCACTTTTGATTGCTCACTAACTTGCTTTCCAACTTGTTATGCATCTTCACTCGTGTGTTCCCTTCCAAGCGGCGTACTAATATAGGTCTCTAATGGGTGCACTCATTGTTGGGTTGTGTTATATTCTTTCCACGACTAACCTACGTAGTTAACTGGGGGGTCAAAGGGGGGCCAGTGCCCCCCCTTCCTTGCATCGATTGCGTAGTGGGGAGGTCACAGGGGGTTTGAGGGGGGTCAGTAGCCCTCCTGTACGGGGTTCGAGGTAGCGCCTCAAGGAAATTTTTTTTGGACCCTATATTAGGTTGGGCAGACCTACCTATGGTTTTTCGCACATGATTTTAGACGCGATGGTTTTCAATCCATGGTTTTGGACGCAATGGTTTTCGATCCATGGTTATGGAAGCGATGGTTTTAGGTACATGGTATTGGATGCTTCGGCATGTATAAATATGTATTGTAACATTGAAAGGAACATAATGAAAAATCAAGCTGGTAGTCCCAGTTTTGGGATCTAAGGGAAAATCTCTGTGTATATGTGTTTTATGTGTTATGCTATCGCATTCTTTATTTTTTTCTATTTTAGAATTCATATGCAGGTAATTTCTGTACGGGGTTAAAACCTACATTTGGTATCAGAGTTATTTTGGCTTTAATGGGACGCCTTTGTTGCTGAGGGGTTTCGCTCAGGCCTGTGGTAGACCCTGTTCAGTGGGAGATCTGTGGGATCGATTCTGGTGGTGAAAGAAGATGGCAAGCAGTGGAAAGATAAAGATTGAGATATGTAATGGTGAGAGTTTTGAGCTGTGGAAACTCAAGATGGAGGATATATTGGTGGATAAAGATCAGTGGATCATGGTAGATCTGGGTACTAAACCAACGGGAGTGTCCGATGAAGAATGGAAGAAGTTGGATCAAAAGGCAAAGAGCACAATATAATTGTGTGTCTCAGATTCAGTATTTTTGAATGTATCAGGGGAAGCTATAGCTAAGGCTTCGTGGGACAAGTTAGGGACTTTGTACCGATCTAAGTCTCTAGTGAATAAACTATTCCTATAGAAAAAGTTGTATAACCTGAGGATAAAAGATGGAGACTTGGTAACAGAGCATCTGAACGCATTTAATATTGTGGTAAGTCAGTTATTATATGTTGATATTAAAATTTTAGATGAAGATAAGTGCATCAGTTTGTTGTGTTCTCTACTAGATTCATGGGATAGTCTGGTTATTGCAATAGGTAGCAATGCAACTTCCTTGCAGTTTGATGAAATAGTCTCATCCTTGCTAACAGAGGACATGAGACGGAAAAATATGGAGAGTCAGAATGGTGATTCCTTGTCTGTACGAGTTTTTTACCTCTAATATGGTAGTAGGTCAACTACCAATGCTAGAGCATCTAAAATAATTGTTTTGGGGTTTTTGGTTTTAGTTTTGGAAGACCAATGAATGAAGACAGATGTAGAATTGAGATACTTAATCCTTTGGATAATATTAATATCTCAGCAAAGGGTTGTTATAAAGCTTTACACAGTGATATAGGTAAAAAATAGTGGTGAGAGGAAGACAGAAAATAATATGATTATCACAGTTTCCAGACTGTAAAACAGAACAATCATAAGTGTGAAAACCTTCCGAACTACATTCCAAAGGTTCAAGGCAGTATACTTAAGCTTATACAAGATGCTGATTATTTATTGATTAGAGGGGATTATCTAAACAGACAGTTCCTTAATCCATTCTCTTAAAGGATGATCACTTCAGGAGCTTATAGGAATAAATTGAGACACAATTGTTCCTACCTAGATATCTCTATAAGTCATAAGCATATGAAGAAAAACATAATGATTGAAAACTGGAAAAACTTACAGGATAACACAAACTGTGTGAAACCAAATTCAGAATCCTCCACTTTGTATTAAGGTGTTTCTGGGAAAACTAGTATTCCTAAAGAATGTTAGCCCTCTAGGTTTGGCAGCTACCCTAGAAACAACAGTTTAAATCAATTCAATGATTTCTTCTATCTGTAACAGATAAAAGAAAGATAATAGAACCAACCTGGAACTTCCGCTTAATCCCTTGCTTGATATCTCTCTCCTTTGTCAGATCCTGCAACTCCTCCCCGTACTTAACATGCTTGGAGAGTACCTGCACAAGTACAGCAACAAGGAACCGTCAAAGCATCGTGATCTATTACAACATAAATATTACAGAATCAGATATATAATAAACAAACGATAGCATTCACAATTGAACAATCATATGGGAGAAAATTTGAAGAGCTTTATTAATAGAAAGGAGAATTACAACCCAGTTGTTTGATCCAGCATCATCCTCCCAGCTTCAATCGTTATTCACCTCATGAAATAGCAAGATCACACCAACAAGAATACAATGCTCTCTCCTCAATTACAAACTATGAGCACTTCCTTGCAATTCACAATATTCCAGCCTCCTGATCTCTTAGATTAGAGATCCATTTGGGTTTGATTAGTGTCATTCCACTTGTTACAACTGGTTCCACAAGAGAAGGGATTGGAGATTTCCTAGATCTCTTATTCATCTTTGGGCGAATTCAAAGAGGCAAGTGGCACAGGAGAAGTTTCTAGAAGATTCCATGAGAAACCAACTAACAAATTGTCTCAGACATTTGTCCATCCTCACCCATCACACCCTATAAAAGGCCTAAATAGTATGCATCACACCCTGGAAGTGTACCACTTAGTATGCATCGCACTTTGCCAGTGGAGCAGTTAGTATGGTTCAATTTAGGCCATTTCTGGATGGTTTCTCAGATGGAACCTTTGGGGAATGATGTATTTAGATGACTATGTTCCTTTAGGGTATGAAACAACTCTTTTAGGGGTTGATGAGCCCTAATACATTGACATATAATTTTTGGGTTGATGTGCCCAAATATGTATATAACAGTTGCCCCCTAAAGCATGAGGTCATCAATATTCATGTCGGGTGAAATGCTTTATCATGAGGATCCGAAGTTTCGAACTGGAAGGTGACCTGCATAAGTTACAATACAATAAATCATCATAATATGATTTTCATGATCCAACTGAGGGAGGCATTCTCGTGCTCAACTTAATAAATTTCATTTCATGTACATAGATCAGATAGTCGTCTGCAGATACAGACTCATGATTCTACAGATATAGAGTCACAATCCATGATTACGATAACCATCTGTGTAGAGCCTTTGTACATTTGATGTTTTTATATCCCTGAATATATCGCAACCTGAATGGATGAAACTAGATCCGGGGTCTTCAAACTCATTCAATCTTCACCCAATGTACAAGTCAAACCATGTGAATAGATGTTCTAAAGTCGAACATGGAAAGACATCGCCTGGTTACCAACCAATGATGTGAGTTGGTAACAGACGCAAGAGGGATCACCGATAATGATAATGATCCTCAAGGTACTACAGTACAATTCACGTGGTGTGAATACATGATCCGATGTCAAACACCATGCAAAATCTTTTGGTCGAAGGCCATTGATGTCAACCTGTCGTCGGAAGTGAGAAATTTGTCATTGATGTATGCAAGCTTCAAAGCACTGAAAGGGTTGTTTCTAAGTCAAGTTCTTGGATAATGAGCTGATGTCGACAAGAAGCAACTCATCGTAGGGGGGCCTTGATGTATCTCACATCTATGACATGAAACGAAGCAAATGATTTCTAGAGGTGAAAATGAACTGACGACACAAGGTTCAGGAATGGTGGTCATGAAAAAATGAAGGTAGGAGGTATTGTAGTGTATGAGACATTAACTGGATGGTGATTTCTCAACTGAGTGACTTCTCTTGAACATGTCGGCGACACTGAGAGGAATTGGTAGCGTTAACCCCAAAAGATGGACGGTATGAAAGACCAATGGTGTGATGACCGATGAACGGAATAACCCAACCCAACTCAATAATGGAGATGAAGTGAAAGTTTCATGTTCAAGAGTGACTTGCTACCATAAATTCTTCAAGTTTTTTCCCTTTTTCCCCAGTCATTGCTGACCAGTACCTCTTTAATTTTGTCAAGCTTGAGGAGGATAACATATGCTTGTTTTATAATTCACCCTTCGGGCAAACCTGTCACTATTTAATGTTTTAACAAGTCTAGCGACAGTGAAACTCGGTCTCGTCTAGATGGATAAGTTTATTGCTATTAATTTAACGAGTTTAACAACAAAGATAACTCAGTCCTTCTCATGTTTAGAGAGTTTGAAAAGAGACGAAAAGAAAACTCCATAAATTATTTTTGTAAAATAATCCCTGAGGTCCGAAAAAGGATAAAATAATACAAGAGAGATGTTGTTTCCAATACTTTAACGAGCTGGAAAAGACAAGCGCTCGACAATCTTTTCATATTTAGAGATTCTGAAAAGAGCTTAAAGAGGACTCCGCTTTGAGGAACGAGTGGTTTCTAGTGTAGCAACTGATTCCGGTGATGTTGGAACTTCTCAAAACATGTTGATTTATGTGAAGAGGTTGGCTAATAAGACCACTCATTGCAACTGTTCCTCAAAAAGGGTAAAACAACCAAGTGAAAGCGTATGATCGACCAAAGAGATGGTGATGATGAGATGAAAACAACCAAGGCTCAAAAGGCTAATAGAATGGCAATCATAAGGGTTAAAAATTGAAAATGGGTTCATTTTTAGACAAGCTTGAACCATGGGGAACTATGCTTGGATTCGGTTTCATGTTTACACAAGCTTGAAATGAACAAACTATGCTTAGCTTCAGTTTCTTTTTTACACAAGCTTAAAATAAAAAAATATGCTTGAATTGGTTTACATGCCCCCAGCATGATGAAAGGGAGAGTCTCCTGTAACCAAATGGAAGTCACTACGATGAAGCAGGACGGTTATCCAACACCTCTTTGGATTCACCTAGATAGAAAAAGGTGAATGGTGTGATAGACCAATCACATAACCTACAGGGATACTTATCTTTACCACTTATCTTTACCCCTACAGGGAAACTTATCTTTACCACTTATCTTTACCATTAGGTGCATGCCCCCCAAGCTTCATTACATTCACCTAAGTAGACTACTCATGGTTATCAGGTGGATGGAATGAAGGTTCTTTTATGAGATCAAGTGAAAGAATCGACTGGGATTTTACAAAATCTAATCAGAGACTCGACTTGGAACTTTTCTCCATGGGTCCTTGTTTTATTTTTTAATGAGCTTGACACAAGACAAGGAAATCTACTTTGATTCCTTGTTTCATTTTTTAACGAGATTGACACAAGACAAGGAAATATGCTTAGAAACTCTTTTTTCATTTTTTAACGAGGTTGACACAAGACAATGAACTATCCGCGGACTCCTTGGGTTCATTTTTTAACGAGGTTGACATAAGACTAGGAACTATCCTCGGACTCCTTGTTTCATTTTTTAATGAGATTGACACGAGACAAGGAACTATCCTCGGACTCCTTGTTTCATTTTTTTAACGAGGTTGACACAAGACAACGAACCCTCCTCGAACTCCTTGGGTTCATTTTTTAACGAGGTTGACACAAGACTAGGAACTATCCTCGGACTCTTGTTTCATTTTTTAATGAGGTTGACACAAGACAAGGAACTATACTCGAAGATCCTTGGTTTAATTTTTTAACGAGGTTGACAAAAGACAACGAACTATCCTTGGACTCTTTTGATCACAACTCATAAGCAGTCATGAAGGAGAGATCTAGTTCCAATGCCCCCAGTACATAATGTACAACATCACTGAATTGATTGTGAGTTGATGTAGGTATGGAATAGGTTGCCACATAATTAACCCGTGGCGAGGATGATACCATTGGTATAAATGGACCATTTAGGGATGATGGTTGACTAGGAGTTATATTTGGACCGGGAAATGAAAGCTGGTCAATGGTGACAATCCTGCCTTCATGCGGGAAACAAATCACTTGAAAGAGTGTTGAAACAATAGCTCCCATGTGATAAACATAGTCACGCCCAAGAAGTAAATTGTAATCTAAAGGTCCTAGGACTACCATCACGTTCAGATAAATGGTTTTTCCTCCCAAAGTGATAGGTAACTAAGGAAGGATCCCTAACGGTCGACTGGTTCCTTTGTTAATACCCAACAGATTCTATGTAACAGGCACAAGTGGTGGCAAACAGAGCGTTTGACATGCAGTTGAGGAAAGTATACTCACTGATGCACCTTCGTCTATAATAGTGCCAGATAAAATCATTTTACAAACTTGTACTATGATCTGGAAAGGCACATAAGAAGGAAGGCGGGATCCTGACAGTCGATTCCAATCAAAGGAAGTGACTAGACTACTTAGAGGGGATACCGTAGAAACAGGAGAATTAACCACTTGAGTTACAAGAACTGGAGGATTTTCCTCCTGTCTTGATGGAACAGACATATTTCCCCCAAGCTCGTTAGAATCCGAAGTAACAAAAATAACTTGAGTGGCATGATTTTCACTCTCTTCAGGAAAGGTACGATTAGCTGAAGGTGAAATCAGGTCAATCGTCACCTCGACCTGTTGATTTGGATCGGGTATAGACTCATAAGATTCACTTTCAGAGAGAGTGGTTTTGACTGACGGTTGATTTTGGTCAGTCGGTTCAACAACTAGTGAAGGATTTAGGGAGAGTTTCCTATAACCAGATGGAAGTCACTGCGGTGAAGCAGGACGATTATCCAACACTTTCTTGGCTTCATCCAGATAGGGACAAAGGTAAATGGGGTGATTCCCTTTACATAACCTACATGGAAACTTAACTTTTCCTTTCTTTCCATGAACTTTACTATCACTAGTTGATGGTGTGTCACCAACATGATCTCCATAGGTTGATGACACAAAATGATGTGAACGTGAAGACCATTCTTCTAAGATCTAAGGAATATTAGGACAATTTCGAAGAAGATGGTCTCCCGCACAAAGTTTGCATGGATATTTCACTTTGTGAGGCTTATTGGATGGATTTTCATCAGATGTTGCATTCAGAGCAATGGTTCTTGGTTGCCCCCTTGCTGAATTGGCTTCTCCTTCTTCTTCTTCTTCCCTTTCTTCTTCTTCTTAGCCACCTGGTTACTAGTACAAATACTCTTACCAAGCAAAGAGGGAGAGGGGGAGGGAGAAACAAATGAGGAAGAAGGCAAAGGGTCAACTGGAGGTTGATTTTTTCCAGTTGGAGGTGTACTCCATTGTGGAGAAATCATGACATTTTGAACCAAGGAGATTGAAAACAACCATACTAGCAAGTCAATGGTAAATCCCAGAAGGGACAATGTAGCCATATAAGGAGCACCAATATTTCTGAAAGAAGGAAAAGGACTAGGATTCCTGTCAAAAGGGACTCCTTGATCAGTGGACTCCGGATTTATCGCCATATGTCTCAACCTAAGATCAACTAAGGAATAGGGATGTTATTCGTGGTCAATTAATTTTAATGACACTTGGACACAACTTTGCTTTTTCATTTTTTAAGAGTTGAGAAAAAGCTAAAAATGACTCTAGTCTCCTTCGATTTTTAATGAGCCTGAAAGGACAAGTGCTCAGATGGACCTTTTATTTTAGGGAGTCGAAAAGGAACGAAAGTGACTACTCTGGAAAGTCTAGACAAAGGGATTACCAAACCAATCACAAAACTACAATATACACCTTGGTGATAAATTAAAGAGAAATTACCAAGGACTTATGTATGGAAGTCAATCTTCCCGAATGATGTGTTCAGTGCATTGCGATCAATAAGGCAGCAGACTCGATTTCCTATGGATAAAGGATTTAAGCCTATGGTGGTCTCCCAATATATACACGACGGTATGGGGAGAACAAGTCCGTGCTAGCACTTGTCGTATCAAGGAGGAGGAATCACCCAACCTTCAATGAAAATGATAGCCACTAGTTTTAACGACGCTGGAACACATCACTAGCCTAGACCTCTAGATATGTTGCGTTAAGTTTCAAAGCGTTGTTAGGTTCATTGAAATTCATTTTAAAGTTGATCTTGTTTAGAGTTTTCCTTTCAGTTGTTCACCACGTGATGATGATCTGAAATTCCTAAGATGCAATCTACAATGATAAACAATCTTTGTTTATTTTAGCAATGAAAATCCTAGCTACTAGGGAAAGAAGATAACAATGCTTTTAAGCAAAGAGCAAAGAGAACACACTAGTGAATTTCCCTAAATCATCTTTTTGCACACAAATTATAAAATTCTAAATGCAAATGCATGTATTTGTTTTTGCTCTCCTTAATGTGAAAGATGCAAAAAAGAAAATTAAATGCAACAAAGATCTCAAATATTGCACTCAAAATGACATTTTCGACAACTTTTCTTCAAAAAGAGAAAGGAAGACTTAAAATGACACTTTAAATTTTGAATAAAAATGCTTTCGACACTTTGAATGTAAACAAATCAAATCAAATATATGAAGAAAAGTTTAATTTATTATCAAGGGAAGGAAGAATTTACGACACTTCTCTTTTCGATAAAAAATGACAATTACGACACTTTTTGTATCAAAGCAACAAATCGAATAAAACAAATTTTAGACAAAGGATTGTAAATGAGGAACAAATACACAAAAACATTCAGTAATCCTAATGTAATTGAGGCTGATCTAAATGATGCAAGTAAGCTTCAGTGAAGAGGCACTGTTCATTTGCAGCAAAACCGCCAAACAAAACAGAAAACGGGTCAAAAACCCTCAATTTCTAGATGGAAAAAGAGTTCAATCAATCATCGCACCTAGGCTTCACAAAAATTGAGATGCATCACACGTACTGCACTCAGGATGTGCTATGCATACTATGTCACAGTGGAAGACAGTGCGATGGTCCAGGGAGCACAACTGAAATGGGTTTTAGCTCAAATGTGGAGTTGTTTTCAATGAATTAAGTTGGGTTTTGATGAATAATGATAAGCAAAGTATGATGGAATGTCTTGAGAGGTTACTGAGCTACCAAAAGGGCATCTAGATGTGCTTGCAAGTCAAATGTTTAATTCATAAACTAAACGAGAGATTGATTAAAGCAGCATTCATCTACTATGCAATTGCAGAGCAAGAGCAGTTTGAAGGCTACCTGGCTGACTTCAGACTCTTTCTATAGTTTATCAAATTGAACATAGAACAAACAATCATCTGTTCATTCCCTAGTGGAGTCGCCAATTTGTTTTTGGGAAAACTAGTATTCCCAAAGAATGCTAGCCCTCTAGGTTTGCCAGCTACCCTAGAAACAACAGTTTAAAGCAATTCAATGATTTCTTCTATGTGTAACAAATAAGAGAAAGATAATAGAACCAACCTGGAACTTCCGCTTAATCCCTTGCTTGATCTCTCTCTCCTTTGGCAGATCTTGCAACTCCTCCCCGTACTTAACATGCTTGGAGAGTACCTGCACAAGTACAACAACAAAGAACCGTCAAAGCATCATGATCTATTACAACATAAACATTACAAAATCAGATATATAATGAACAAATGATAGCATTCACAAATGATAACATTCACAATTGCACAATCATATGGGAGAAAACTTGAAGAGATTTATTAATAGAAAGGAGAATTACAACCCAGTTGTTTGATCCAACATCATCTTCCCAGCTTCAATCCTTCTTCACCTCATGAAATAGCAAGATCACACCAACAAGAATACAATGCTCTCTCCTCAATTACAAACTATCAACACCTCCTTGCAATTCACAATATTCTAGCCTCCAGATCTCTTGGATTGGAGATCCATTTATAGATGTTTACAAGGGTGTGAGTCATCCATGGGGTTTGATTAGTGTCATTCCACTTGCTACAATTGGTTCCACAAGAGAAGGGATTGGATATTTCCTAGATCCCTTATTCGTCTTTGGGCGAATTCAGAGAGGTAAGTGCCACAGGAGAAGTTTCTAGAAGATTCCATGAGAAACCAACTAACAAACTGTCCCGGACATCTGTCCATCCTCACCCATCACACCTTATAGAAGGGCTAAACAGTATGCATCGCACCCTGGCAGTGTACCACTCAGTATGCATCGCACTTTGCCAATGGAGCGTCAATATGGTTCAATTTAGGCAATTTCTGGATGGTTTCTCATATGGAACTTTTGGGGAATGATGTATTCAGATGACAATGTTCCTTTAGGGTATGAAACAAATCTTTTAGGGGTTGATGAGCCCTAATACATTGACATATAAGTTTGGGGTTGATGTGCCCAAACATGTCTATAACATAAGGTTCCAAAAAGTCTAAGTACATCAAGTGTCTACAAAATCTTCCTTCAAAGTTGCAACCAGGTTCAAAGTAGAATTAACAGTCAAGACTTAGCAAGAAATGAACAATGAATCTTGAACTTCAAACCCATAACAACTCGAGAAGAGAGTTACTTATACAATAATGAATTAAGAAAATATCCTAAAAACTGATTAACATTTATTCTAGGAAAGGAAAGATCTTCATACAAGAATATAAGGGAAGCTATTGAACTGCTTCTTGCTGTCCCCTTTTATTTAGGTTGTGCTGGCTTTGCTATTTGATATAATGCCCCTTTAAGCTACTTGACTGTTTGAATGCTTTACGCTTGGTTTATTTCTTCATTTGATCATTCATCTGATACTCTTTAAACTCTGTGAAAAATCATTTTGACCCAGCTGAGTAACCTTTACTGTGTTCCTTTTTACCTTTACTGTGCATTTCAGGTTTTTACTGTGTTTTTCAACAGTAAATCCTTTTAGATTTTATGCCACATGGTAAAGTAATTTAATATGATCTTCATATTTGTCTTCCAATTGTACGTAGGATTTTTCTTCATAAGCCTGGAACAATGGTTTTTACCTGCAAAACACAGAAACTGTTAAGAAAAACATAGGTGACAGAAGGTCGTCAATGGCTTTATAGAGGTGAAGGGATATTGGAAGGAGTCCAGAGCATATCGGAGGGTAAAATGATGGTTTTAGTGGTCGCAGAGGCTTATGTAGGCTTCACTGTGAAAACAGGCAAAACAAAGGAAAAATGGTGATTTTTGCCTTTAAACGGAAAAACAGCTTTCTTTTGAAATATGGCGCGATAGTGAACAGTGGCTATTTTTTCGTTATGCGAGAGGTGGTTTTCATCGCACTGCTTATGATGCGTGGGCGGTTTTGGGAAGTTTTCACCCGATATGGTTTAAAACCTGACATGTAGCAAAGGAGGACGGTGGAATACTAATTTTCGGGTGGGTAATGCCCGTACAAAGAGTCAACCCAAAATTTTCCGAGGGCCATTGGATTTGGATGTATGTGACTAGATGGTGGTGGAGCAAAAGAGTAGCGCGAAGGGTCCCAATGATTGATTATGGCATAAATGGATTTATTATGGATTAAAAACTAAGATTAGTGGTTAAATGGAGGTTTAGGCTATTTCTTCATTTAAATCATAAAAATGATTTAACAAAGAAATCCTTTGGAAAACTCGACATGGCGGACTTGAAATTTTATGAACTCGGGTAGATAATGATATCGAGTCTGGGCTAATCGCATATTACAATCACAGTTTAGCGGAGGTTGGCCCATCTCAAAGGAATGTGATAGGGGCTGGATGCAATGTGGGAATAAATCATGTATGGTACTGCATCAGGTCCGGGTTCCCATCGCAATCAGAGATCACAATGGTGGAGGGTAATGTTACAGCTAGGATTTACAATGGGGCAGATGTGATATGGCATGAAATATAATAAATATTGCGTCGGGTTCGGGCCCATCGTTGATCACATATCGCAATCAGGGAAAGTGGATGCACATTGAAAGGTTGCAATCCACCAATATTGCGATGTGACATTATTATGAAATACATAGTTTTTAAATAAAACTAAAGGTTTCGAGGTATTTTATTAAAGGGAGTTAATAATATACGGGAAAGGGAATGTTTAAAGGTTTAATACGTTAATTCAATGTTAATATGAAATACGACCAGAAAAGGGGAAATATAGGCAGAAAATGGAATTATAGTAGAAAAGGGGAAAATTCTAAATATTATGATTTTTATGAGTTTATTTTCTTTTCATAGATATGCATCAATACTTAGGGTAAACATCTTTTTGTGGGTTTTTCAGGTAAAAGGGGATTTTACATGGGGTTTTCACTTTTCCTAGGTAAAAAGGGTTTTGACCTTAGGAAAAGGGTTTTTTATGGAAAATGAATGAATATGAATGTATGAAGGTGGGAAGGGGAAATTAGTGAATATAGGGATGAATGGAGATGAATGGGAAGTTAATTAATTGATCTAGTAGACCTTCATTTGCCTTGTGTAATTGCATCATGGGCATAAAAACATGATAAATGTACATTTTGTCCAATCAATAATAAAACTTTTGCTACCTTTCTCTACTTATCCTTTGCTTATCCTATCATTATTTCTTCACTTAATGGGTGCATTTAAGCTAGCAAACCCTTTTCCTTTCCTTTTATTTTACAAAAAAAACTATCTAAATCTACCCTTATAACCTCCAAGGGCTGAGATTAAACTGATGAGCACCTTATTATTCTCTACCTAACTACTAATCTGCCAAGATTAAACAGTTTGGCCAAATCTTTATTCTCTAACTATAACATCAAATTTAAAGCATGAAGCAGTCAAGATTAAACTATTTGATTGTCATGGGTTGTGGCATTTATGACAAGCTGCACACACCCATTATTTTGCAGAAAAATAGTAGTGGCATTTAGACTTGCTCACTTTCAGAGTTTATTTGTTTCTTTCTAACCTAACATTTTCTTTTTGCCTTGATTTTTTTAGGGCATCTAACCTAACATTTTCTTTGATATGGACATCATCACCAAGATATTTTTTAAACTAACATTTTATTCAATATTGTTATGTCCATATCCTAACTTAACATTTTATCAAATATTTTATCTTATCAAAACAAAAAAATGCTACAACATTGGCTCCATCTGGGGACTGCTTTCTCCTGTAGAATGCAGAGAACCTGTAGATCCATGTGCCTTCTTCTCGGGCTATGGAGTCCTTGCTGTAAGAAAATACACACTAACATCTTGAAAAGTAGAAGAAAACCGGAGTATTTACAATGGAAACTATTTCAACTTCTTAGTACTGAATGTAATGTTTGAGAAACCTTCCATTTGCAGAATAAGTGGAATATAGCCCCTTAAGATTCTGCAACACAAAAGTGTTGTTACCATTTACTTCAGCAATTGCTAAAGGTACAAACCATAGATTGTCAAATTTTCCATGCTTTCTTTTCTCTTCTCTCCTAGCATCCCATCTTAGAACTAGATCACCTTCCTTGAAGTCCCTTCCCCTGTCTCTTCTATCAAACAAGACCTTCATCTTATTCTGATATTTATTCAATTTGTATTCAACTTCATCTCTATTTTCATTAAGTTCAATAATCTGATTTATTCTTCTAGAAAAATCATCAGGTTCATCTATTGAATCCTGCAGGAATTTTAAAACAGGGAAGGCCAAATTGGTAGGGAAAATTGCATCTTTCCCATAGACTAATTGAAATGGATATTTGCCAATTTATCTCTTTGGAGTAATTATTTTTTCCCATACTGCATAAATCAAATGTGAATCCCAGCTCTTCTTATGATCAACTAAAGTCTTTTTTATTACTTTTACCAGGCTTTTATTGGATGACTCTGCAAGGCCATTACCTTGAGGGTAATATGGAGTTGAATGATGTAATAGAATCTGATATTTTTTGGAAAAAGTCAATCATTTTAACACTAGAAAAAGTTGTTGCATTATCAGTGACAATTTAAGTTGGGAAACCAAATCTAGATAAGATATTCTCCTCAATAAACTTAATCACTACTAAAATAGTAGCATTTCTAACTGGAATTGCTTCCACCCATTTAGTAAAGTAATCTGTTGCAGTGAGGATCCATCTATGCTAATTACTTGAAGTGGGGTGAATCTCTCCAACAAAATCTAATCCCCATTGAGAAAAAGGTATTGGAACTATTGATGGCACGAGTGGAAGAGCTGCTAATGTTTGTTTACCAGCAAACATTTGACAAGGAACACAACCTCTAACCTTTGCCCCTACTTGTAAGAACAATGTGGGCCAATAAAATCCTCCCCTCAGAATCTTGTATGTTGTTGCTCTCCAAGCATAATGTACCCCACAAAATCCTGTATGAAACTGATCAATGAATCCTTCAGTTTCTGATTCTGTTAAACATAATAACAAAATGTTCTGTGGATCTTTCCAATGTAAATTTGCATTTATAATGCAGTACTTGACTAATTTTAACTTGAGGGTTTTGCACTGGGTTTTGGAGAATGATGTTGGACACTCAAAATGGATCAAGAATTTTACAATATCTTGATACCAGTTTGGCAACAAGAATTTTGCATCAATGTGTACAGGACTGATCTTCTCTAAAGGTATAGGTTCTTGTGGATTCTCCCCTTTAAGATGAAGGGAAGGTTCTTGTGGATTCTCTCCTTCTGCAAGGACAGAAGGTTCTTGTTTATTCTTCCCCTGTATTTCTAAAACAGAATTGATTCCAAGTACTTTGCAGTTGGATTCAACTAGAAGCTTTGCTAATCCTTGACCTTTTACGATCTTTGTAGTCTTGATAGTTAGATCAAACTCCAGAATTTGAGTGATCCAAATACCTCTTTTCCCATCAGTGTCTGGTTGGGTTATGACAATTTTCACAACACTATTAGGGACATAAGCAGTAATAGGTGAATGTAAGACATACATTCTGAATGATTTAAGAGCTTGAATGAGGGCATAGGCTTGCTTCTCAATGATGTAATACTTAAGCTCAGCATCTCTCATAACCTTGCTAAAAAAGGCTATGGGTTGGTCATGGGAATCTTCATTTTTCTGTAATAAAACAGCAGCAAGGGTTGTTTCAAAGGCAAAATAGAAAATACTAAATGGCTTAGTATAATCAGGGCTAGCTAAGGTGGGAGCTTCAGAGATAGCCCTTTTTATTTGTTCAAATGCATGCCTAGAAGAGGAAGTCCATTTGACTTCATGGTCCTTTCGGAGCATGCCAATTATATCTTTCACAATCTCTGCATAATTTGGAATGAATCTCCTTAGAAAATTAATCTTTCCTAGAAAGGCTTGAACCTCCTTCCTGTTTCTAGGTAAGGTCAATGTTTCAATGGCAGATACTCGTTTTGGGTCAATTACTACTCCCTCCTTTGAAATTATATGGCCCAGCAGTTTTCCTTCTTTGACAGCAAACAAGGACTTCTTAGGGTTCAACAATATTCCAAATTTTCTACACCTGTCAAAAACCTTCATCAAGTGCTTTAGATGTTTTTGATCAGATTTAGAAAAAACAATTATGTCATCAAGATAAATAACCACAAATTTATTTACCTAACCCATAAAAGCTATGTCCATAGCTCTTTGAAATGTTGCTATAGCATTGGTTAAGCCAAATGGCATCCTAGCGTACATGAATGTACCCCAGGGTGTAGTAAACATTGTCTTCTCTCTGTCAGATGTATCAACATTTACCTGATTGTAACCTGAAAAACCATCAAGCATAGAAATTCGTTGTGCTCCTGAAACCATTTGAAGTAACTGGTCCATTTTGGGCAAAGGATAATTATCTTTCAATGATGCCTTATTCAGATTTGTAAAATCCACACTGAGTCTTATTTCTCCATTTTTCTTTCTAGCAGGAACTAGATTTGCAACCCAATTAGAATATCTAAGAGGGAGGATGATCTGAGCATCTAGAATTTTATTAATCTCCCTTTCTACAGTTGGTAGAAGGGCAGGATTTATCCTTGTAAACTTCTGTTGATAAGGTTTTTCTTTTGGTTTCAAAGGAATCTTATGATGTATTAATGAAGTATCATAGGTCTTTAGATCAGCATAAGTCCAAGCAAAAACATCCTTATAATTTTGCAGTAACTTAAGATATTTAACTTTGATCTCAGGGTCTAGAGATGCACATATCTTGATGTTTTTGATATATTCATCAGTTCCAATGTTAATTTCTTCTATTTCATCTTCTAAAGAAATTGACTCAGGGTTTCGAAAGATATCATTTTGATCAAATAATTTTTCTAAAGGAATGAGTCCCTTTGGAATAAAATTATTAGATAATTGAATAATGTCATGATTAGCAATTTGGGTTTTAAAATCTGAAGTATCATTTCCATCTACATTTTCATTTATTTCAGTTCTATCTTCATCAATTTGTAGAAATGAAAAATCATCTATTACCTATAGAAATGATTTCAAATGTTCATCATCGTCGATATTTGCCAATGTTTCAGATTATCTAGGATATATGGCCTATATTTGACTTGTATATGATAGAGTACATCAATATGATCAGGAATTTTAAAATAGGAAGAAGAGACAGCTAAGGCATATACATGAATATTCTGATCTCTAGGAATATGAGTCAAATTAAAAGCGTCAAAGAAGGTTTCAACTGAATCCTATACTTCATTTCGGTAGGACCTAAGTCTAGGGTGCTTGGTCTGGCAAGCATTTCTCACTTGCTTAACAATAAGTTCTGGATCGGTAAACACACTTAAGTTTTGGACTTTTAAGCTTTTGGATAATTGCAATCCTAAAAGGAAAGCTTCGTATTCAACCACATTATTTGTAACTTCGAAGTCTAATTTACATGATTGGGTTATATTTTATTTTTCAGGTGAAATTAAAACTACTCTAGCTCCTACCCCATCTTTCGTGCAAGATCCATCAAAGAATAGTTTCCAAATATCAGTTTGGTTTGGTTCAGGACTTTCAACTACTTCTTCAATTTTGACTTGAGTTTTATGTTGGTTTAAAGTGAGTTGAAAACAACCAAAGTCTTGATCTATTGCATAAATTGGATGGATTCTTGGCTGGTTAGTATTACAAATAGTATGTACAAATCTTACCTCTCTATATAATCTTAATTTCTCTCCTCCATAAACAAGAATAGTAGCATATGACATATTCATCTGTAGAGTTCCCCCTAATTTGGCACAGCAAGACCTAGAAAGGAGCATTCCAAACTTGGGAGGGATATTTGTGACAACAATATCAAGGACTACACTTTTCACTTGAATTTGGGCAAGGGTAACCACTAGATCCTTGATCAATCCTAAACAAGGCACCCTTTTAGAATCAAAGGTGTACAAATCATGGTAGGATTTAGTGATGTCGAGTTTCAAATGGTCCATGATAGATTTTGGCATAAGGTTTTGTGATGCTCCTGAATCAAGCATACAATTACACAATATGGAATCATTTGTTTTAAGAGTTACATAGAAAGGAGGCACTATCTCATATATCATGTCTGAACTAGGGCCAAAAACTACTACTAGCTTTTCATCTTGTAGACTTATGACATCACCTTCAGCATCAACCTAGGTATTTTGAATCCATTTTGTGACTTGGCTTTTGTAACCAAGGTTTTTAGAAAGTTCTGACAGTGGAATTGGGATCTTAACACTCTCTAATTCTTTCTCAACATTAAATGTAGTCAAAATGTTTTTACCAGTTTGGGTAGTATCAATTGACTGATCTAAGGGTTGAATAAGAGTTGTTTGAGCTTCAGCAGTTTTGGTACGTGGTTCAATTATTAGAGTTTCCTTTCGAGGTCTCTCAGGACTAAGCCTAGGCCTAAGATCATACATTTTGTTTAATTCTACAGTTAAAAATTCAGAGAAATCATGATATTTAGAGACCTGTGAAGCTCCCTAATCCTTTTGAACCTGATTTTTTTGTGAGAGAGGAATGATGGATGTTTGATTGGAAGAAGAATCCATACTATTAATATCTTCAGTAATTGTCATGGTATTATCATCAGGTTGTTTGTCATCTATCAATAAAGGAGTAGGAACCTGTTGATCATTGCTAGGTCTCTTAAGAATTTGTAGTGGTGGATTTCTTTTGTACTGACCTTGATTTTGGTTTTGAGTTCTAGTAACATTTTGTTGTATTATCCTAGGTTGGGTATAAATCTTTGAAATCCTATTTGATAGGTTTATAAGAAGAGATGTTATTTCATCTATTTTTGAGTCTTCTGATTTAGTCTTAGAGGAACTAGAGGCTTCTTGAACATATTTGAGTTTTCTTTGGGCCTTTTCATCCTTAAGTTTTAAAGAAGTTGAGGCTACCCTATTTGCTTCTACTTCTATAGTGTTTGTTTGCATATCTTCAAGAGTTCTTGAAGTTCTCTCACGTAGCATAACAATAAAGTCATCATCAAAAGTTTTAGAAAATCTAGACTTAGCTGCTGCTACAGGGGGCTTACAATCAACAGGCATTTTGTGATAGAGTTTATTGAATATTTTGATAAAATCTGATATTGGTTCACCGAAGTTCCTGTTAAGCTCTTCAAATTCTGTGAGGAAGTAAAGAGGATCCTTTTTCACACCCCATTGATTTTTGAATATGGTTGTAAGCTCTTCCCAATTTCTAATGGAAGCTGCTCACATTTCCTTCAAGTGACTGTACAAACAATCTCATATAAACATTTTCTTATTCAATATTCATGTTGTCTACAAAGTCAAGGAAAGCTTGAAGATGGTCCTCAGCTAAGGGACCAGTTTCTCCATTGTACTTGGGAAGGTATTTTAAGTACCCAGCTGGGAATACATCAAGGTTATTAGGTAAGACTAAGGCAATATATCTAGCCTATACAATAGGTCGGAAAGCCATGATAGCAGGTGTTGTATGAGGTGCTTGAGGTATATGAGGTTGTCCAGGTGGAGTATGAGGTGTTTGTGTAGATGTAGAGGATGAATAAGAAGTCGAGGAAGAAGATGGTAATTAAGGGGTTGGTGAGCTAGTTGGAGGTGAAGGAGGAGGAGATGTCCTAAAAGACTTCAAAGGAGTCTTAAGAACTAACTTTGGGACCTGTAAAGGAATACCTTCTTTTGTTTCAAAGAGAGGATTGGTATATACAGAAAAGGTCTCCTCAGGTTGTTCAGAAGAAGAAGCTTCAGGTCGGTCAAAAATGGAAGGAAAATGATAGGCGGTAGGGGATATGAAATATGTGGGTTTATATTCTGGTAGATTAACACCCAAATCAAATTCAGTTTTAGGTGATCCTGGTGGTAGTGTGGGTCTTGGATGAGATTCTAATGAATGAATAAGGTATGCTGACTTAAAATCAACTCCTTTATTTATAATTTCAGCAACCCTAGGTGATAAATGGGAGTAATCGGGATCAGATGGCATATTAATATAGGGGTCAAATGATTCTAATTCTTCATACTGCAGGACTGAAGAGGAAAAAGAAGATGGTTGGTGTCCCCTTTTAGATCTAGCTTTTCTCAGAATCTTTTCAGGATCTGACAGAGGACTAACTATGTCACCCTCTGAACGTGATCTGGTATGTTTAAAAGGTGTCAGCTTGGGAGTGTGGAGTCGCCTAGGTGAATGATTTTAACCTTTCTAAACCCTTAATTGCCTTTAAAGGAAAAGAGAGAATGAATATCGTTGTTACAAGGGAAAATTTAAAGAAATTCGAGTCCCCGGCAATGACACCAGTCTGATGTTGTACCTCTGAGATAGTAGTAGGTCAGCTACCAATGCCAGAGCATCTAAAATAATTGTTTTGGAGTTTTTGGTTTTAGTTTTGGAAGACCAATGAATGAAGACAGATGTAGAATTGAGATACTTAATCCTTTGGATAGTATTAATATCTCAACAAAGGGCTGCTATAAAGCTTTACTTAGTGATATAGGTAAAAAATAGTGGTGAGAGGAAGATAGAAAATAATATGATTATCATAGTTTCCATAATATAAAACAGAACAATCATAAGTGTGAAAACCTTCTGAACTACATTCCAAAGGTTCAAGGCAGTGTACTTAAGCTTATACAAGATGCTGATGATTTATTGATTAAATAGGATTAGCTAAACATACAGTTCATTAATCCATTCTCTTAAAGGATTATCACTTCAGGAGCTTATAGGAATAAATTGAGACACAATTGTTCCTACCTAGATATCTCTATAAGTCATAGGCATATGAAGAAAAACATAATGATTGAAAACCAGAAAAACTTACAGGATAACACAAAATGTGTGAAACCAAATTCAGAATCCTCTGCTTTGTATTAAGGTTCCAGAAATACTGAGTACATAAAGTGTCTACAAAAGCTTCCTTCAAAGGTGCAACCAGGTTCAAAGTAGAATTAACAGTCAAGACTTAACAAGCAATGAACAATGAATCTTGAACTTCGAACCCATAACAACTCGAGAAGAGATTTATTTATACAATAATCAATTAAGAAAATATCCTAAAAATTGATTAGGATTTATTCTAGGAAAGGAAAGATCTTCATACAAGAAGATATGGGCAGCTATTGAACTGCTTCTTGATGTCCCCTTTTATTTAGGTTGTGCTGGATTTGCTGTTTGATATTTTTCCCCTTTAATTTGCTTGACTGTTTGAATCCTTACACTTGGTTGATTTCTTCATTTGATCTTTCATCTGATACTCTTTAAACTCTGTGAAAAATCATTTTGACCCTGCTGAGTAACCTTTACTGTGTTCCTTTTTACCTTTACTGTGCATTTTAGGTTTTTACTTTATTTTTCAACAGTAAATCCTTTTAGAATTTAT
The DNA here is from genome assembly GCA_031772625.1 of Pinus tabuliformis. Classification (NCBI taxonomy): domain Eukaryota; kingdom Viridiplantae; phylum Streptophyta; class Pinopsida; order Pinales; family Pinaceae; genus Pinus; species Pinus tabuliformis. The sequence continues at coordinate 580,194,673 of CM062812.1, read as the reverse complement.
GCCACATAGTAAAGTAATTTAATATGATCTTCATATTTCTCTTCCAACTGTATGCAGACTTTTTCTTTGTAAGCCTGGAATAGGGGTTTTTACCTGCAAAACACAGAAACTGTTAAGAAAAACATAGGTGACAGAAGGTCGTCAATGGCTTTATAGAGGTTGAAGGGATATTAGAAGGAGTCCATAGCATATCGGAAGGTAAAATGATGGTTTTAGTGGTCACAGAGGCTTATGCAAGCTTCACTGTGAAAACAGGCAAAACAAAGGAAAATGGTGATTTTTGCCTTTAAACGGAAAAACCGCTTTCTTTTGAAATATGGTGCGATAGTGAACAGTGGCTATTTTGTCGTTATGTGGGAGGTGGTTTTCATCACACCGCTTATGAAGCGTGGGCAGTTTTGGGAAGGGTTCACCCGATATGGTTTAAAGCCTGACACGTAGCAAAGGAGGATGGTGGAATATTGCTTTTCGGGTGGGTAATGCCCATACAAAGAGTCAACCCGAAATTTGCTGAGGGCAGTTGGATTTGGATGTATGTGATCGGACAGTGGTGGAGCAAACAAGTAGTGCGGAGGGTCCCAATGATTGATTATGGTGGTAATGGCTTTATTATGGATTAAAAACTAAGATTAGCGGTTAAATGGAGGTTTAGGCTATTTCTTCGTTTAAATTGTAAAAATGATTTAACAAAGAAATCCTTTTCAAAAATCGACATGGCGGACTTGAAATTTTATGAAATCGGGTGGATAATGACATCCGGGTCCAGGCTAATCACATATTGGAATCAGAGTTTAGCGGAGTTAGGCCCATCGCAAAGGAATGTGATAGGGGTCGGATGCGACGTGGGAATAAATCATATATGATACTGCATCGGGTCCAAGTTCCCATCGCAATTGGAGATCGCAATAGCGGAGGGTAATGTTATAGATGGGATTTGTGATGGGGGTGGATGCGATGTGGCATGAAATATAATATATATTGCATCGGCTCTGGGCCCATCGTTTATCGCATATCGCAATCGGGGAAAGCGGATGCACGGTTAAAGGTTGCGATCTAACAATATTGCGATGCGATATTATTATGAAATACATAGCTTTTAAATAAAACTAAAGGTTTCAGGGCATTTTATTAAAGGGAATTAATAATATACGGGGAAGGGAACATTTAAGGGTTTAATACGTAAAGTCAATGTTAATATGAAATATGAGGAGAAAAGGGGAAATACACGCGAAAAGGGGAAATATAGGCAAAAAAGGGAATTATAGGCGAAAAGGGGAAAATACTAAATATTATGCTTTTTATGAGTTTATTTTCTTTTCATATATATGCATCAATACTTAGTGTAAACACCTTTTTGGGTTTTACATTGGGTTTTCACTTTTCCTAGGTAAAAATGGTGTGGACCTTAGGAAAAGGGGTTTTTATGGAAAATGAATGAATATGAATGTATGAAGGTGTGAAGGGGAAATTAGTGAATATAGGGATGAATGGGGATGAATGGGAAGTTAATTAATTGATCTAGTAGACCTTCATTTGCCTTGTGTAATTGCATAATGAGCATAAAAACATGATAAATGTACATTTTGTCCAATCAATAATCAAACTTCTGCAGCCTTTCTCTACTTACCCTTTGCTTACCCTATCATTATTTCTTCACTTAATGGGTGCATTTAAGCTAGCAGACCCTTTTCCTTTCCTTTTATTTTACAAAACAAACTATCTAAATCTACCCTTATAACCTCCAAGGGCTGAGATTAAACTGATGAGCACCTTATTATTCTCTACCTAACTATTGATCTTCTAAGATTAAACAGTTTGGCCAGATCTTTGTTCTCTAACTATAACATCAAATTTAAAGTATGTAGTCAAGATTAAACTATTTGACTGTCATGGGTTGTGGCATTTATGACAAGTTGCACACAACCATTATTTTGCAGAAAAATAGTAGTGGCATTTAGACTTGCTCACTTTCATAGTTTATTTGTTTTCTTTCTAACCTAACATTTTGTTTTTGCCTTGATTTTTTTAGGGCATCTAACCTAACATTTTCTTTGATATGGACATCATCACCAAGATATTTTTTAAACTAACATTTTATTCAATATTGTTATGTCCATATCCTAAATTAACATTTTTTCAAATATTCTATCTTATCAAAACCAAAAAATGCTACAACAATGAGGGTGGTCCCAGAACAGAAACAAAAATAAGTCATTGAGTGGGAAATCTAAATCTCCAAGAAAACCTGTAAAGGTGGTGTGCTGGAAATGCCGAAAGGAAAGGCACTACAAAAGGGACTATAAATCTAAAGCTTCCGACAAAGGAAAGGGATCTGATGATGCTCCTTCTGCAGAGGCGAAAACCACCTCAAATGAAGGTGGGGATGTGTACTTGGCTTCTTCAAGTACACATGTAGATCATGAGGCATGGTTGATTGACTCAGGTGCATCCTTTCACTTCACTCCCCATAGAGAGTGGTTTTGCGAGTATGAGAAATATGATGGTGGTGATGTCTTCTTGGGGGATGATAGGAAGGCTAGAATCATTGGTCGCGGAAAATTAAAGTTGAAGTTGCAAGGTGGAAGGATTAGAAAACTTCTTGGTGTTTTGCATATCCCTTCATTGGCGAGAAATCTGATTTCTGTAAGCAAGCTGGATGATGCAGGTGTAAAAATAGTGTTCGAGAAGGATAGGTCTGCAAGATGGTTCGGGGAGCATTGGTATTGATGCGGGGAGTTTGGATTGGAACTTTGTACAATCTACAAGGTAGCACTATTTTTTATGGGTGCAATAGTTCTGTGGCATCTTGAAGTGGAGCAGAAAATCTAGTGGTCTCTGGAGAGAATACCATGTTGTGGCATCAAAGGTTTGGAAATATTGGAGAGAAGGCCTTCGAATACTTCATGGTAAAGGTATGGTAGAAGGTATGAGTAATAGCTCTTTGGATTTTGATTTCTGAGAAAATTGTGTATATGGGACGCAGAATTGGGTGAGTTTCCCCTCTGGTGGGAAGAGGGCGAAACAGATATTAGAGCTTGTGCACAATGATGTGTTTGGACCTGTGAGGGTTCCATCACTGGGTAAGTCTGTGTACTATGTATCATATAGATGACTTCTCAAGGAATACATGGATATATTTCCTCAAGAAGAAATATGACGTCTTTGATAGGTTTAAAGAATCTAAGGCTCTAGTGGAAAACCAGACAGAGAAGAAGATAAAGGTGTTGAGGTCAAATAATGGTGGAGAGTTTTGCAGCAAGGAATTTGAAGAATTCTGTAAGAAGTGTGGTATAGCACGACATAAGAATACTCCATTCGCACCTGAGAAAAATGGAGTTGCAGAAAGAATGAACAAGATGTTGATGGGAAGGGCAAGAAGCATGCTCAGTGGTGTCGGGTTAGGACAAGAATTCTAGGCAGAGGCGGTGGAGACAGCATGTTACCTGGTAAAGAAACCCTCTCTTTCACATCTGATGGTATTTGGATGTGTTGCATATGTACATGTTCCAAAGGAGAAAAGAACCAAGTTGGATAGTAAATCTGAAAAGTGCATCTTTATTAGGTATAAGGATGGTTTAAAGGGTTATAAGCTTTGGAACCCAGTAAGAAGGAAGGTTGTGTACAACCGAGATGTGGTGCTCAGAGAGGTGAAAGATGTTATTAAACATTAATTCCCATCAAAGGTACCTGAGAAGATAGAGTTTGAACTAAAGGAGGAAGAATCAGACTCTACAGTAGAAGAAGAATCAGAAGATGAAGAGCCACAAACTCTAGTTGTGAGAAGATTAGTTCAAGAAAGAAGGTAGCTAGAAAGGTATAGTCCATCTGCTTTCTATCCAAATTTTTCTTTATCTATTACTGATGATGATCCCAGAACTGTGAAGGAAGCAGTAGATTTAGAGGATGGAAAACTCTGGAAAGAGGCCATGGTTGATGAAAAGGCATCTTTGCAGAAAAATGAGGCTTGGGATTTGGTGGAGTTGCCAGCTGGAAGGAAACCCATTGGCAGCAAATGGGTGTTCACGAAGAATACAAATGCAGAAGGAAAGGTGAAGAAATACAAAGCTCGGTTGGTAGCAAAACGTTATTCCCAGGTGCCGGGAATTGATTTTGGTGATATTTTTTCTCCTGTTGCCAAGGTAGCTTCTATTAGATTAATTTTATCTATTGTTGTTGCTTTTGATTTTGAGGTAGAACATATGGATGTGAAGACAACATTTCTTCACGAGGATCTGGAAGAGGAGATCTACATGAAGCAACCTGAAGGCTTTATGGTGAAGGGTGAGAAAGAAGTAGTATGCAAGTTAAAGAAGTCTCTGCATGGGTAAAAACAATCACCAAGGATGTGGTATTAGAAATTTGATACATTTATACGGGAACTTGGCTTCACCAGAAGCAAGGTAGATCACTGTGTGTATTTTAAATTAATTGGTGATCGTGTTATTTATCTGGTCTTTTATGTGGATGATATGTTGCTGGTTGGAAATGACAAAGAAATTATCTAGGATTTGAATACCCAATTGTCCTGCAAATTCGAAATGAAAGATCTTGGGGCTGCAAACTATATTTTGGGCATGGAAATTAAAAGAGATCGGGCAAAGAGGAAGCTCTGGTTAAATCAGAGGAAGTATGTCGAGACAATACTGCAGAGGTTTAATATGCAGGATAGTAAGCCGGTGATGGTTCCTATTCCTGTAGGTGTAAAGTTATTTGTTGAACAGTGTCCAAGACATAAGAAGAGGAAGAGGATATGTCCCATGTTCCATATGCAAGTGCAGTTGATAGCCTAATGTATGCGATGGTTTGTACTAGACCAAAAATTACACATGCAGTGGGAGTATTGAGCAGGTTTATGTCAAAACTAGGAAAGGAGTATTGGACAACAGTCAAGCGAGTTTTCAGGTATTTGCATGGCACTAGTGATTATGGTTTGTGCTACCAAGGAAGACCAGGATTGGACAAAGTTTTGGATATTTTTGGCTTTGTTGATGCGGACTGGGTTGGAGATCTAGATCAGAGAAGATGTACAAGTGGGTATGTGTTTAACTTATTTGGAGGTCTAGTTAGTTGGATGAGTAAGAAAAAATTTGTAGTGGCACTATCAACTACAAAGGCAGAATACATGGCAGCCACTCATGCAAGCAAGGAAGCAGTTTGGTTGCATAGATTGTGTTCAAGTATGGGGTTAGTACAGGGAGCTATAAGGATAGACTGTGATAGCGAAAGTGCAATTTTCTTAGCAAAGAACCCTACTTATCATTCAAAGACAAAGCACATTGATGTTCAGTATCACTTTATGAGGGATATGATAGAAGACAAAAAGGTGTTGCTGGTAAAGGTGGACACTTTGAAGAATACTACATATACATTGACAAAATCTGTGAGCTCTGAGAAATTCTCTTGGTGTAGAGAAAAAATGGGCATTTCAGGGCTGGATAAATGACTAAGCTCTCTTGTGGCCCCCGGTGGAAAGTAAACAACAGGTGGGAGAATGTTGGGTTGTGTTATATTCTTTCCACGACTAGCCTACATAGTTAACTGGGGGGTTAGTATGCCCCCCCTTCATTGCGTTGACTGCACAGCAGGGGGGTCACAGGTGAGGCGGTAGCCCCCCCTATCGAGGGGGTTTGAGGGGGGTGGATAGCCCTCCTCTATGGGGTCTAGGGCAGCACCTCCGGAAATTTTTTTTTGGACCCTATATTAGGTTGGGTAAACCTACCTATGGTTTTTCGCACATGGTATTGGACGCGATGGTTTTTGGTCCATGGTTTTGGACACGATGGTTTTTAGTCCATGGTATTGGATGCTTCGGCATGTATAAATATGTATTGTAAAATTGAAAGGAACATAATGAAAAATCAAGCTGGTAGTCCCGATTTTGGGATCCAGGGGAAAATGTCTGTGTATATGTGTTTTATGTGTTATGCTCTCGCATTGTTTATTTTCTATGTTTTAGAATTCGTATGCAGGTAATTTCTGTACAGGTTTAATACCTACACTCACCTCACCCTCAGTGTGTTAGAACCCCTCATACACCTTCCTTGGCTTGCTGCAGTTGTCACACCCTTGCTACCAATAGAGACATATTACTTGCCTCTATGCGAAATTGCGGTCTAGGCATTACCGTGCGACCCACTATTGGGACTCCTACACCAAACGGTCATAGGTCTAATTGGGACTTCTTACCCGGGAGGTCTCGTTACATGTTGGTGAGTCCAACACTGTCAACTATACACCAACTTGCTCTACGTTCTAAAACGTTCACAGAAAAGAAAAGAGTGAATGCACAAGACAAACATTCTGTGGACTTAACATGGTGCTATGACACACTATGTACATATGATAAACATATGCACTCTCTTGACTATGGAAGACAATAAAACATGAGAAAAAGAGACAACTTATGCCTTTCAAGTGCTCTTTTAGTGAATGATTCCTCCAGTGCGCAAGTGATGAGATCATGTGATTCCGGTGGAGGAAGCGAAATCTGTGTGTTGGATTAATCTTTAATGCAGAGAAGAGAGCGATGAGGAGCCTTGGGTGTTTTGCAAATTTTCTGATCAGAAGTGGAACTAACCTCAAGACAACAAGGGCCTGACATAACCATCAGCTTAGGATGAAATGCCTCGATAGCCTACGAGGTTTCCACTTCATCGATAGATAGATCATCAGAGACCAATGTCTTAGACAGATTAACGACGAGTGAGTCAACATCGTGATTAGATGAAGAAGTACAGATATCATGATGACAAAGATCAAAAAATTTAGGATGTTTGTCGGCATCATCATGATTTGATGATTCACACAGAGGGGTAGATGAGAAGCAAGAATGTTCACCCTCTGCATGTCCAGAAAAGAAATATGAAAAATAAAGTGGGTGTTCAATCAAGAATTTGTCCTCTCCATTGTCAATGATGTACTGACATCTGGTGTGTTATACAAATGATTGGAAGTAGATGCATCTGTGGATGGATTTACACAAGGAAAATCAGAGATAACAAAATCACCAATGATGTTAGGAAAAAGCAGAGGAGGTGCGGACAGAAGGATTTCATCCTTCACCATGGGTTCATCCTCAGATTCTCTGTCATACTCTTCATGAATGAAAACGCAGGTTGGTTGTGCAACATCAACTTCGTCGATGGCTTGATCCTCATTCACAACAGGTGTAGAGTCCAGAATGGAAGAACACAAGACAGTGCAATCCGAAGGATCAACAGAACATGGAGACAGAGGTTGAGGTAACAATTGTGTCTGACAACTCTTGGGCTTCCCAACCAAATTTGCACAGATATTGAGAGTAGTGAGGGTGGGAGGATGTGACATTTGAACAGATGTGTGTGCATGTTCTCCCACACTAGTCTGCGGTGGTGGAGCTATTTGATGAGGGGAGGGCAGAAATTCACTTGTGACAGTGACTATGTCCGCTTATGATTGTGGAGCTCCATCACCGAAGTATGTCGAGCAGGGTTTGAACTTCAACTTCATCTTGGGATAGAGTGATTTAGTAAAGAAATATTCAAATCTGTCCATGAGATACTGGAATTTCATCTAAGTTTTAGGAGCTTCAAGCATGATAGATGGAAGCACTTCGAAAAATCCATAGGAAATTCATGCGGGGATTTCCATTGTTTTAATGATCTTTTATCAAGTGCTTCAGGATCAAAATGGTGAAAAACAAATAATTAGATCACTGAACTACTTGAATGAGTGCATAGAGTTATGAGGCAGTATGGTACACCATCACAATGGGTGGTCACAAAGTGTGTGTTCAAGTAGCGAATAGACCTCTATTTCATTAAAACCTTCCACATTCTCCATGAGCACATGGAAGTCATCTAAGTGCTTAGGCCAGGCCACTTCGCCTTCACCATCATACATGATTTGTGACAAGTCATCCCAGAACTCCCTCTCGACGTGAAAGATATGTCCATTGGACAAACATTTCAAAGGGTGAACTGTAACAAACTCAATGATAGATATATGAAGATTCAACACAGATTGTGAGGTCTCAAGTTGCCATTTTTCCCTCCTTCTAGCGCCAAGATGTTGACAATGCTCGACCCGCCAGCATTCAGGGGATCTCCTAGGTATGAAGTCCCAACTAGACCTCACACCATTTGGTGTAGGAGTCCCATCTAGTACGATGGCCCAGTTTCCATTATCTTAAAGATATGCCTTATCTCTTGCTTGTCAGCACGTGAGAGTGGTCTTATTTGTCTTCGAAGAGTGAGGTTCGCGTGCCTAGTGAGTGCTAATGTTACTTGTGTCAATGTTCTTTCACAATAGAGAGAGAGGGTGGAAGTGAGTCTCTAGTCAGAAGAGAGGAAGTCCCAACTCTATCAGAGACACACAACACAAAAGGACATGCACAGTTTCTAGAAGAGCAATCCACACAGATGCAGTAGTCATAACACACAAAGGAAGATATCACATACAACACCCAGCGGGGTAGTCTGCGTGACTGCAATAGTCGTTATAACAAGTTTACGCGAAAGGTTTTGTCTAATGCTCGGGGAGGTAGCCAACATGGGTAGGACAACATTAACAACTTATACAACACATTTCATAAATATATGTATTAGAACAGCTAAACGAGTTCAATTGTTTAACATAGGTTAAAGCAACATGTATTACAATTCTTCAAGATGAATCTTACAAATAGTTACAACACATGTGTGAAAACATGCTGGCCCATTAGTAGGTTGCTAAATTGAGTGAAATTTCCAAGACACATCGGTATACCATTACAGCACTAACCCTGATGGTGGGGTGTTGGAGCCATTGGTCACTCCACAAAGAAAATATTATAGACTCTCAAGCCTATGTGGGAGGATCCAAGGTGAAAAAGTCCTTTGCATGTATAAATGAGGGCTATTTATAGCCAAGGGTAAAACTGGCCCTTGTGACAGTTTGACTTCCCTCATGATTGTTTGACTTTCATGACTTTTCAACTTTACATGACTCTTCAAATTACAACTGGGTCTCTTGGATTTCCACATTTCATTACATTAATTTACAACAGTATGGCCCACAGTAGTGATGTGGCTGACATGACTCATGACATGACTCGACATGACAATGCTCGTATGTTCATGATGCTAGTGGTATTCATGTCAAGTTGCAGTGCTGCTGAGTGATGGATGTCCTCTTGCTGTATCACAGTTTCACCTCCGCATGGCAAGGTGTGTGGAGTCCTCAATAGTCATTGGGTTCACTTGATGTTCCATGTTCACGTTGCTCCTTGCTTGTACCTTTCCATGCTTGACATGTCTATCCGTTCGCTAAAACATATCCTCACATGTTTGTTTGTTCATCCGTCCGCAAACACATCCTCGCATGTTCTTCCGTTCGTCCATTTTCGAACACATCTCCTTGTATGCATCATTCGTTCGTTTGTTCACGAACACATCCTTTTTCATGTACTCTCCTTGTTCATCCTGTCTATCGTCGCATAATGTCTATTCATGTACCTTTGTATGCAATCACTCACAACAAGATGACATCAAATCCATAAACCTCCTAGTCTACCATGATTCATGGTCATTCGCTTTCAGATGCAGGTAACCGAGAGAGAGGACAAGGTTGCGAAACTTCGTGGGGCAAGTTTCAAGCTGAGATGCGAGCTCTGGTCACTGCTGGTGAAAATTGCATAAAGGTCACTGAATGACTTAAAAGGACAATCTGGATTAGCAGTGACTGTCCACGGGATCTGGCTCCAATGGAGAACAGATATGCACAATTTCTAGAGGGAAGAAGTACGGGCAGCAGAGGGCCTTGACAACAAAATCTATGCAATTTCTGGAGGGAGATGGCTACAGTCTGCAAGAGGCTTGGCGGCAAAAACTGCACAATTCTTGAAGGGAGCTCGCAGTGGGTTGCGGATTTCTAGAGACAAAAATTGCGCCATTGCTAGGAGGCTAACCTACTGAACACCTCTGCATAATTTCTGAGTTGACCAGTATGTTGGGTAGCTAAGGGGCTTGCTAATGAAATCTACATAGTTTTGTGGGTGAGCAGTCAGTTGGTTGTCTGGGTGGCTGGCTAGAAAAATCGTGCAATTTTTAGAGGGAGATAGGGACAGGAATTGGGTGTCTTTCTTGCCTGTCTACACAATTTTCTCAGTCAGTGGAGCAAGCAAGGTCTGTAGCTTTTGTGCAATTTTTTAGGGGAGTGAGTCTCGAGGTGACTGCCCCATCAAACTCTCCAGTTGACCAACAAGAGGGTTGGTTGATTTTCTTGTCGGTAGCATAGATTGAGATGGCTTGTTGAGGAACTTCTGCGTTGTTCTGGATGATAATCGGCCCTATCAATTTCAGGACTGCACAGTGTAGGCTTCATGGGAGACAACCTCAAGCTCTACGTAATTCTGGGCAGTAGTACATGCTCACTGAGGGCTGAAACTACGCAATGCAGCTCAGCGAAGGTCTGGTTGTTGGAGGGTGATCCAATCGTCAAAATTTCAGCAAAATGACTAAGTGTGTGAGCAACTAAACTTGTGCATACATGACCTTGCGAACACACACTCAACATGACTCAACAGCAAGAAACCTTAAACCATCAAAACAACATATAATCAACGTGACTAATCGATGGTGCGAGCGACAAGTGTGAAACTTATGATAGATCGTTGAACGAGCGCATCGATGATTTTGCGACAGTTCATACAACATCGTGTGTGAATGCGATAAATGTTTACATAGCGAACACAACTCAAACACAACCTTCAACATCACTAGAATGAGATCACAAGCATGACTTAGCAATCAACATGCGGAAGATGACAACTGGTCGAATAAGTGAAAAAGAAGCAAGACATGTAGAAGAAACACATAAGATGACTTTTCATGTTTGCGCACATGTATGCTACTGAGGACAGGGTGATATGACAATGACAAAAAGTCTTGCAAACTCAACTAAGAAGTGTACTTCGAAAGATGTTTCGTACTTACCATACTTACCGTCAAGATGATAATGCATCCGACGGAGTTTGCATGCAGTCCTGATCTTTTTCGTTACTCGGTTCCTTGATCCTTCTCCTCAACTCCTTGGAAGTGATTTCAGCATGTCATCTTTTCCTATAATCATTGAGAGGTAGATCTGCACAATTTCTGTGGACAATGACTGCTGCTAGAATGAGGCCTTTGGAGGCCCATCTGTGAAATTTTTTCATGCAATACCCACAAGACAACTTAGACAACATTGTGCAATTTTGAGGCTCAAAGCACTGTTTCGAGAGAGGGGTCCTAGGAAGACACCTATATGCAATTTCTGAGTGCAGTGTAGCTAGACTTCTCTACACATTTCTGGAGACCAGTGTTGGCTGGGGCCTCTGTGGGTTGTGGGGTGTCATCAGGCAAGGGAGGTTGGTGTCTCTGCGCACTGCGGGGTTTCAGCAGGAAAGTGAGGAAGTTGATGGTTGCAGAAACAAAGTGCATAGTTTCGGGAAGCTGGATGAGGCTAGGTTGCTTGGGAAAATGGCTATAAGTGTGAGATCAGGGAAACATATGAAAACATTGAGAGGACTTGACTGCGATCACACATAGACACTTAGTGACACAACATAAAACATCTAGAATATATAAGACATACTTTTCTTGATGCAACAACCTTCATGACATGAGTGCGTGAGGTGAGTGTGAAACATGTCTATGTGAAACAACCACTCATGCACATACAATTCCCTTGACAAAAGCAACAATCCCTTTGTATGTCAAACAACATCCCTATGCCCAAATATTGCACATGTTGCATGAAGATGAGAACATGGATAACTCTTAAGATCAAGGAGGGTAGCTTGAAATCATCAGCTCACCAACTAGCAACCAAGGATAATCAACCGTAGGATCCGAGGTAGGCTTCGAAATTTGCATGCGAGCCAAAATACTGGGGGGTGGTTGTAGTTGTTACAACAATTGGAGATACACAAGTAGAACTCTAGCTCTCTGTATGGACCTTGTTTCGTGAAAAGCAAGTCTAACACCTCCGGGAGTATTGTTCAGTTCTTTGATTATCTTGACTCCCACACTAGATTGATTGAAAGATGTAGCATCTACCATGTTCTTGGTTGGTCAGCACACATTCTAAGCCATGTCCACATAGTTGTTTCGATTGGGATGAGGGTTATATTGGTGCAAAAGCAATATGATAGTCAGAGTTTAAGTTTCATCTCTGGTGTTGCTATGCTTCCAGTAAGCCTGGACAGTCCCTTGTCAGTGTCACGTAGGAACACAAGCATCACTCCATTGCCAGTGAGCCTGGTTAGTACCCCGGCGGAGTTGCTTTTCTCACCTCTCTACGTAGGAAGCTTTTCTCTTCTTTTGCCTTATTCATTTTTTTTTTTATTTTTCACATTTCATTTTTTTTGTTTTTTTTTTTTCATTTTTCAAAACTATGCATAGCACTTATTCATTTCAGAGGCAAAAGAAGGATCCCAACTTATTGAGAGCAGAAGAGGTTGTTCCTTTAGAGAATTATTTTGTATATACCTCTAACATGTTTGTTAAGGTTTTCCCCCTCACCTTACTCTACTTGACTGAGCTGACAAGGCTCAACCCAAAACAACCGACTAGAGTAGGGGATACTGGATAGTGTGCAAGTGTTGTGTTTTCATCTAGCTTCACTTAGAATAGCACGTATTTTCCATTGGTGTATCATGGACTGAAGATAACAAGTTCATCATAAAGAGAGAGGACAATAGATAACCAAATGTTGATAGTTGTACATGTCCTCTTAGATTCGCTCGGCTTGTCTCGAGAGCCAAACATGGTTTCACGAGAGGCTAACCTATGGGTACAAGCAAGCAAAGAAAGAAAAAAGAAAAAAGTAGAAGTAAAGCGAAAGAAAAACAAGTAAGCAAAGCAAGCAAGCAAGAAAACCAAAGCAAGTAAGCAAGCAAGCAAACATGCAAACCAGAATGCAAAGCAAAGCAACACAAAGAAGCAAACACTACTCCTACTCCTATGCTAAACAGTGCATGGGCCTACTTACGTGAAGTGATATTTCCAATGCAGCCACCAGCACATTGGCTGGCCCATGTTGGTGAAGCCATGGTTCGCGAGAAGCATGGTCAAGCGAACCAATGAACACAAAATACATAACAGTGAACACCAACATGCTCTGCATTCTAAAACATCCACTGAAAAGAAAAGAGTGAATGCATAAGATAGACATTCTATGGACTTAACATGGTGCTGTGACACACTGCGTACAGATGATAAACATATGCACTCTCTTGACTATGGTAGACAAGAAAACATGAGAAAATGAGACAACTTATGCCTTTCAAGTGCACTTGCTGTGAATGATTCCTCCAGTGCACAAGCGATGGGATCATGTGATTCTGGTGGAGGAAGCAAAATCTGTGTGTTGGATTGATCTTTAATGCAAAGCAGAGAGTGATGAGGAGCCTCAGGTGTTTCACAAATTTTTTGATCATAAGTAGAACTAAACTCAGGACAGCGAGGGTCTGACATAACCATCAGCTCAGGCTGAAGTGCCTCAATAGCCTTCGGGGTTTCCACTTCGTCAATAAATAGATCATTGGAGACCAATGTCTTAGATAGATTAACAATGAGTGAGTCAACATTATGATCCGATGAAGAAGTACAGAGATCACATTGACCAAGATCAGAAAATTTAGGATGTTTGTCAGCATCCTCATGATTTGATGAATCAGATAGAGGGGTAGATAAGAAGCAAGAATGTTCAGCCTCTGCATTTCCAAAAAAATCAGATGAACAATCAAGTGGATGTTCAGTGAAGAATTTTTCCTCTCCACTGTCAAATGATGTACTGATTTCCAGTGTGTTCTGCGAATGATCAAATGTAGATGCATTTGTGGATGGATTTACGCAAGGAAAATTAGAGATAACAGAATCACCAATGATGTTAGGAAAAAGTGGAGGAGGCACAGACAGAAGGAGGCCATCCTTCACCGCGGGTTCATTCTCAAATGCTCGATCATACTCTTCACGAATGACAACGCAGGTTGGTTGTGCAACATCAACTCCGTCGATGGCTTGATCCCCATTCGCAATAGGTGTAGAGTTTGGAACAAAAGAACACAATACAGTGCAATCCATAGGATCAGCAGAACTTGGAGACAGAGGTTGAGGTAATAAGTGTGTATGACAACTCATGGGCTTCCCAACCAAATTTGTGTAGATATTGAGAGTACTAAGGGTGGGAGGATGTGACAATTGAACAAACGTGTGAGCATGTTCTCCCATATCACGCTGCTATGGTGGAGATGTTTGATGAGGGGAAGGCAGACAATCACTTGTGATAGTGACTTTGTCCTCTTGTGATTGCGCATCTCCATCACCAAATTATGTCAAGCGGGGTTTGAACTTCAACTTCATATTGGGGCAGAGTGATTTGGTAAGGAAATTTTCAAATCTATCCATGAGATACTGGAATTTCATCTGAATTTTAGGAGCTTCAAAGATGAATAGATGGAAGCCCTGCAAAAAATCCATAGGCGATTCATTCGGGGTTTTCCATCATTTTAACAATTTTTTATCAAGTGCTTCAGGATAAAAAATGGTGAAAAAAATATTCAATTTGAAAGTTCACGTGGAAAGTTACTCTTGAATCAAATAACCATGCATCTTTCCCTGAATCAAGTGAAGCATTAAACAAGTCTTAAGTTACTTCAATATTGGAATGTGCCACAATATAATGAGTGGATTTAGATGCTTTACCTTTCACCAGATCTAGTGATTTTCCTTTCTCTTCATTCCTTTCTTACCTCATTTTTTCATAAGAGAGCTTACATGTGGAAGCATCATGTCCGTTTCTGTTGTAACATACATAATGAAGATCGGGTCTTCCTACATGGTAATGATTACCCCCTACTTCTATTATCCTTATTTCCAAGTCATCTTCTGCCACCTCTTCTTCTAGAAGATTTATGTGCCTCATTCTTCCCTTTTTATGCAAGACACATAGTTTCTTCAGAAGACTGATGATATGTCTTCTTCTTCCCAAAAGCCTTCTCTCTTTCTACAAACTTCTCCACAAGATAGTCAAAGGAAATCTCCTTATGTTTTCCACTAGCTTGTAATGATTCAAGATAATGATAATAAATGGGATATGGTTCCTTGACGGAAGCTATGAGAGGAACATCTATTTTAACTCTAGTAACTTCTATATCATCCATCATAGCTTTGATTTCAGAGGCTAGGGCAAGGGGATCATCATCTTTCAATTGAATATTGAAGATTTAGATAATGATTTGGACTACTTCAAGCTCAACGTGTGAATTTCATAAGTCTTTTAGCTTCTTAAAACATCAAAGGCATTTGAAAATGTTGCAATGTGATAACTCACCTCTTCATTTACTGATGTTGCAAACAAGGAATAGGCCTTGGGATTATTGTTTTCCCATATGTCATGTTCTTTGTGAGATGTGGGATTTTCTGGTGGATTTCTATTCTCTCTATCACATACTCCTTTCCATAGTTCATTGAAAATCAGGGTATGCTTTATTTTTTTGGACTAGTCATGACGGTTCTCTTCACCAATAAAAACTACTCCAACCATGGAGATGAGTAAATACATTACGAAATTGTCAATTACGCTCATAATAGTTAAAAATTTAATATATATCTTTATAAATAATAAATACCTATCATACAACAACTTGCAATTGTCTTCAAAATAACATCAAATATGAATAACATATAAATGAACTTCATCCTTGCATGCAACTGTAGCCATTCACATCAAATACTAGCGCATATAATATAAGGAATAGTTCAGAGTTTTGTGATCAAACTAAGCGTAAAGGATGTTGTAATGTTTTACAACATGAATATGTACCCAGTTGTACATATAAACCATCACATATATGAACCAACTCATATACCGTACACAGAACCTTCAGAAACACTCAACACACAACATTCAATGCTCATTCAATGCTCCATACATATGATTTAAACCAAGGAAAATGAAGTATAAGCCCAACACATGTATAACAGAAAAAAGGTTATAATTACTTCTTAGGTATATCTAAACCCTCCATCCTCACTAATACTGACAATATTTTCATAGAGATTAAATGGAGGTTTTAATAAATTAAAAAATGAGAATACTTTTATATATACATATGTGAAATTTATATAATATAAATAATATTATAAAGAACTAGGATAGATGCATCTTAACCAAGGATCCAAGCGAAGTGAGAAAGCAAAGTGATTAACAATGATAGAGGAAATATAGTGGGTGATTCTTTTAATCTTTTTATCATTGTATTTTCTTTAACATGATTGATCCAAAATATAGGTTTAATATTTTACAACCAATTATGTTTTTTTATTATTTAAATACTTTCTTAAATACAATACAATGGGATCAGATTTAAGAAAGAGAGTGAGATGGAAGGGGGAATAGAGTGTGGGAGAGAGACATAGAGGTGAGAGACACGGTGAGAGAGAGAAAGGAAGAGAGAGATGAGGGGGAGAGAGGGAGGGAGAGGGAGGGAGAGAGATGGATTTGGAGGGGGGAAGAGAGGGAGTGACAAGGGATAGATGAAGATGGAATGAGGGAGAGAGGAGACGAGGGAAGAGAGAGAAAAGGAGAGGATAAAGATAGGGAAAGAAGGGGAAGAGAGAAATAGGGAGACATATATATGGAGGCGGGAGAGAAGGGGAGAGAGAGGAGAGAGGGAGGGAGATAGTGATAGAGTTGGAGGATGGAGAGAGAGTTTGTGTATGATGGGGGCAGAGAGAGAGGGAGGTGGGAGAGAAGGAAAAAGAGAGAAGACTTGAGAGAGAGGAGAGAGAGAGGGGGAGAGAGAGATGGAGTTGGAAGAGGAAGAAATACATAGAGAGAGAAAGGTGGAGAGGGAGTGGAAGGGATAGATGGAGATTCAGTCAGAGAGAGAGAGAGAGAGAGAGAGAGAGAGAGAGAAGGGGAAGAGATAGAGAGGGAAAGGAAGAGGGAGATATAAATAGATATGGGGAGAGAGAGACAGCATGGCATATTTTTAGGGAATTGAGATAGAGAGACAAATAAGGAGAGATGGAGGGAGGTATAAATATAGATGACAGGGGGAGAGATGAAAGAAGAGAAAGATAGAGAAAGTTAGGGAGAGGCAGATAGAGTGAGACGAGGGAGAGAGGGAGGGGAAGAGAGAGAAGGAGAGGAGGAGGGAGATAGACACAAAATGGAAGGTGGAGAGAGAGGGAAGAAGAAAGAGTCTCACAAAGACAAATACAGACATAGAAGTTAGATCTAGAAAGTCACAAATATTTTAGATTTTCACTAAAATGGATGTATTGATTTCAATGTAGTTGTTGATTTCTAATCCTATTTGATCACATGCACTATATGCATTGATTTCAGTGTAGATGTCGATTTATAATTCTATTTAATACCTTACACTAGATGCATTGATTTCAGTGTCGATGTTGATTTCTACTCCTATTTGATTGTTTGCACAGGATGCATTGGTTTCAATGTAGATATTGATTTCTAATCCTATTTGATCGTTTGCACTAGATGCATTGATTTCAGTGTAGATGTCGATTTCTAATCATATTTAATACCTTACACTAGATGCATTGATTTCAGCATAGATGTTGATTTCTACTCATACTTGACTGCTTGCATTATATGCATTGGTTTTAGTGTAGATATTGATTTATAATCCTATTTGATTGCTTGCACTAGATGCATTGATTTCAGTTTAGATGTTGATTTCTAATCCTATTTGATTGTTTGCACTAGATGCATTGATTTTAGTGTAGATGTTGATTTCTGATTTGATGCAACAAGATGTATGATGTACATTAATTTCAAAGTAATTAGACTAATAGTATGCATTAATTTCAGTGTAAGCACATTTCTACCTCCTCCATCTATATCTCTATCTCCCATTGTCTATTCTTCTTCTACCTCCTCCATCTATATCTCTATCTCCCATTGTCTATTCTTCTTCTACCTCCTCCATCTATATCTCTATCTCGCATTGTCTATTCTTCTCTATCTCTCTATCTCAGCCCCTAATCATAATAATAATATTAATTTATAATTATAATCATAATCAATTGTACCAATAATTTAAAATTTTCTGTAAAATTATTTTATATTTTAATTGAACTTAAAAATATATATTGATTATTAAATAAAATTAATTGTTATTTTTAATAATATTTCAAAAATATATAATCTAAAACCCATTTTATTAATAATTACGACGTAAGGCGTTTCCTCTGAGAGGAACTCCCCTCCGTGCCGCAGTGTCTCGTTATGGGCCCTTAGATCGATTGTTAGACGATGGAATAAACTCCAACCATTAGATCATCGGCCTTTTTAGAAACCAAGCGTCAGCGAAGAGAGGCCAAGCGTCTGTGGATGGATGAGAGAGGACAGCAATCTGAGGCGCCTCGATCCCCTTCGATCTGAACATCAGGGAGCTCTATGAAGCGGATCATGTCCCTTGACGAAGATGGCAGGGTGTGGTGAGGAGAGTCGTCCATCCATTCGGCGGTGAAGAAGGTGACAGAAAAGCCATGGTACACAGTCAGCCGAATATTCACACCAGTTCTTCACTTGATCGCTCTACTTTGTGGTCACTCATTTCATGGCTCCTCGGCATTCTCGTTCTCTGTTGGCGAAAGCTTTCTTATTCTTTATTCTTATTCTTTCCACTACAGCTACCTGGGTGTTTTCAACAGCCACAGCCAAATCAGTGCCCTTGCCCCCTCTCCGGTTTAAGAACACTAATGGGCAGTTCAAAATTTTGCAGGTATACCTACTGCTATGCCATGTTGTTGTTACAACCATTCTGAAATGTTTACACATTCCTTTTTATTGTTTAATAGGTGTTCAAACAGAAATGTTGTAACATTTCGTATCTCGCTCTCTTTCTTTGATGTATGAATTGCAGTCTGAATTTGGGATATGAATTCCTTTGGGTTTTTTTGGCAGGTGGCAGACATGCATTATGCAGACGGTTAAAGCACGAAATGCTTGGACGTGTTTCCCAGTCAAGTTTCCACATGTTCAGACCTCAATACTACTGCTTTTGTCAAGAGGATGATTAAAGCAGAGCAGCCAGATCTTATTGTTTTCACAGGTATTGATTTTAAATTTTGAATTTACAGCATAGCTCCAGAAGCCCTTGTACTGGAAGAGTTTGCACTCTATTTAGAGTCCAGCTGATAGGATTTTACCGTTCACCTCCTTTTTGGTGGAGGGATTGATTGGGAAAGTTCATTAGGTCACACAACCACGGAGACACTTAAATCCCAAGCATTGCAGCTTAAAATCAAAATCATGTTACACGAAATTGTTTGCTTGAATGCATACTCTTACCTTGTTTTAGAATCAAAATGATATCATTTGTTTTCATTTTGAATTTATAGCATAGCTCCAGAAGCCCTTGTACTGGAAGCGTTTGCACTCTATTTAGAGTCCAGCTAATAGGATTTTACCGTTCACCTCCTTTTTGGTGGAGGGATTGATTGGGAAAGTTCATTAGGTCACACAACCACGGAGACACTTAAATCCCAAGCATTGCAGCTTAAAATCAAAATCATGTTACAGGAAATTGTTTGCTTGAATGCATACTCTTACCTTGTTTTAGAATCAAAATGATATCATTTGTTTTCATATAAGATTCAAACCCTGAGCTTTGCCAGTGCAAAATCAAAATCATAACATTGTAATTCCTTCTTACAGAGAAATATGTGTTATGGAAAAATTTTGGGCAACTTTCAAAGGATGGTACTGACAGTAAATCTTAAATTCTTCTGTCTATAAGATTGGCATTGTCTACGAGGCAACAGTTTTGCCCTGACTGTAATGTAAATTTCTGGAATCTTGTGATGAAATTTTCAAATTTTCAAAAAATTTGATTGCTGGAGTTTTGGAATCACTTTTTTTAGGGTGAAAATGGATTTAGTAGCATTAAAAACCTTAAAACACCCAAAATCTTAAAGCTATCGCAGATTTTCAAAAAATTCAGTAAATTTTTATCAAAATGCCGAAATTTCCATTATTTTCAAATTAAAATTGTGGTCTTTTTTAAACTACCCTGTATAAGATTGATTAATACCTTGTATAAGATTGAGTAATAAAAAGGCTCAAAACGATCCCATATATTCATTAAAAACTTATTTGTACTTAAAATTATTGTAACAATATATTCATTAAAAACTCGTAAAAATTTAATTGGAGTGGGGAGGACAACTCCTCTTCTCAACCACTCAGATTAAAGTCTACTAACAGTAAATTGTTTGGATGAATGAATAATACAATTAACTGTACTTTGGATGAAGATGGATTTAATTGGAGTGGGGAGGACAACTCCTCTTCTCAACCACTCAGATTAAAGTCTACTAACAGTAAATTGTTTGGATGAATGAATAATACAATTAACTGTACTTTGGATGAAGATGGCAGGGTGTGGTGAGGAGAGCCGTCCATCCATTCGGCGGTTGAGAAAGTGACAGAAAAGCCATGGTACACAGTCAGCCGAATATTCACACCAGTTCTTCACTTGATCGCTCTACTTTGTGGTCACCTATTTCATGCCATGGCTGCTCCTCGGCATTCTCGTTCTCTGTTGGCGAAAGCTTTCTTATTCTTTATTCTTATTCTTTCCACTACAGCTACCTGGGTGTTTTCAACAGCCACAGCCAAATCAGTGCCCTTGCCCCCTCTCCGGTTTAAGAACACTAATGGGCAGTTCAAAATTTTGCAGGTATACCTACTGCTATGCCATGTTGTTGTTGCAACCATTCTGAAATGTTTACACATTCCTTTTTATTATTTAATAGGTGTTCAAACAGAAACGCTGTAACATTTCGTATCTCGCTCTCTTTCTTTGATGTATGAATTGCAGTCTGAATTTGGGATATGAATTCCTTTGGGTTTTTTTGGCAGGTGGCAGACATGCATTATGCAGACGGTCAAAGCACGAAATGCTTGGACGTGTTTCCCAGTCAAGTTTCCACATGTTCAGACCTCAATACTACTGCTTTTGTCAAGAGGATGATTATAGCAGAGCAGCCAGATCTTATTGTTTTCACAGGTATTGATTTTAAATTTTGAATTTATAGCATAGCTCCAGAAGCCCTTGTACTGGAAGAGTTTGCACTCTATTTAGAGTCCAGCTGATAGGATTTTACCGTTCACCTCCTTTTTGGTGGAGGGATTGATTGGGAAAGTTCATTAGGTCACACAACCACGGAGACACTTAAATCCCAAGCATTGCAGCTTAAAATCAAAATCATGTTACACGAAATTGTTTGCTTGAATGCATACTCTTACCTTGTTTTAGAATCAAAATGATATCATTTGTTTTCATTTTGAATTTATAGCATAGCTCCAGAAGCCCTTGTACTGGAAGAGTTTGCACTCTATTTAGAGTCCAGCTGATAGGATTTTACCGTTCACCTCCTTTTTGGTGGAGGGATTGATTGGGAAAGTTCATTAGGTCACACAACCACGGAGACACTTAAATCCCAAGCATTGCAGCTTAAAATCAAAATCATGTTACAGGAAATTTTTTGCTTGAATGCATACTCTTACCTTGTTTTAGAATCAAAATGATATCATTTGTTTTCATATAAGATTCAAACCCTGAGCTTTGCCAGTGCAAAATCAAAATCATAACATTGTAATTCCTTCTTACAGAGAAATATGTGTTATGGCAAAATTTTGGGCAACTTTCAAAGGATGGTACTGACAGTAAATCTTAAATTCTTCTGTCTATAAGATTGGTGTTGTCTACGAGGCAACAGTTTTGCCCTGACTGTAATGTAAATTTCTGGAATCTTGTGATGAAATTTTCAAATTCTCAAAAAATTTGATTGCTGGAGTTTTGGAATCACTTTTTTTAAGGTGAAAATGGATTTAGTAGCATTAAAAACCTTAAAACACCCAAAATCTTAAAGCTATCACAGATTTTCAAAAAATTCAGTAAATTTTTATCAAAATGCCGAAATTTCCATTATTTTCAAATTAAAATTGTGGTGTTTTTTAAACTACCATGTATAAGATTGATTAATACCCTGTATAAGATTGAGTAATAAAAAGGCTCAAAGCGATCCCATATATTCATTAAAAACTTATTTGTACTTAAAATTATTGTAACAATATATTCATTAAAAACTCGTAAAAATTTACTTGGAGTCGGGAGGACAACTCCTCTTCTCAACCACTCAGATTAAAGTCTACTAACAGTAAATTGTTTGGATGAATGAATAATACAATTAACTGTACTTTGGATGAAGATGGCAGGGTGTGGTGAGGAGAGCCGTCCATCCATTCGGCGGTGAAGAAGGTGACAGAAAAGCCATGGTACACAGTCAGCCGAATATTCACACCAGTTCTTCACTTGATCGCTCTACTTTGTGGTCACCCATTTCATGCCATGGCTGCTCCTCGGCATTCTCGTTCTCTGTTGGTGAAAGCTTTCTTATTCTTTATTCTTATTCTTTCCACTACAACTACCTGGGTGTTTTCAACAGCCACAGCCAAATCAGTGCCCTTGCCCCCTCTCCGGTTTAAGAACACTAATGGGCAGTTCAAAATTTTGCAGGTATACCTACTGTTATGCCATGTTGTTGTTGCAACCATTCTGAAATGTTTACACATTCCTTTTTATTGTTTAATAGGTGTTCAAACAGAAACGCTGTAACATTTCCTATCTCGCTCTCTTTCTTTGATGTATGAATTGCAGTCTGAATTTGGGATATGAATTCCTTTGGGTTTTTTTGGAAGGTGGCAGACATGCATTATGCAGACGGTCAAAGCACGAAATGCTTGGACGTGTTTCCCAGTCAAGTTTCCACATGTTCAGACCTCAATACTACTACTTTTGTCAAGAGGATGATTAAAGCAGAGCAGCCAGATCGTATTGTTTTGACAGGTATTGATTTTAAATTGAATTTATAGCATAGCTCCAGAAGCCCTTGTACTGGAAGAGTTTGCACTCTATTTAGAGTCCAGCTGATAGGATTTTACCGTTCACCTCCTTTTTGGTGGAGGGATTGATTGGGAAAGTTCATTAGGTCACACAACCACGGAGACACTTAAATCCCAAGCATTGCAGCTTAAAATCAAAATCATGTTACACGAAATTGTTTGCTTGAATGCATACTCTTACCTTGTTTTAGAATCAAAATGATATCATTTGTTTTCATTTTGAATTTATAGCATAGCTCCAGAAGCCCTTGTACTGGAAGAGTTTGCACTCTATTTAGAGTCCAGCTGATAGGATTTTACCGTTCACCTCCTTTTCGGTGGAGGGATTGATTGGGAAAGTTCATTAGGTCACACAACCACGGAGACACTTAAATCCCAAGCATTGCAGCTTAAAATCAAAATCATGTTACAGGAAATTGTTTGCTTGAATGCATACTCTTACCTTGTTTTAGAATCAAAATGATATCATTTGTTTTCATATAAGATTCAAACCCTGAGCTTTGCCAGTGCAAAATCAAAATCATAACATTGTAATTCCTTCTTACAGAGAAATATGTGTTATGGCAAAATTTTGGGCAACTTTCAAAGGATGGTACTGACAGTAAATCTTAAATTCTTCTGTCTATAAGATTGGCGTTGTCTACGAGGCAACAGTTTTGCCCTGACTGTAATGTAAATTTCTGGAATCTTGTGATGAAATTTTCAAATTTTCAAAAAATTTGATTGCTGGAGTTTTGGAATCACTTTTTTTAAGGTGAAAATGGATTTAGTAGCATTAAAAACCTTAAAACACCCAAAATCTTAAAGCTATCGCAGATTTTCAAAAAATTCAGTAAATTTTTATCAAAATGCCGAAATTTCCATTATTTTCAAATTAAAATTGTGGTCTTTTTTAAACTACCCTGTATAAGATTGATTAATACCCTGTATAAGATTGAGTAATAAAAAGGCTCAAAACGATCCCATATATTCATTAAAAACTTATTTGTACTTAAAATTATTGTAACAATATATTCATTAAAAACTCGTAAAAATTTAATTGGAGTGGGGAGGACAACTCCTCTTCTCAACCACTCAGATTAAAGTCTACTAACAGTACTTTGGATGAATGAATAATACAATTAACTGTACTTTGGATGAATGAATAAGACAATTAATTGCACAATTTATGCAGAGGCGTGATTTTCATTTCTTTTTCCCCAGTGAATTAAACTAATTACGCCGTAAGGCGTTCCCTCTGAGAGGAACTCCCCTCCGTGCCGCGGTGTCTCGTTATGGGCCCTTAGATCGATTGTTAGACGATGGAATAAACTCCAGCCATTAGATCATCAGCCTTTTTAGAAACCAAGCGTCAGCGAAGAGAGGCCAAGCGTCTGTGGATGGATGAGAGAGGACAGCAACCCGAGGCGCCTCAATCCCCTTCGATCTGAACATCAGGGAGCTCTATGAAGCGGATCATGTCCCTTGACGAAGATGGCAAGGTGTGGTGAGGAGAGCCGTCCATCCATTCGGCAGTGAAGAAGGTGACAGAAAAGCCATGGTACACAGTCAGCCACTTTGCAAGCTCGAGCAGTGGGATGTGATGGCCCGACCCAAACCCAGGGAAGATTGCGACATGAGGCTTTTGGCTCTGCTCTTGCGACTCCATGAATGTCTCTATATTCCAACAAGCAAATGCCAATATTTGAAGGGTGGGTTCTGTAATGATGAAGCAGAATTTATAGTTATAAAACAAATGTATGACATTCACCCATTTTTAGCACAACTTATCATCTCATTTCAGGCCAAAAGTTTGGAGGTTTAATCCGAACTTGCAGGAGACCAGGAGGACGAAGAGGAGCACCAGGAGGACGAAGAGAAGCATTGAGGTCCATGGCGTCTGATTCATCTGCAACCTTCAAGCCTTTTGGAGTTCTCTTTGTTTACCTTGGTGAGTACCATCCATCCAATGATTCAATGAGTGAGTTCGGTATAACGTCTACCATTATTGTCAGCCATCCAATTGTAGAAGCTTATAGTATATTGTACACTAAAGATCCAAAGCCTGAAGCCAAGCATAATTCTCTGTATCATGCCTGACTTGAGCGAACTAAATTTTTGTAGTTCTATTCAATTCAACTAAAGGAGCTAGGTTTTTCGTAGCTTCTATATTATTAAAAACCCTGACCCAATTTCTCATCTATGTTTCTATTAGAACAAATCATAATAAACTGGCACTGGAGATTTTTACAGTCATATAATGCACCCAATGATTGCAGAGAGAAAATTTTAGTAATGCCTGAATACCAGCGAGCGTCCGGTTAGGACATAGAAATTTTCTTCTACCCTTTTGAGTGTTTCAAGAAGAAACATGATGTGAGGGGCTGCATCCTCCGACTGAGGTGCCGGGTATATTTGTATATTTCAGAAACGAAGACTGCTCCACGGATGGACTCTGGTCTATTATAATTGAATTAGCCTGTATCAGTGTCACTGTTCAGACTACTTACAATAAAAGATTAGTCAACAGAAAAATCATTAATTCTGTCTTATAGTGTATTAGTATTTTCTTTCGAATACATCAAACCCTCCCTTGACTTTTCTAGAAAATATAGATTTCTTGACAGAAAGATTTTCCCTTTCTTTCATCATAATTCAAATACAATATTTTTAATGAAAGAGGAAAATAATGTTTTTTTTTTAATAAGTCCACTGCAGATTTCTTAGCATTCTATTCTTTCCTTGTAAACCATTCCCTCTGCATATCACAAAATTTTACAAGAAACAATTACAGT
The DNA here is from genome assembly GCA_031772625.1 of Pinus tabuliformis. Lineage (NCBI taxonomy): Eukaryota > Viridiplantae > Streptophyta > Pinopsida > Pinales > Pinaceae > Pinus > Pinus tabuliformis. Next base: position 580,168,952 of record CM062812.1, on the reverse strand, counting down.
GTCTTCTTTTCATTTTGCAAAGAAACAATTACATAATCTTCTTTGTTCTGGAAAAAAACAACTCAAAGTACTTATATGCTCAGGTTTAGGCTTCCTTGGGAGATTACAAGGGGATTCAATCACTCCTCTCCCCCGCGTGCTTTCCATGCAAAATGAAACAATTACATAATCTTCTTTGTTCTGGAAAAAAACAACTCAAAGTACTTATATGCTCAGGTTTAGGCTTCCTTGGGAGATTACAAGTGGATTCAATCACTCCTCTCCCCCGCGTGCTTTCCCGTGTGGAAGTGGACGTTTTCCACTTCCAGAACAGCAATACACAGATCTCACCAGGGCTATCCATAGGCATCAAGGCCAGGCCAAGAACTGACTGACGTAGGAATTACACTAGCTATTCACCAACTCAAGAATATTAGACTCACTAACATAGGAATTATAGTGGCTACCCACCAACTGAAGAATATCAGACTCATTGACGTAGGAATTACACTTGCTACCCACCAACTCAAGAATATCTTACAACGTCTTGCCCTTCCCCAACAAATACTTCTATCTCCCTTATGAGATGCCTTAAGTATCTTCCTCCCATACTTTCTTTGCCTCTTTTTATTCTTGTTCTTGGAAGGCAACATTTGTCGGAGTCTCACTGCAGAGGCTGTATTTCGTGATGCTGTGCAGAAAAGGGGATTGACATCAGCATTCAAAATTGACTCTGCTAGAACTATTGACTACCATGAAGTAGGTTCCAGCTTATCATGGGTCAAGGCTAATTGAATTGGTATTTTAAATTTTTGTCTATTATACTATAACGTCTACCATTATTGTCAGCCATCCAATTGTAGAAGCTTATAGTATATTGTACACTAAAGATCCAAAGCCTAAAGCCAAGCATAATTCTCTGTATCATGCCTGACTTGAGCGAACTAAATTTTTGTAGTTCTATTCAATTCAACTAAAGGAGCTAGGTTTTTCGTAGCTTCTATATTATTAAAAACCCTGACCCAATTTCTCATCTATGTTTCTATTAGAACAAATCATAATAAACTGGCACTGGAGATTTTTACAGTCATATAATGCACCCAATGATTGCAGAGAGCAAATTTTAGTAATGCCTGAATACCAGCGAGCGTCCGGTTAGGACATAGAAATTTTCTTCTACCCTTTTGAGCGTTTCAAGAAGAAACATGATGTGAGGGGCTGCATCCTCCGACTGAGGTGCCGGGTATATTTGTATATTTCAGAAACGAAGACTGCTCCACGGATGGACTCTGGTCTATTATAATTGAACTAGCATGTATCAGTGTCACTGTTCAGACTACTTACAATAACAGATTAGTCAACAGAAAACTCATTAATTCTGTCTTATAGTGTATTAGTATTTTCTTTCGAATACATCAAACCCTCCCTTGACTTTTCTAGAAAATATAGATTTCTTGACAGAAAGATTTTCCCTTTCTTTCATCATAATTCAAATACAATATTTTTAATGAAAGAGGAAAATAATGTTTTTTTTTAATAAGTCCACTGCAGATTTCTTAGCATTCTATTCTTTCCTTGTAAACCATTCCCTCTGCATATCACAAAATTTTACAAGAAACAATCACAGTGTCTTCTTTTCATTTTGCAAAGAAACAATTACATAATCTTCTTTGTTCTGGAAAAAAACAACTCAAAGTACTTATATGCTCAGGTTTAGGCTTCCTTGGGAGATTACAAGGGGATTCAATCACTCCTCTCCCCCGCGTGCTTTCCATGCAAAATGAAACAATTACATAATCTTCTTTGTTCTGGAAAAAACAACTCAAAGTACTTATATGCTCAGGTTTAGGCTTCCTTGGGAGATTACAAGGGGATTCAATCACTCCTCTCCCCCGCGTGCTTTCCCGTGTGGAAGTGGACGTTTTCCACTTCCAGAACAACAATACACAGATCTCACCAGGGCTATCCATAGGCATCAAGGCCAGGCCAAGAACTGACTGACGTAGGAATTACACTAGCTATTCACCAACTCAAGAATATTAGACTCACTAACATAGGAATTATAGTGGCTACCCACCAACTGAAGAATATCAAACTCATTGACGTAGGAATTACACTTGCTACCCACCAACTCAAGAATATCTTACAACGTCTTGCCCTTCCCCAACAAATACTTCTATCTCCCTTATGAGATGCCTTAAGTATCTTCCTCCCATACTTTCTTTGCCTCTTTTTATTCTTGTTCTTGGAAGGCAACATTTGTCAGAGTCTCACTGCAGAGGCTGTATTTCGTGATGCTGTGCAGAAAAGGGGATTGACATCAGCATTCAAAATTGACTCTCCTAGAACTATTGACTACCATGAAGTAGGTTCTAGCTTATCATGGGTCAAGGCTAATTGAATTGGTATTTTAAATTTTTGTCTATTATACTGCAGTAAATAGGTATCACGTATTAATATGTTGAAATTATTTGAAAGGCGATCCTGCAAATCCCAAGATGAAGAATGCAGCCAAGAAACGTGGAATAGAGATAACTTCTATATCACCTACAGACTTTAAAGAGTTTGATCTAATACTTGCAATGCACAAGCAGAACAAAGATAAATAAAAATCATAAATGGCATATAAAACTCCCAAAATTTTCAGTTTCATTTGCTAAGTTGTTCCAAATAGAATCTAATAAGCCAATACTATTGTTAAATTCAGCAAAATGTACATTAAATCACATGTTCGAATTAGCCATTTTTAATACAATAACAAATGAATATCAACATTCATACAAACTCAATCGAAGCATTTTCAAAGAGCCTCCTTTGGCCCTGCAAATTTCTTTGGTTTATGAATCCAGAGCCTGCAAATCGTATTTGGACAGAATGTGGGCTACATATTCTGTTTGATTGTATTAATTCATTTCAAATTTGATTGGTTGCTAATATTACAACGTCCAGAAAATATCAATTTTTTAAACTGTGAAGGGTCATGAAATAGCAAGAAATAGCAAAATATGGGAGGATCCATACCTGCAAATTTAACCAATCCATGATGTTGATGGATGCCATGAGTGTTAATTTTGTGCTAGATTGGATTAGATGACTGATTTACTTCTCAATAATTGAAATCATTTTTACTGCTTCTGCCAACATGAGATGATAGAGACTCTGCACCTATATCTAATATGTGTATTACTCCTCAATTTATGCCTTACAACGTTTCTTTTGCAACATTTGGTGCAAATGCTAGTTTAAAACATCTTTTAAAACAACTTCAATACACATAAATACTTATAATAAAAATAAATTATATACTTATAACACTTGGCTTCCCCTAATCTCCTCAAACCTCCTTCGCATCATTCCGAAAGTATCATCTTTTAAAGATAAAAAACATTTGTAACTATTATTTTTATATTTTAATTTTAATAATTTATTGGTTTGCAAAAAAAATTAAATAAAGTTATGTTATTGAGCTATGTAGCGTGAGGTGGCCTTTGTAATACCTCGCTTCCAGTTGACCTACCTGAAAAGCAGCCAATTGTAGTCATAAACTCTCGTACCCGTCATTTGCGTACAGACGTTTTCCTCGTATTTTCCGCATCAGTTAGCTTTTAGGTGGCATATAGTAATGTGTCAGACGTCAAAGACGACGGACAACGCGCACAAATTTCCGTGCAGACGTTTTCCCCGTATTTTCCGTATCAGTTAGCTTTTAGGTGGCATATAATAATGCGAGTAGTCTTTTAGCGAGAATTTTTGGAAGTTTTGTTTTTGAGTTTTTCTAGTTTAATTTTTATGAAATTTGGTAAAAGGTATATAATAATGTGAATTGTTTTTTTCTGAAGTTTTTTGGGTGAGTTTTTTTGTTTAATTTTTATAAAATTTGGTAGAACTTTATTCAAATTATAAGATTGGTGGGTAATCCCTGCACAATCTAAGTGATTTAGGAGTTTTTGAGGGTGCTGAATATATACACAATCAAAAAACTAGTTTAAATAACATAAATCAAGATTTCACCTCAAATATTTTTGCCGGATAAAGTCCAAAAAGCAACAATAAAGACAACTCCTATAATAACGTGCCAGAAGGCGAACAAGGCGCACAAAGATCCATATACACAGTAAAAAAAATCAGCTTAAACAACACAAATCAAGATTTCACCTCAATTCTTTTCGCAGGATTCCCTCACAGAAAAGTCCAAAAAGTCGCAATAAAGACAAATCCTATAATAATGTGCCAAAAGGCGGACAAAGCACACAAAGATCCATATACACAGCCAAAAAACCAATTTAAATAACACAAATCAAGATTTGACCTCAATTTTGTTCGCACCAAAAAATCATACTAAAGACAACTCCTATAATAATAGACCGACAATGCGCACAAAGATCATAACGCACACAACGAGATGGAGGAGAAGGTGCATCCGTTGATCTCTCTTAGAGGAAAGAATATCAAATTCTGGCTCTTAGTTAAAAAAGTCAATGTCAATACTTCCACTTCGGATTGAAGTGAACCGGTTGTTGCTCAATGCGTCGGTTGATGAGTTGTTTGCCTATGTCTATCTGGGCGGATGACTGCTTGCAAATGTGTCCATTTTCCATTGCTTGAGCTTGGACATTTCGGTGGTCAAGTTCTTGACAAGGCGAGTGAGGGTCTCAATATCAGTTGCTTCCTTGTCTCTACCCTTACTCATCGTTTCTTGGGGATTTTTGTTCACATCCTTGGAGTCTTTCGTTGATTCATCATCCTTGATGACACCGACTGCATGCAATTCCTTTTCAACAACAATAGTCTCTTCGCAACTTTCTAAAAGTGTTGGCTTTGCAACTCACTTGACGAACTACACAATGGTGGTCGGCAGTGCAAACGTGTAATAACCAACACTAATGGAGTCATGAGGTTTAGTATCTACTGCAAATTTGTTCAAAATACACATAAACCTCTTATTGAAGTCTTTCACTTTCTCTTTTCCCTCCATCTTGAGGCTTCCCAATTCTTTGAGTAGCATGGCTAAGGTCTTGTCATCAACAAACTTTTCAAGGAACATACTTTTGAAAGCACTCCAGTTCTGTAAGGAGTTGGGTGGAAGGTTGTGATACCAAGCAGTTGAGCGGCTGTCTAAGGTACATGGGAACAATCTACATGCTACGTCGTCATAGCGTACCTCAAGGGTCTGCCGCTGTAGGTAGAAGTTGTCTAAGTGGTCTTCCGCCTTCACTGTGTTGTCAAGGTTAAACTTGATGTTCATTCTCTCCGCTCGCTTCAGCATCTTGTGTAGAACAGTCGGGAGAGCCAATGGTCCCTGAGTCATCCATTCAAGATTTGGGTCAACCATCTCTTCGTCTTCTTTGTCCTCTCCACATTTTTCGTCCTCTTCCTCTCCTTTGGAGTCTGATGGTTCCAGATCTGAGTCTATCAATTCGTATCTACCTCCACCTCCTCCGTTGCCTTCCCCTCCGCCTCCTATACTGGAGTTCGATCCCAAGATCACAAGAGTGCCTTGTTCATCTTCAAGGAAGATTGGAGGTTCCTCTCCATCTTCAATAGCTTCTTCTAGACCTTCAAGTATGGAAAGGACTGCTTCTTCCACCGATGATACAAAAACTCCTGTGGGAGTGGCTTTTGGCTTCCTAGATGTGTGTGGAAGATGTTGTATGCCTAGGATCAGTCTGACTGCTTTCACGAACTGGTGGGTGATGAGACGGACAAAGCGAAGGTATTGATATGAAATCTCATGTTAAATTCTGGGAGGTGAGAAGTAACCAACTTCAGAGTCGTGTGAGAGGGAGTGCGAGTTACTGCCTTGACCAGATTGTTGATGAGTGAGTGTGAGGGGAATTTCAGCCATGTACAATTGGCGACCCTCCTTCTAGTGCCAAAATAATGATGGTGTTGGACCCGCCAACATTCAGGGGATCTCCCCAATATGAAGTCCCAACTAGACCTCACACCGTTTGCTGTAGGAGTCCCATCCAGTACGATGGCCTGGTTGCCATTATCTTCAATATCTGCCTCAACTCTTGCTTGTCAACACAGGAGAGTGGTTTGATTTGTCTTCGAGAAGTGAGGCTTGTGTGCCTGGTGAGTGTAAGTGTCATTTGTGTCAATGGTTCTTTCACTATTGAGGGAGAGGGTGAGCGTGAGTTCCAAGTTGATTGGGAGAAGTCCCAACACTGCTAGGAACTCATAACACAAAAGGACATGCATAGCTTCCGGAGGAGAAGCCCACACGGATGTGGCAGTCACAACATACAAGGAAAGATAACACGTACGTCACTCAACAAATTAGTCCAAATGAGTGCAACAGTTGTTACATCAAGCTTCATGTGAAAGGTTTTTTTGATGTCCGACAGAGCAGTCTACACGGGCGAGACAGCGTTAACAACATATACAACACATTTCCATTAATATATTATGCATTACAAAAAATGAAACAGTTTAGATGTAGAACACAGGTTAAAGCAACATGCATTACAAGTGTTAAAGATCAGTCTTACAACAGATATAATACATGTGTGAAAATGTGATGGCCTGTTAGCAGGCTTCTGAATTAAGCGAAATTTTTAAGACACATCGTTACACCATACATCACTAACCCCGAGTGTGGAGCATTGGAGCCACTACTTACTCCTCAAAGAAAAGGTTACAGACTCTCTTGACTATGTGGGAGGAGCTGAGGTGAAAAGTCCTTTCATGTACAAATCCGGGGGTATTTATAACCAACGGTGACACTGACCCTTACGGTTGTTCGACTACCTTCATGACCGTTTGACTTCCATGACTTTTTGACTTACATGACTCTTTGTTCAACAAGTAGGTCTCTTGGAATTCCACATTACATCACATTGATTGACAACAAGCCCATAGTGGATATGTGGGCGACATGACTCATGACGTGACTCGACATGACTTGACATGATAGTGCTGATACATTTATGCTACTGGTGAAGTGCATGTCAAGCTACAATGCTGTTGGGTGATGGATGTCTTCATGGTCTATCATAGCTTCACCTCTACATGGCGAAGTGCGCGGAGTCTTCGATGGTCCTTGGTTCTCTTAATGAAGCTTTAACATGTTTTTCCTTGCTTGCATGTTGGAAGGCTTGTCAAGCTCATCTATTTGTGAAGGTGCATATTTGTCGCGTTCATCCGTTTTGCATGCATCGTCTGTTCATTCGTTAGTGAACTTATCCTTTTGCATGTGCTCCCTTCGTTCATCCCATTCGTCGTCTTGCCATGCTTGTTGGTGTACCTGTACTTGTAGTCACTCATGACGAGACGACATCAAATCCAACACCTCCTAGTCTACCATGACACGTGATCATTTCGGATGCAGGTGATTGGGAGAGGCAGCAAGGTTATGAAGTGGGATGATGGCTTCAGACACTGCTGATGAAAAATGCGCAATAGTCATTGAGTGATGAAGATGGGAAATCTGAGTCAACAGTGACTACCTATGAAGTTTGGCTCGGCTTGGAGACAAAATTGCGCAATTTTTTGGAGGGACAGCGCGAGCTGCAGGAAGGTAAGGCAGAAATGCTTTGCGCATTTTTCAGAACGGATGGGCAACATGAGCTGGACAACCATATTTGTGCAATTTTCTAGAGGAACAGGTCAGGCTGCATGAAGGGTCAGCAAGGCAAGGATTCCGCAGTTTTTTGGGGGAACTTCCCAGGGGACTGGTAGCCAAAACTGTGCAATTCCCAAAGGGAACTGGCAACTGGCTGCTGGGGTCACTGGCACCCAAAACTACACAATTCCCAAAGGGAACTACCAGTTGGCTGCTAGAGACACTAACAGCAGAAACTGCGCAATTCTTAGAGGGAATTGGCAGTCTGCTGCTAGGGGCTACTAGCAAGGGAAACTGCACTGAGGCTAGGAGTTCAGTGTGTTGATCATCTCTACGTAATTTCTGAGCTGAGCTGACTGATGGGCAGCGGAAGGCCTTCTCATGAACACTACGCAATTTTAGAGATGAACAGTCGGTCGACTGTTGGGATGACTAACTGGGAAAACTGTGCAATTTTATGAGGGAGACAAGGACAGGCACTTGGTGTCTGTCCAGCTTGTCTACGCAATTTCCTCAGTCAGCTAAGTGAGTAAGGTCAGTGGCCTCTACACAATTTTTGAGGGGAGTCAATCTCGAGGTGACTGTCGGGTCTGACTGTCCAGGTGGCTAGCATGAGGGTTGATTGAAATGCTTGCAGGAAGCACAACTTGAAAAGACTAGCTTGGTGCTTCTGTGTTGTTCTAGTTGACAATCGATCTAGTCAAAAGCGGGGTGATGGTTCGGCTGTAAGAGGGGAGCCTGGTCATTAAAACTTCAGCAAAATGACTAAGTGTGTGAACGATCGAAAGATGAATAGGTGATCATATGAACACACACTCAGATGACTCGACGATGAAATGACCCAAACCATCCAGACACACATATTTAACATGACTAACTGACGGTGCAAGTGACAAGTGCGACACTCATGATTGACCATTCATTGATGAAGACGATGTTTGCATGACAGTGAATATGACTCCGTGTGTGAGTGCGACAAATTTTTTCATAGCGAACAAAAAAATCACATACGAAGCGAAGACTTTGAACATAACCAGAACATGGTCGCAAACATGACTCAGACACTAGCATGCAAAAACATGAATGAAATGAGGAAGCAAGGTGGATGTAATGACTCACACGAGCTCACGGAGTGAAACCGAATGTGTGCAGTCATCAAGTGAAACTCTTAAGGGAGGCTCCGAAATTGGTGTAAGCAAAAATTTTGGAGGGTGCTTGTAGTTGCTACAACAACAAGTAAAGAGGCTAGTATTTGAGACAAGCCTAGTTTAAGGTATGGATCAAGCAAGATATAGCTAGAGAGAGAGAGAGAAGTGGAGAATTGAAGATTGAGTTGTATAGAGTGAAGGAGATAATTTGTGATGTGTGAAGACCCTAAGAGTTTTAGTCCAAGGTTTTATTTCCCCATGAAGTTGTAAGACCTGATATTCAAGAATACATATTGTACAGGGGGGCACATTGTTATAAGGCCTTATGACTTTGTTCAATCATGCATGCAGTGAAATGGCACATGGAGACATCAAGTTATGGAATGGACCACTTAGAGAAGTACCAGGGCTGCAAAAGTACTAGTATATGGCTTGAGGAGGGAATGTGAGATCTCAGGTGTGAGATGGTTAATGAATGATTGGGACCAAGTTAATCTCCCGAGTTAGGTTTAAGGGTAAAATTGTTAGGTGGTTTAGGTAAACTTGACTCGGTCAAGTTACCAATGGTTTTTATGCTCAAGGTTTATGAGAACTAATGTTTTTCCCATAGTATCTATCTCTAATGTGTCCTACTAAAAGGCCAAAACTCAATGCTAATATGTTTTAGTTTCCATTGGGAACACAAGTACAGTGTCTTTAGACACTACCACTTCTCTCAGTGCTCTCTGATCCCAATAGATGTAATTTTTTTGGTTAATTTTTTCAAATTTATTGCAATTTAAATTTTAATCTATGTAGTTTAAACAATTCAAGTACCCAAGGAAGTTTGTGAGACATTGAATCCCTCTCTACGCTTGTCATATCTATGGTTAATATGGATGTATGCTAGTTTACTTTTAACTACTTCACATTAAAATATATTATTATTAACACACACACACATGGACATGGAAATATTTTATTTAAGGTTAAGGGTGAGACTAAAATAATTTTATTAAATCTCTTTCATACTAGGTAAACCAATTATTGAGAATAGTGACACTATGTATATTTATGTCTTTTAATGTTTTTTAAGTAAAGCTAATTAGATATGTATATTCATTTTTGTTTTTTATTATAGTCAACTTTTATTTAGAGAATAATTTATTTTTGTTTTAAAAGGGATAAGTGTGAACTAGAGGTTGAACTTGAAAGCAACTATACATCTTCATCATACTAGGCTATAAAATACACCTTTTGAAACAATAAAAAAATAATATCTATTTAATAATTTACATAAACATATACATTTTTTAAAATATTATTTTACTTTTGTATAATAGTTTTTCCATTTTTTTAAGTAATTGTTTCCAAAAAAAAGGCAATTACCATTACAATAACACTCGAATATTTTTTTTTTTACATTTTGGAGGGTTTTTTGACATATTTTCTAGTTTAAATTATCTAGAATCTAGTAGGGATTTCTTGGAATCACAAGCTTAAGTTGTAAACTCTCCACAATTTGGGTGCCCCACGAGTTTTTCAGGGTGTTCAATCCATATATACAGTCAAAAACCCATTTTAAGTGACAACAATTAAGAGTTCGCCAAAAAATGTTGGATTCTAACAAAAAATCCAAAACACATAATATTTAGACAATGCCCATTACAGTATTGTTGATGGTGCTAGACCCACTAATATTCAAGGGATCCCCCTGATATGAAGTCCCAACTAGACCTCACATTGTTTGGTGTAGGAATCCCATCTGATACGATGGCCCAGTTGCCATTATCTTAAAGATATGCCTTAGGTCTTGCTTGTCATCACATGAGAGTGGTTTTCTTTGTCTTCGAACAATGAGTTTCGTGCGCCTCGTGAGTGCTAGTGTTACTTGTGTCAATGTTATTTCACAGCACAGAGAAAGGGTGGGAGTGAGTCTCTAGTTGGAAGGGAGGAAGTCCCAACTCTGTGAGAGACACACAACACAACAGGACATGCATAACTTCCAGAAGAGCAATCCACATGGATGCAGCAGTCACAACACACAAAGGAAGATAGCACGTACAACACCCAGTGGGGCGTTCTGCGCAAGTGAAACAATCATTATAACAAGTTTACGTGAAAGGTTATGTCTGATGTCTGGGGAAGTAACCAACATGAGCAGGACAATGTTAACAACTTATACAACACATTTTCATAAATATATGTATTAGAACAACTGAATGAGTTCAATTGTTTAACACATGTTAAAGAAACATTTATTACAAGTTTTTAAGATGAATCTTACAAATAGTTACAACACATGTGTGAAAACGTGTTGGCCTGTTAGAAGGCTTCTGAATTAAGCAAAAGTTCCAAGACACATTGATACACCACTACATCACTAACCCCGATGGCAGGGTGTTGGAGCCACAACTCACTCCTTAAATAAAAGATTACAGACTCTCAATGCTATGTGAGAGGAGCCAAGGTGAAAAAGTCCTTTGCATGTACAAATGAGGGCTATTTATAGCCAAGGGTAAAACTAGCCATTGTGACTGTTTGACTTCCCTCCTGACTGTTAGAATTTCATGACTTTTCAACTTTACATGACTCTTCAGATTAAAAGTGAGTCTCTTGGATTTCCACATTGATTTACAATGGTATGGCCCACAGTAGTGATGTGGCCGACACGACTTGACATGACAACGCTCGTATGTTCATGCTATTGGTGGTGTGCATGTCGAACTGTAGTGTTGCTAAGTGATGAATGTCCTCTTGTTGTATCACAACTTCACCTCCGCATGGCAAGGTGTGCAGAGTCGTCGATGGTCATTGGTTTCACTTGATGTTTCATGTGCACGTTGCTCCTTGCTTGTACCTTGACATGCTTAACATGTTCGTCCATTTTTGAAAATATCTCCGCGCATGTTCATTCGTCCGTGAACACGTCCTCGCATGTTCGTCCGTTCGTCTGTTCGTAAACACATCTCCTTGCATGCATCGTTCATTCGTCCGTTCGCAAACACAACCTTTTGCATGTACTCTCCTTATTCATCCTATCTGTTGTTACGTCATGTCTATTCATGTACCTATGTCTGCAATCACTCATGAGGAGATGACAAAAAATCCGTAAACCTCCCAGTCTACCATGATGTATGGTCATTCTCTTTCAGATGCAGGTGACCGGGAGAGAGGACAAGGCTCCAAAATTGCGTGAGACAAGTTTCAAGCTAGGATGTGAGCTCTGGTCACTGCATGTGAAAATTTTGCAGAGGTCACTGAGAGACTGAGAAGGACAATCTGGATCAGCAGTGACTGTCCACAGGATCTGGCTCCGATGGAGGACATACTTGCGCAATTTATGGAGGGAATCAGTGTGGCAGCAGAGGGCCTTGGCAGCAAAAACTACGCAATTTTTGGAGGGAGATGGTTGTGGGCTATAGGAGGCTTAGCAGCAAAAACTACACAATTCCTTAAGGGAGATGGTAGCGGGCTGCCAAATTGCTAGAGACAAAAATCGTGCCATTTCTAGGAGGCTGACCTGCTGAAAACCTCTACGCAATTTCTGAGTTGGGCAAGATGATGAGAAACTGAGGGGATTTCTCATGAAATCTACACAATTTTCTAGTTGAGTAGCCGGTTAGTTGTCTAGGTGGCTGGCTGGAAAAACTGTGCAATTTCTGGAGGGAGACAAGGACGGCCATTGGGTGTCTATCCGGCCTGCCTATGCAATTTTCCCAGTCAGTGAAGCGGGCAATGTCTACAACTTTTGCGTAATATTTTAGGGGAGTGAGTCCCGGGGTAACTGCTCGGTCAAACTCTCTGGTTGACGAGAAGGAGGGTTGGTTTATTTTCTTACAAGTAATGCAGATTGAGATGGATTGCTGAGGAACTTCTACGTTGTTCTAGATGATAGTCGATCTAGGCGATTTCAGGATTGCACAGTGTAGGCTACTTAGGAGATAGCCGCAATCTCTACGCAATTTTGTGCAGTAGTACATGCCCACTGAGGGCTAAAATTGCGCAATGCATCTCAGCAAAGGTTCGGCTATTGGAGGGTGATCTGGTCATTAGTATTTCAACAAATTGACTAAGTGTGTGAGCGACTGAACTTGATACATGACCTTGCGAGAACACACTCAACATGACTCAATGACAAGAAACCTAAAATCATCAAGACAACATATACTCAGTGTGATTGACCGACGGAGCGAGAGACAAGCGTGAAATTTATAATAGATTGTTGAGCGACCACGACGACTCTTACATGACAATGAATACAACATCATGTGTGAGTGCGATAGATGTTTACATAGCGAACACAACTCAAATGCAACCTTCAACATTACCAAAATGAGGTCGCAAGCATGACATAGCAATCAACATGCGGAAGACAATAGTTGGTCCAACAAGTGAAAAAGAAGAAATACATGTAGAAGAAACACATAAGATGACTTTTGTGTTTCCGCACATGCATGTTAGTGAGGAAAGGGTGATATGACAATGACAAGAAGTGCTGCAAACTCAACTAAGAAGTGTACCTCAAAATACCTTTTGTACTTACCATACTTACCCTCAAGATGATCATGCATCTGACAAAGTTTTCATGTGGTCCTGATCTTATCCATTACTCAGTTCCTTGGTCCTTCTCCTCAACTCCTTGGAAATGATTTCAGCATGTCACATTTTACTATAGTCACTGAGAGGTAGATCTGTACAATTTTAGTGGACAATGACTGTTGTCGGAATGAGGCCCTGGGAGGCACATCTGCACAATTTCTGCATGCGAGACCGACAAGACAACTTGGACAACACTATGCGGTTTTGAGGCTCAAAGAAATGTTGTGGGACAGGGGTCCTTAGAGGACACATCTGCACAATTTCTTAGTGCAGTGCAGCTGGACTGCTCTACGCATTTCTGGATAGTAGTGCTGGCTAGTGCCTCTGCGGGCTGCACGGTTTCAACAATCAAGGGAGGTTGGTATCTCTGTGCACTGCGGGGTTTCAGCAGGCAAGGGAGGAAGCTTGATGGTTGTAGAAACAAAGTGCATAATTTCGGGAAGCTGGATGAGGCTAGGTTGCTTGGGAAAATGGCTAAGTGTGAGATCAGTGAAACATATGCAAACATTGATAGGACTCAACTGTGATCACACACAGACACTTAGTGACACACCATATACCATCCATAATACATAAGACATACTTTTATTGATGAAACAACCTTCATGACATGAGTGCAAGAGGTGAGTGTGAAACATGTCTACGTGAAACAACCACTCATACACATACAATTCCCTTGAAGCAACACAACATTCCCTTTGTATGACAAACGACAGCCCCTATGCCCAAATATGACACATGTTGCATGAAGATGAGAACACGGACAACTCTTAAGATCAAGGAGGGGAGCTTGAAATCATCATCTCACCAATAAGTGACCAAGGATAATCAATCGCAGGATCTAAGGAAGGCTTCAAAATTTGCATGCAAGCCAAACTTTTGGAGGGTGGTTGTAGTCGCTACAACACTTGGTGACACACTGGTAGAACTTCAACTCTCTATATGGACCTTGTTTCATGAAAAGAAAGTCTAACACCTCTGGGAGTATTGTTTAGTTCTATGATTATCTTGAATCCCACACTAGCATGATTGAAAGATGTAGCATCTGCCATGTTCTTGGTCAGTCAGCGCACATTCCAAGCCAAGTCCACACAGTTGTTTCAATTTGGATGAGGGGTATATTAGTGCACAAGCAATATGATAGTCAGAGTTTAATTCATCTCTAGTGTTTCTCCACTGCCAGCAGGCTTGGAAATTACCCCGACGGAGTCACACAGGAACACAAGCATCGCTTCGCTGCCAACGATCTTGGTTAGTAACCCACCGAAGTTACTTGTCTCACCTCTCTACACAGGAAGCATTTCTCTTATTTCGTCTTATTCATTTTCATTTTTTCAAAAATTTTCAAATTTATTTATTTTTTATTTTTTTCATTTCTAAAAATTGTGCAAAACCCTTATTCATTTCATAGGCGGAAGAGGGATCCTGACTTATTGAGAGTAGAAGAGGTTGTTCCTTCAGAGAAGTTTTTGTATATACCTCTGACATGTTTGTTAAGGTTTTCCCCCTCACCTTACTCTAGTTGACTGAGCTAACAAGGGTCAACCCAAAATAACCAACTAGAGTAGGTGATACTAGTTAGAACGCAAGTGTTGTGTTTTCATCAAGGTTCACTTTGAATAGCACGTATTTTCCATTGGTGTATCATGGACTAAAGACAACAAGTTCATCATAAAGAGAGAGGACAACAGATAACCAGATGTTGATAGTTGTACAAGTCCTCTTAAATTTTCTCAACTTGTATCGAGAGCCAAACACGATTTCACGAGAGGCTAACCTGCAGGTACAAGCAAACAAAGAAAGAAAAAAGCATAAGTAAAGTGAAAGCAAAACAAGTAAGCAAACCAAAGCTAGTAAGCAAGCAAGAAAACATGCAAACCAGAATGCAAAGCAAAGGAACACAAAGAAGAAAACACTACTCCTACTCCTATGCTAAACAATTCATGGGCCTACTTACGTGAAGTGATATTTCTAATGCAACCACTGTCGCATTGGCTGGCCCATTTTGGTGAAGGCATGGTTCACAAGGATCACAGTCAAGTGAACCAGCAAACACAAAAGATATAAAAATGAACAACAACAAACTCCGCATTCTAAAACATCCACAGAAAAGAAAAGAGTGAATGCACAAGACAAACATTCTACAGACTTAACATGGTGCTATAACACACTACATACAAATGATAAACACATGCACTCTCTTGACTATGGTATACAAGAAAACACGAGAAAAAGAGACACCTTACACCTTTCAAGTGTGCTTTCAGTGAATGATTCCTCTAGTGTGCAAGTGATGGGATCATGTGATTCCGATGGAGGAAGCGGAATCTGTGCATTGGATTGATATTTAATGCGGAGAAGAGAGGGGTGAGGAGCCTCGATTGTTTAGCAAATTTTCTGATCAGAAGTGGAACTAACCTCAGGACAGCAAGGACTTGAGATAACCATCAACTCACGATGAAGTGCCTCTACAACCTATGAGGTTTCTACTTCATTGATATATAGATCATCAAAGACCAATGTCTTATATAGATTAACAATGAGTGAGTCAACAACGTGATTAGATGAAGAAGTACAAGGATCACGATGACCAAGATCAGAAAGTTCAAGATGTTTTTTGGCATCCTCATGATTTGATGAATCACATAGAGGGGTAGATGAGAATTAAGAATGTTTACCCTCTGCGTGTCTAGAAAAAAAAGATGAAAAATAAAGTGGATGTTCAATGAAGAATTTGTCCTCTCCATTTTCAAATGATGTACTGGCATCTGGTGTGCTCTACTAATGATCAGAAGTAGGAAGTAGATGCATATGTGGATGGATTTACACAAGGAAAATTAGAGATAATAGAATCACCAATGATGTCAGGAAAAAGTGAAGGAGGCACGGACATAAGGAGTTCATCCTTCACCACGGGTTCATTCTTAGATGCTCGGTCATACTCTTCACGAATGGAAACGCAAGTTGGTTGTGAAAAATCAACTCCGTCGATGGCTTGATCCTCGTTCATGACAAGGGTATAGTTTGGAATGGAAGAACACAAGACGGTGCAATCTAGATGATCAACAGAATGCGGAGCTAGAGGTTGAGGTAACAAGTGTGTATGACAAATCATGCGCTTCACAACCAAATCTACGTGGATATTGAGAGTAGTTAGGGTGGGAGGATGTGACATTTGAATAGACATGTGCGCATGTTCTCCCACATCACTCTGTGGTGGTGGATCTATTTGATGAGGGGAAGGAGGACAATCACTTGTGACAACAACTATTTCCGCTTGTGATTGCGAAGCTCCATTATTGTAGTATGTCGAGTAGGGTTTGAATTTCAACTTCATCTTGGGACAGAGTGATTTGGTAAAGCAATATTCAAATTTGTCCATGAGATACTAGAATGTCATCTAACTTTTAGGAGCTTCAAACATGAAGAGACGGAAGCACTGCGAAAAATCCTTAAGTGATTCATTCGAGGCTTTCCGTTGTTTTAACAATTTTTTATCAAGTTCTTCAGGATCAAAATAATGAAAAACAAATTCAATTAGATCACTGAACTACTTGAATGAGTGCACGAAGTTATGAGGCAGTATGGTACACCATCGTAATGGGTGGTCACAAAGTGTGTGTGCGAGCAGCAAATAGACCTCTGTTTCATTAAAACCTTCCATGTTCTCCATTAGCACATGGAAGTCATCCAAGTGCTTAGGCCGGGCCACTTCACCTTCACTATCATACGTGATTTGTGACAAGTCATCCTAGAACTTCATCTTGACGTGAAAGATATGTCCATTGGATAGACATTTCCAAGGGTGAACTATAACAATCTCCATGATAGATGTGCGAAGATTCAACATAGATTGTGAGGACTTAGTTTGTCATCTGGCCCTCCTTATAGCGCCAAAATGTTGACAGTGTTGGACCTGCCAACATTCAGGCGATCTCCCCGGTATGAAGTCCCAACTAGACCTCAAACTGTTTAGTGTAGGAGTTCCATCTAGTACGATGGCCCGGTTGCCATTATCTTAAAGATATGCCTTATCTCTTTCTTGTCAACATGTGAAAGTGGTCTGATTTGTCTTCAAACAGTGAGGTTCGTGTGCTTGGTGAGTGTTAGTGTTACTTGTGTCAAGTTTCTTTCACAGCAAAGAGAGGGTGGGAGTGAGTCTCCAGTCAGAAGGGAGGAAGTCCCAACTCTATCAGAGACACACAACACAACAGGACATGCACAACTTCCAGAAGAGTAATCCGCACAGATGCAACAGTCACAACACACAAAGGAAGATAGCATGTACAAAACCCAATGGGGCAGTCCACGTGAGTGCAATGGTCGTTATAACAAGTTTACATGAAAGGTTCTGTTTGATGTCCAGGGAGGTAACCAACATGGGCAAGATAACGTTAACAACTTATACAACACATTTTCATAAATATATGTATTAGAACAGCTGAATGAGTTCAATTGTTTAACATAGGTTAAAAGAACATGTATTAAAAGTGTTCAAGATGAATCTTACAAATAGTTACAACACATGTGTGAAAACATGCTGGCTTGTTAGGAGGATTCTGAATCAAGTGAAAGTTCTAAGACACATCGGTACACCATTACATCACTAACCACGATGGAGGGGTGTTGGAGCCACTGCTCGCTCCTCAAAAAAAATATTACAAACTGTCAAGCCTATGTGGGAGGAGCCATGGTGAAAACGTCATTTTTATGTATAAATGAGGGCTATTTATAGCCAAGGGTAAAACTGGCCCTTGTGATTGTTCGACTTCCCTCATGACTATTTGAATTTCATGACTTGTCAACTTTACATGACTCTTCATATTACAAGTGGGTCTCTCGGACTTCCACATTTCATTATATTAATTTACAATAGTATGGCCCATAATAGTGATGTGGCTGACACGACTCAACATGACAGTGCTCGTACGCTCACGTTGCTAGTGGTGTGCATGTCAAAATGCAGTGCTACTGAGTGACAAATGTCCTCTTGGTGTATCACAGCTTCACCTCTACATGGCAAGGTGTGCAGAGTCCTTGATGGTCATTGGGTTCTCTTGATGTTCCATGTTCATGTTGCTCCTTGCTTGTACCTTGGCATGGTTGACATGTTCGTCCATTCGCAAAAATATCTCCTCACATGTTCGTTCGTTCATCCTTCCATGAACACATCCTTGCATGTTTGTCCGTTCGTCCATTTGTGAACACATCTCCTTGCATGCATCATTCATTCGTTTGTTCGCGAACACATCCTTTTGCATGTACTCTCCTTGTTCATCACGTCTGTCGTCACATCATGTCTATTCATGTACCTGCGTATGCAATCACTCATGATGAGGCGACATCAAATCCATAAACCTCTTAGTCTAACATGATGCATGGTCGTTCACTTTCACATGCAGGTGATCGGGAGAGAGGACAAGGATGCGAAGCTGCGCGAAGCAAGTTTCAAGCTGGGATGCGAGCTTTGGGAACCACTGGTGAAAATTTCATAGAGGTCACTAAGAGACTAAGAAGGACAATCCGGATCAACAGTAACTGTCCACGGGATCTGGCTCCAATGGAGGACAGATCTGCACAATTTTTGGAGGGAAGCAGTGCAGGCAAAAGAGGGCCTTGGTAGCAAAAACTGCACAATTTCAGGAGTGAGCTAGTTGCGGGCTGCAAGAGGCTTGGCAGCAAAAACTGCATAATACCTGAAGGGAGCTGGCAATGGGCTACAGAATTACTGGAGACAAAAAATACGCCAAGAACTGCACCCTTGGGTTTTAAGTATTAATCCATTGTTATTCCCTTGGGTTTATAATACCAAACCCCTAGGTATATTAATCTAAGGTTTCATAATCCTAGGGTATAATATTATTCATAGATTTATAATATTAATCCCTTAGGTTAAATATAAATCATAGTCAACCATCTTTATTCTAGCATTTATAAACCCTAAAATAATTAGGGTTTATGTACCTTGGGTTTAATATTATTCTTTAGGGTTTATAATCACATATGTTTAATACTAAAAACACAATGAATTATACACACTAGGGAGTAATATTAAACCCTAGGTATTAATATAAATTACAAACCCTATGAATAATATTATATCTTGGTAATATAAACTCTTAGATTAATAAACCTAAGGAATTGATATTATAAACCAAAGAGAATAATAAACCCAAGGGGTTAATACTAAAACCCCAAGGGAATAATATCAATCCCTTGGGATTATTATGTCAATCCCTTGGATTTATAATATCAACCCTTAGATTAACTAAGGATTCATATTTCCATGATATAATAATATTCATAGAGTTTGTAATTAATATTACTTCTTAGGGTTTAATATTATTCCCTAGGGTTTATAATTCCGTGGTTTTTTAGTATTAAACCCAAGGGATTATAAACTCATGGAAATAATATTAAACCCAATGAATTAATATTATAAACCCAAGGTATATAAACCCTAAGATAAATATTAAATACCTTCGAATAAAGATGGCTGACCATGTCCATCCATGGTCGACCATGTCCATCCATGGTCAACCATGTTTATTTTAGGGTTTATAATATTTCTCTTAGGGTTTATATACATTGGGTTATAATATTAATCCTTAGGATTTAGTATTATTTCCTTGGGGTTTTAATATTAATCACCTGGGTTTATTATCCATTCGGTTAATATTAATTATTTAGGTTTATAATCCCTTGGTATTTTAATATCACACAATAGGAATATGAACCCTTAGATTAATATACCCAATGGATTGATATTATAAACCCAAGGGAATAATAAACCCAACAGGTTAATACTAAAACCCCAAGGTATTAATATTAAAATTTAAAAAAATTGAAACTACTTACCCGAACAAAAAAACACGTCATACACGTTTCACTCTTTTGAAATATGACTAAAGTGCGTCACTCTCTTAAAATTTAAAAAAAATGAAACTACTTACCCGAACAAAAAACACATCATACACGTTTCACTCTTTTGAAATATGACGTGGCAGATCTGCAAATCCAAGAAAGAGGGCTCCATAGGACCAGGGAAATTTACGTTTAGTGTTTATGTTTGGATAGAAGTTAGGATCCCCAAACTTCATGCGTACGCTTTTAACAGCTTAAAACACGCAATTAACCAAATATTATTAAAATGTCGTTGTGAGTTTTGCTCTTCGGGTTGGATTCCGTAGAAATTACTCGTCAACGGCTATGTCCATGTCATACGACACTTGACCGTCAAAATTTTATCATTTCAAAATTTTTGCTCGCGTCGAATACTCAAATGCAAAAAAAAGTGACGCGAAACTTCAAATTCCAGGCCTTTCTAATACCTCGCTTCCTCTTAACCTACCTGAAAATCCGCCCGTTGTTGTCATAAACTCTCGTAGCGGCCAGCCTTGAAATTTGCGTGCAAACGTTTTCCCCGAATTTTCCCGATCAGTTAGCTTTTAGGTGGCATATAGTAATGTGCCAGACGGCCGAGACG
This sequence comes from Pinus tabuliformis, assembly GCA_031772625.1. NCBI lineage: Eukaryota > Viridiplantae > Streptophyta > Pinopsida > Pinales > Pinaceae > Pinus > Pinus tabuliformis. The sequence goes on along the minus strand of CM062812.1, from coordinate 580,148,191 downwards.
GTGGACAAGGCGCACAAATTTGCGTGCGGACGTTTTCCCCGTATTTTCCGTATCAGTTATCTTTTAGGTGGTATATAATAATGGGCAAATCCTATTTCCACCTCCATAGCAAAGTTAATGCTATGGAGGGTACCTCTGTCAGAGCCCGGCGACGGCATCGACGGCATCGACCATACCTTTCCGACTGCCCAGCAAAAAGCCCTCTCCGACCTGCCCGCCGCCACATTGAATGCCTCGCCAGTTTATTTTTGCAGCCAACATTAATATAAGACTGCTCCTCCCACGCCCATTTGAATTTCACGAAGTTGCCTCCCGCGCCAATTTGAATTTAAATTTTACTACATCTCGGCGCGCAGTTGAATTCTGTTGTTAATGCCTCGACCAAAGGCAGTGGAGCTATCCATGGAAGTCTGATAGCGTCTTTCTTCTGCATCTCTCGCAACGAGAGGAAAACGGGCATCCGCATGCTCTAACTCCAGAGAGTCTATCTCTTGTGCTAGTGTCATTATAGACTACTCAGTTCTGGGTACTCTGAGTTACCAGAGTTGCCAACAATGGAAAATTTGGTATTTCTGGAGGAGCTGTGGGCATTCAGGTTGGTGAAGCTGAAGAATATACGAGCGTTGGCACAAGGGTCATCATGGCTGACAGACGGGGTAGAAATGTACAGCCCCACCCTCTGGCTGGGCAAGGATCGTCGTCATGAAGAGGAGGGAGAGGAAGAGGAAGAGGAAGAGAAAGTGGGGGCAATGTGTTTGCGGGCTTTAGCACGCGCACTTTGGCCGAAACGTTGGGCGTGAATTATGAAACTGCAAGGAGGCTTTAACAGAGTCAGCGATCACGACGTTTTGCGAGGGTTGAACACGGCCAAGGACTCAGCTTACCCGCCCCTCGATCTCGTTCTCGCTCTCCTTACGAGAGAGAGGCAGAGGGATGATGTTGCTGCTGGATTGGGTCAAAATAATTCATCTGTAAAGGAGAATGGAGTGGAAGAGCTTGTGTGTGCAATGCGTGTAAGGCACAATGCTGACAACCCGCAGGATGCCGATGTCTACGTAAGAGATGGGGGACGGATGGATATAGTCAACCGCTACAAACTTCCAGTACTCGAGTATTTGAGATTAGGAGCCGAGAGGGTTGTTCTGCGCCCGGTTGTATACCTTCAAACGATGCAATATCTCTTTAAAAAAAATCAGACATGAAACAGAGAGGTCAGTTGTGTACCTTCAAACCATGCCAATGCCACTGAAAAAATACATTCCTATCACTTTTAATGGTAATACCCAAAAGTGCATTAAAAAAATTGGCGCATTAAATATATAAAAGATACATATATTTTTGGCATTGGAAGTAATGTTTTATGTGTTTTAAGTTGTGAATTGTTATGTGTGAGTTGTTTATTATTTTTATATATGTTATTATTTCTATATATGAGTTGCTTACAAATTATAGATCTACTTTTTTCAAATTTTATCATCTAAAAATTCCTCTAACTAATATGCATCGAAGGTTTTTTTAAGTATATATTTTAATTTTAAAATAAGTTACAAATAAATAATTTTTTTGGTTAATAATAATATAGTATATGTGATTTTATATTATAAATGAAATGCTCAGGATATCATTTTTCCTTTTTTAATAAAATATTTAAAAACTTGTTTTAATTTTATGTTTTATTTTTTTTCCTTCAAACTTATTTTAATTTTTTTCTTTGCCGTTCAGAATACTAAGATAAGAAAGCTTATTAGATGTAATGTTATAAGTAAATTAAATTTGGACTATATTGACACTAATCATAATTATATTGATAATATTAATATAAATATGTTCATTATATATATATATATATAAACATATGGGTATAATTATTGATATATAAATATTTTTAATTAATAAACACTATTTCTCATATATTAATATTAAAAAATATTTTTATTTATTACTAATTTATGATTGGTTATAATGTTATAATATTGAAATAATTTTTTATTGTAATAATAAGTGAAATTAATTGTGAACAGTGGCATTTGTCGATTGATTGAAGGAAACAGTGATTCGGACGCGGGGAGACTGGCGAGCTAGGGTTACAGTTGTTAGCTGACGTTGAATGCCATGGAAGGGCACAAAGGAGGGAGCTCCACTCCCTCCTACAAGCAAGCTTAATCAACTGACGTAAGAAGCCAATAGAAGAGGTCAAAGGTGCTGCTAAAGTAGGGAAAGAAAGCATGGAAGAAGAGCAAGAAGGAAATACAGCAAAGGAGAATAATAGCACAAAGGACAAGGAGGAAGATGACAAGGAATAGGGGGCAAAAACCAAGGCACAAAAGGGTCAATGTAAACCCAAAACCAAAGTTAGACCCAGAGTGGTTCTAAATGATTCTGCTCTACAGGCACACAGGGACCACATGCGGACATATGCTATTATCTGTAAATTCATGGGAGTATGGCCCACTAAAAAAGCATTACAGACACAGATTAAATATCATTGGAAACCAAAAGGAAGCATTGACCTACATCTTGGGTCCAAGGGATTCTTTACTGTGGTCTTCACAAATATTGAGGATAAAGACAAAGTGTTTGAAGGGGGGCCCTACTTCTTCGCGGCAGTTGGCCTCTATATGAGGCCATGGATGATGAACTTTGTCCCGGAGCGGGAGACATTTATCTCGATTCCGGTATGGGTAAGGCTTTACTCTCTTCCTCTTGATTATTGGCAAACACAGTCATTAATAGCCATAGGAAATAAATTAGGACATTTTTTCAAAGCCTCTGAAGCCACTAGAAGAGGAATATACACTTCCTTTGCACGAATTTGTGTGGAAATGGATCTTTCCGGAGCCCTACTGGACGAGGTTACTTTGGAGGTTTTTGATGAAGAATGGGTTCAAACAATTGATTATGAACATATTCCTTTAGATGTCGAAGATGCCATGAGCATGGACACCTTTTTAGGGATTTCCCTCTCAGTAAAATAGAGAATAAGAGCAAAGCGACCACCATAAAAGATACTGGAAACTTTCATAAAGTGAGTCATAAAGGAAAATGGGGCAAAAGGGGACTTAAGCAACATCAAGCAGAAGGGCCTCAGGTCAGTCTGAACAGGTACCAAGTGCTCGAAGAAGAAGAAGAAACAAAAAAGCAGATCAAACAATGGAGGGATGTCTAGAGGAGAAGGAGAAAGAGGCAGACAAGGAGCAAACAAAGGATAATAACAAAAAGAAAGAGGTTATGATGAGTGATGCAGAATTGGATATGGACCAAGAAATGACCCAGAGTGAGATGGAAATGGAGGACCATGAGCTACAGGAGATTCTTGAGAGAGAAAACCTAGATTCGGAAGTGTTCTTGAAACAAGGAACCATGGGAGGGATAGACTCGTCACCTCAAGAGGAGTTCTCTAGAGTATAGCAACTATACTTATGGAAAACCCAGACTACAGGGATGGACAAGCAAAGTATTACTGCAAGACAGGGTGGCGAAGGGGTGAAAACTTTGAAAAACACATCAGGATTAGCACCTAGATGCCCAGGAAAGAAAAGAGGCAGAAAAAAGCAGAATGAGCTGTTGATGGAATGTGGAAAGCTAATGATATATTTAGGTAAGATGAAAGACCTAACCAGTTACTCCTTCACAAATCTTTAATAATGAAGTTCACTTCTTGGAATATAAGAGGTCTTGGTAGTAAAAGGAAGCAAAGATTAATTAGTTACAGAATGAAACAAGAAGCTCCGAATATGATTTTTATCCAGGAAACTAAATGTTCCATTCAGAAAATTAAAGAAATATATAGTAAATGGCTCAGTCGTTTTGAGTTTTTAGAAGTCAAGGTAGAAAATTCAGTAGGTGGCATTCTTACTCTTTGGAAACCCCAAAAGATTGGTATGATAGATGTTGAGGCTTCTAGAAATTATTTATCAGTGGTTATTCAACCTGTGGGGGATAGGGAGATCTATCTGGTCACAATTGTTTATGACCCTCGGAGAATGGATGATAAACTCAGGTTTATAGATTCTCTGGTGGATCTCAGAGCAAGATCTGTAGATATACCCTGGATTTTGGGTGGTGATTTCAACATGATCAAAGCACTATCATAGAAAAAAGGGGGCACCAGAACCCTAAACAAATACTCCTCAGCCTTTCAAACCTTTATGGACTCTATGAAGTTAGTTGATATTGTTTCCAGTAATGGTCTCTTTACTTGGAACAATAAAAGAGGAGGAGAGTCTCTAGTTGCATCGAAGTTAGATAGATTCAACATCTTATAGGACATTATGCTCAATAATAAGGAAATGGCAGCGAGTATTCTCCCCTTTGGAGGATCATATCACTGACCAGTCCAACTGGAGGTCAAAGGCATAGGCACCCCCAGGAATAGACCTTTCAGATTTGAAAATATCTGGCTCACCCATCCAGATTTCATCAAACAACATTTCAGGTTGGTGGTCTGAAGATTTACACATTCAAAGTACAAGTATGTTCCTTCTTCACAAAAGATTAAAACATATCAAATGCAGGCTAAAAGATTGGAATAAGAACAAATTTGGCAATATTTTTGAAGGAAAAAAAGTTGTTGAAAAATAAAATACAGGAACTAAATCAAACCCTTATCACAGTTGGCTTTGACAAAGTCAGAAATGATAAAGCTACCAAACTACAGCAAGAATGGGAGAACTTTTGTAAACAAGAAGAAATATTTTGGAGACAAAAATCTAGAGTGCAACGGCTAAAAGAAGTAGAGCGAAACACCAGATTATTCCACAGGTCCACCTTGGCAAACAGAGCACATAATAGAATCTCTTTGATCAAGGATGAGGGAGGGAAACTCCTCAGTTCTCATGAAGAAATAGAAACTGTGTTAGTCCAGCATTTTAGTGGGATAACTAAGGTAACCATTTCGAACAGTTTCATCAAGGACTTAACAAGACATATACCAAGACTTGTGTCTAGAGAGGATAACTTTAACCTCAATAGGCCAGTGATTGAAGAGGAGATCAGTCAGGTCCTCAAGGAAATGCATAATGGTAAAGCGCCAGGCCCTAATGGTTTCAATGTTGATTTCTTAAAAGCTTGCTGGGATATTGTTAAACAGGACATTCTGAATGTAGTAGAAGATTCTAGGAGGAACAGAACTATTCTGAAAGCACTCAACACCTCTTTCATCTCTCTGATCCCTAAACAGGATAATTCCCTTACTCCAGATAAGTTTAGACCCATTGCATTATGCAATGTGGTTTACAAGATAATATCCAAGGTGGTGGCCAATAGACTCAAACCTCTTTTGCCCATTCTTGTGTCTGGGGAACAATCTAGCTATGTGGAAGGCAGGCAAATTCTCAATAATATCATTCAAGCACAGGATGTGGTGAACTCACTGACTAGCAAAAGGAAGGTTGGAATGATCATGCAACTGGACCTAGCCAAATCTTATGACAAGTTGAACTGGACCTATATTAGGAGAGTTCTTATTTCTTTTGGGTTTGATCATAACTGGGTCAGATGGGTCATGGCCCTGGTAACTTCTCCCAGTTTTTCTATTTTAGTAAATGGATCTCTCTCCAATACTTTTGTTCCTTCAAGAGGCCTTAGGCAGGGTGATCCACTCTCTCCCTTTCTCTTCATTCTTATGATGGAAGGACTGGGCCAGTCCATCAAGCAGGCAAAGGAAGACGACAAAATCAAGGGTCTACAACTTTCTAAGAATGGACAGTCCTTAACTCATCAACAATTTGTGGATGATACCATGTTGTAAGGAATCCCTATGGTCAAAGAGGCCCTAGCTTACAAACAACTTCTAAGTAACTTTGCCATGGCTTCAGGTATGGAGGTTAATCTTTCCAAATCTAAGATTTTTTTCTTTAATACCAATATTGCTATTCAAAGGAATATCTCCAGAATACTGGGCTTTCAAAGGCATTTCCTTCCTTCAAAATATTTGGGTGTTCCTCTAACTGCTAAACCACTGCATAAGAGCATATGGGAGCCAGTGATCAACAAGATGCAGGATAAAATTAGAAATTGGACCATCAGATCTTTAAACTTGGCTGGTAGATTGGTGCTTACGAAGTCTGTTCTTCAATCTATCCCAGTTTTCATGCTTTCATCTCTCCCTGCACCTAAAGGAATCTTGCAACAATTCAGATCCATTCAAAGAGATTTCCTCTGGGGCAAGGGGGAGACTAGATAGAAATGGGCCTTGGTTGCCTGGGAAAATATTTAGGTTTGGACGATCCAGAGGTTCTAAGCAGGGCTCTAGGCGCTAAACTTTGGTGGCGTTGGGTTAAAGAACCAAAGGCTCAGTGGGCTAGTATTTGGAAAGAGAAATATGCCAGTACTTGGCAAATTAACGATCATATAAGGATGTCTGGAAGTATAAAGGGCTCATATATTTGGAATAAGGCATGGGAGAATAGAGGATTAGTTCAAAAGAGTAACTTCTGGGAAATCAGAGAGGGAGATCTGGCACTTTTTTGGGAAGACAAATGGCAACAAGAACTGATACTGTTAAAAGAGGATTTCAAGGACCTCAAGATAGAGACACACATCTTGGGGCTATCTAAGGTTAAAGATTTTTGGGATCAAGCCAATAATGCAAGAAAATGGAGAAACTGGAGGAATATTATCTACAGGGAAGACAACCCTTTAAAAGCTAAAGGAGAAGCTCTTATGAAAATGTTGGAACAAAGGAAGATTCTAGTACTTGGGGGGCATGATCAGTTAAGATAGGGCAACAACAATGAGGGCACCTTTAATCTTAAGGAGGCAAAACGCATCCTCCTTGAGATGGATTCTCTTGCTCTGGATAGAATTTGGCAAAATCTATGGAGGCATCAGGGTTGGATGAAGATTAAACTCTTCATGTGGCTAGTTCACCATGGGAAAATTCTGACTTAGGACAACATTCAGAAAAGATGGGTTGTGGGGCCTTCCAGATGCTAGCTCTATGAGGCCCAAGAGGAAACTATGGAACACCTCCTCAACAATTGCATCTTCACCTCTAGATTTTGGGACTCTTTTGCCACCATATTCCAAGAGAACGACAGGGATAGAGGGAGTATTATCAATACCCTAAACAACTGGAGGAGAAATTTTTCTGATTCTGAAATTCTATGCTCAGCTTGGGCTCTCACACCTAGCTTCATTATTTGGAACGTTTGGAAAGAAAGGAACCATAGGATCTTTAAGGATGAGAAGAGACCTTTCCAATGTCTTTTTGAGCAGACATTAAGACAACTTAGGGAGATAGTTAGTATGACTGTGAGAAATCCCCCTAAGAATCCACCTTCGGATGCTGAAATGAGAATTCTCACACAGTTGGGCATGCAAGGGCTTATTCCTTAGGGCCTGGACGGGTAGGTTAGGATAATAGAAACTGAGCAGGACTTTTGGCATCCTCCCCCTTCGAGTTTTCTGAAGTATAACATTGATGGGGCTTCTAAAGGCAACCCAGGTATTGCTGGCTTTGGAGCAGTGTTAAGGAATGAATCAGGTACTATCATTTCCTTCTTCCATTGTCATTTAGGTAGAGCCACCAACAACATGGCAGAACTAATGGCTATGGAGCAATGCTTAGAACTCCTAGAGAAGGAAAATAGGTAAAATGTGATTATTGAAGCTGAATTTGAGCTAATCATTAACTCAGTCAAAATAATCAGCTGGGCCACGGGGCTGGAGAAGGTTTCAAAACATTGGAGGTTGATACAAGTCTTTCAATGGATCCAACTCTACCTCATACGCCTACATACAGTAAGTTTTAACCATGTTCGAAGGAAAGCTAACAAATTGGTGGATTTATTGGCCAACCAAGGAGTGAATTGTACCAGTAGCAGAGTCATGATGGGTTGGCAGGGGTTGTCTCAGAACAGACTAAAGGAATAGTGTGGTTGCCAAGTAGATGAAGACATGATGCTGTATCGCAACAAAGCCATGGAGGCTATGGCCAGATAGTGTGGTTTTGATATGAATTACTGTGTTTTCCTCATTTTTACCCTTCTTTAGTTACTCGGCAGATTATGTTGCCTCGGAAGTTGGTCGGAGGGTGGGGATGGTACTTTACAGGGGTTCATCAAATGGTGCAGAGGGGTCAGTGTGAGACGTCGAATTCCGGGATCTCAAGGTGGTCAGGATTTTCTTGTTTTTCTTTACGAGGATGTAATTCCGTCCGCAAAAGTGGTTTTCTGGTCATTGAGTGCCTTTCAAGCAGAAAGTGGTTTTCATGTTGTGGGAGCGATCCCACTCAAGTTGTTACACGTGGCGGTGGGGTGGGTACGAATACCACCGTCATCGCACACTAACCTGCAGTGCTTTATGCCCGTGAGATATTATCTTGGGCCGTCGAATCAAGCACGAAGGTTTGAAGGCTAGGATTCTTCGTGCATGTCAATGGGTCCTTGTGGTTAGGCGGCGGGCTTTTTGGCAATGTGATATCCTCCTCCACCATTGGATCAAGCTTGGAATTCTACGATCAGGATCCTTTGTGCATGTTAGTGGGTCCATACAGTTAACCGTCAAGCTCCTTGGCACTCTGATTTCTTCCTCCACCGTTGGATTGGGCATGGTTTTTTGATGATGACGATTAAAGGCTTCAACACTGATTTCCGTTTGGTTTTACGTATTTCTCTGGTTGATGTCTTAGTCCCCCATTCGGTTGGTGGTGGGTTGTTTAACTGGCATTGGCATGGTTGGACACTTAAGGGTTTTTGCTGTTTTGTTTGGGAGGGTTCTAGGTTTTCACCCTTACTTGATGCCCTTCGTAGTTGGGTGGTAGATTTTTCCCAATCCATGGATCCACTGGGTTGGTTGTAATCTATGTAAGTTATTTTCTGTTTCAATGATAATGAAGGAATGACTCTTGCTTTAGCAAAAAAAAAAAAAACAGTGAAATTAATTGTAAAATTCTTTATAAGTACATATTATAATAGAAATAAGAAGGTAGATTTAAGTTGTCTTATGATATTATTTTATTTGTAAAACAAAGGATATTTTTTTACTTTGTAATTTAATTACTAAAGTTTATGAAGAGTCATAGATTTTAGCTATGAGAAGCTTGGAGAAAAAAGAGAACGACTTGTTTTCCCGTTCACCTAAGTTCAATTATTGCAAAGGGAGATGTTGACTCAATGTGATCAAACTAAAAGGGTAGACCATTGTGGAAAGAGATCAACACACCTGTTGTGCATCGATACGGAAGATGTGCGCATATACGGAAGATGTGGGCATATACGGAAACTGGGCATATACGGAAGATGTGCGCATATACAGAAGATGTAGGCATATACGGAAACTGGGCATATACGGAAGATGTGCGCATATACGGAAGATGTGCGCATATACGGAAACTGGGCATATACGGAAGATGTGGGCATATACGGAAACTGGGCATATACGAAAGATGTGCGCATATACGGAAGATGTGGGCATATATGGAAACTGGGCATATACGGAAGATGTGCGCATATACGGAAGATGTAGGCATATACGGAAACTGGGCATATACGGAAGATGTGCGCATATACGAAAGATGTAGGCATATACGGAAACTGGGCATATACGGAAGATGTGCGCATATACGGAAACTGGGCATATACGGAAGATGTGCGCATATGCCCAAACTGGGCATATACGAAAGATGTGCGCATATACGGAAGATGTGGGCATATACGGAAACTGGGCATATACGGAAGATGTGCGCATATACGGAAGATGTGCGCATATACGGAAACTGAGCATATACGGAAGATGTGCGCATATACGGAAACTGAGCATATACGGAAGATGTGCGCATATACGGAAGATGTGGGCATATACGGAAACTGGGCATATACGGAAGATGTGCGCATATACGGAAGATGTAGGCATATACGGAAACTGGGCATATACGGAAAATGTGTGCATATATGGAAACTGGGCATATACGGAAGATGTGCGCATATACGGAAGATGTAGCCATATACAGAAACTGGGCATATACGGAAGATGTGCGCATATACGGAAGATGTGGGCATATACGGAAACTGGGCATATACGGAAGATGTGCGCATATACGGAAGATGTAGGCATATACAAAAACTGGGCATATACGGAAGATGTGCGCATATACGGAAGATGTAGGCATATATGGAAACTGGGCATATACGGAAGATGTGGGCATATACGGAAACTGGGCATATACGTAAGATGTGCGCATATACGGAAACTGGGCATATACGGAAGATGTGCACATATACGGAAGATGTAGGCATATACGGAAACTGGGCATATACGGAAGATGTGCGCATATACGGAAGATGTGGGCATATACGGAAACTGGGCATATACGGAAGATGTGCGCATATACAGAAGATGTAGGCATATACGGAAACTGGGCATATACGGAAGATGTGCGCATATACGGAAGATGTAGGCATATACGGAAACTGGGCATATACGGAAGATGTGGGCATATACGGAAGATGTAGGCATATACGGAAACTGGGCATATACGGAAGATGTGGGCATATACGGAAACTGGGCATATACGGAAGATGTGCGCATATACGGAAGATGTGGGCATATACGGAAACTGGGCATATACGGAAGATGTGCGCATATACGGAAGATGTGGGCATATACGGAAACTGGGCATATACGGAAGATGTGCGCATATACGGAAGATGTAGGCATATACGGAAACTAGGCATATACGGAAGATGTGCGCATATACGGAAGATGTAGGCATATACGGAAACTGGGCATATACGGAAGATGTGCGCATATACGGAAACTGGGCATATACGGAAGATGTGCGCATATGCCCAAACTGGGCATATACGGAAGATGTGCGCATATACGGAAGATGTGGGCATATACGGAAACTGGGCATATACGGAAGATGTGCGCATATACGGAAACTGGGCATATACGGAAGATGTGCGCATATACGGAAACTGGGCATATACGGAAGATGTGCGCATATACGGAAGATGTGGGCATATACGGAAACTGGGCATATACGGAAGATGTGCGCATATACGGAAGATGTGCGCATATACGAAAACTGGGCATATACGGAAGATGTGCGCATATACGGAAGATGTAGGCATTTACGGAAACTGGGCATATACGGAAAATGTGCGCATATATGGAAACTGGGCATATACGGAAGATGTGCGCATATACGGAAACTGGGCATATACGGAAGATGTGCGCATATACGGAAGATGTGGGCATATACGGAAACTGGGCATATACGGAAGATGTGCGCATATACGGAAGATGTAGGCATATACGGAAACTGGGCATATACGGAAGATGTGCGCATATACGGAAACTGGGCATATACGGAAGATGTGCGCATATACGGAAGATGTGCGCATATGCCCAAACTGGGCATATACGGAAGATGTGCGCATATACAGAAGATGTGGGCATATACGGAAACTGCGCATATACGGAAGATGTGCGCATATACGGAAGATGTGGGCATATACGGAAACTGGGCATATACGGAAGATGTGCGCATATACGGAAGATGTGGGCATATACGGAAACTGGGCATATACGGAAGATGTGCGCATATACGGAAGATGTAGGCATATACAGAAACTGGGCATATACGGAAGATGTGCGCATATACGGAAGATGTAGGCATATATGGAAACTGGGCATATACGGAAGATGTGCGCATATACGGAAACTGGGCATATACGGAAGATGTGCGCATATACGGAAGATGTGCGCATATACGGAAACTGGGCATATACGGAAGATGTGCGCATATACGGAAGATGTGCGCATATGCCCAAACTGGGCATATACGGAAGATGTGCGCATATACGGAAGATGTGGGCATATACGGAAACTGGGCATATACGGAAGATGTGCGCATATACGGAAACTGGGCATAGGCATATACGGAAACTGGGCATATACGGAAGATGTGCGCATATACGGAAGATGTGGGCATATACGGAAACTGGGCATATACGGAAGATGTGCGCATATACGGAAGATGTAGGCATATACGGAAACTGGGCATATACGGAAGATGTGCGCATATACGGAAACTGGGCATAGGCATATACGGAAACTGGGCATATACAGAAGATGTGCGCATATGCCCAAACTGAGCATATACGGAAGATGTGCGCATATACGGAAGATGTAGGCATATACGGAAACTGGGCATATACGGAAGATGTAGGCATATATGGAAACTGGGCATATACAGAAGATGTGCGCATATACGGAAACTGGGCATATACGGAAGATGTGCGCATATACGGAAGATGTGCGCGTATACGGAAACTGGGCATATACGGAAGATGTGCGCATATACGGAAACTGGGCATATACGGAAGATGTGCACATATACGGAAGCTGTGCGCATATGCCCAAACTGGGCATATACGGAAGATGTGCGCATATACGAAAGATGTGGGCATATACGGAAACTGGGCATATACGGAAGATGTGCGCATATACGGAAACTGGGCATATACGGAAGATGTGCGCATATGCCCAAACTGGGCATATACGGAAGATGTGCACATATACGGAAGATGTGGGCATATACGGAAACTGGGCATATACGGAAGATGTGCGCATATACGGAAACTGGGCATATACGGAAGATGTGCGCATATACGGAAACTGGGCATATGCGGAAGATGTGGGCATATACGGAAATTGGGCATATACGGAAGATGTGCGCATATACGGAAACTGGGCATATACGGAAGATGTGCGCATATGCCCAAACTGGGCATATACGGAAGATGTGCGCATATACGGAAGATGTGGGCATATACGGAAACTGGGCATATACGGAAGATGTGCACATATACGGAAGATGTGGGCATATACGGAAACTGGGCATATACGGAAGATGTGCGCATATACGGAAGATGTGGGCATATACGGAAACTGGGCATATACGTAAGATGTGCGCATATACAGAAGATGTAGGCATATACGGAAACTGGGCATATACGGAAGATGTGCGCATATACGGAAGATGTAGGCATATACGGAAACTGGGCATATACGGAAGATGTGCGCATATACGGAAACTGGGCATATACGGAAGATGTGCACATATACGGAAGATGTAGGCATATACGGAAACTGGGCATATACGGAAGATGTGCGCATATACGAAAGATGTGGGCATATACGGAAACTGGGCATATACGGAAGATGTGTGCATATACGGAAACTGGGCATATAGGGAAGATGTGCGCATATACGGAAGATGTAGGCATATACGGAAACTGGGCATATACGGAAGATGTGCGCATATACGGAAGATGTGGGCATATACGGAAACTGGGCATATACGGAAGATGTGGGCATATACGGAAACTGGGCATATACGGAAGATGTGTGCATATACGGAAACTGGGCATATACGGAAGATGTGCGCATATGCCCAAACTGGGCATATACGGAAGATGTGCGCATATACGGAATATGTGCGCATATACGGAAGATGTGGGCATATACGGAAACTGGGCATATACGGAAGATGTGCGCATATACGAAAACTGGGCATATACGGAAGATGTGCGCATATACGGAAGATGTGCGCATATAACGGATAAATATGTACTCACCCCGTACTTATTTGTACGCAAGGTTGAATCCATTGGGATAATATTATTGTGAGAGTATTTCAGCATCATTGAACACATCCACTTTGTTTGTATGCCTATGATAAAAGGGATATTTTCAACAAGATCATTGAACACATGCGCATATCTTCCGTAATCCTATGAGTTTCGAAGTGAAACTCGAATTTGGCCTATTTCCAAAACGTTTGACACACTACCAACCTTCTTTTCTGAAGATTCGATAGATTTCAGTGGTCATCGTCATCATCATACATATAATTTTTCATGGTTTAAATTGAATTTTAGAATGTATAAATGGATTCAACTCTTTGAAAATCCTTTTGAGCACTAGGATTACATAGATTATAGTCTCTTTAATTTGTTGTCTGCTATATCTTTTGTTGATATTTCTAATAACGTTACAACATCATCAACACCTTCAAACTATTCCAACCTTTTGATGCCAAGAAATTCCTGGTGGTGGGTGTTCACATTATTGGATTTACATATTGGTAATTAGTTGATATGTAAAATTGGATACGTGTACAAAGTATTTTTTTTTTTATCTTTGTGAACCTCATCTCCTTGGTGACTCCTCATGGCAGTTTTTTCCAAAGTCTGAACTTTCTTATTCTAGAACTGGTTTTAATATAAATGTAATTATAATTATGTATCAAATTTAAGCATGTTGTATTTTCTTTCCAAGGTATGGAAGTATCAACTACTGGAATTTTTCTCATATTTCACTTCTATCTGTTGAATGATGTCTAGTATTTGTCTATTTTGGAAAAGAGAGTGGCTATTGAGAGATGTTTTCATTGATAGGAGAGGGTTGAAAATGACCTGCACAGGGATCATAGAAGCGTTTAAATATGGAAATAATTGTGCTTTTTCCAAATCCGTTATGACCAACAGGTGTTATTGTCTTGCCAGCATGAATAGAAAGGTAAAAATATTGAAAGACAATTTGTTTTCGAGATGGATAGCTAAACCAAATATTCTGTAGTTCAATGTGCCCCTCTACTTGTAATAAAGTCTCGCTTTCAGGAAGATTGTGATTTATATCTTGATTTTGTTCTATCATGATTAGAATGCTATATGCAGTTGTGATTAACTAAGTGCAAGTGTAATCACATCACACAAAATGCAATACGTTTTTTCATTTTTTCCTTTTAATTAAAATTAAATAGCAAACTATAGGATTGTAATGTTGAATTTACATGTTATACACATTTTTTTTGTAAGCATTTCAAGATGGTGCACAATTACACTGTCTAGATTTGTCCCCATTTTCCCCATCCTAGGACGAGATGATTTCCTTATCTCATACTGTCACAGTTTGGGCCTTGAAGTTGAAATAGGCAAACAAAGCATGGGTTTGTTAGCAAATCAATAATGAAATGACACATTATACATGGTATCCAGGGTTTGTTAACAAATCAATAATGAAAAGACATGTTACCCATTATTTGTAGATGGATAGGTGGTCTCATTTAGATTGAGGTCTTATCTAAGGATCTATCCATATGTATGAAGTGTTTGAATCAATTCATCAATCTTGTCTCCATGAATCTATAAATTGTGCTCTCTTAATATTTCCCAAAAATAGATCTCGAATGGTCCACCCATCTGGAAATTTTGCTCTCTTAATATTTCCCAAAAATAGATCTCGAATGGTCCACCCATCTGGAAATTGTGCTCTCTTAATATTTCCCAAAAATAGATCTCGAATGGTCCACCCATCTGGAAATTGTGCTCTCTTGATATTTCCCACAGAGATGGTCCACTCATCTACAAATGGTAATTTGGAATGGAAAATTGTTTATTTGCCATTGGTGATAAGGTTTTATCTTCCAATATTACTTAATATAATGATAATTTCAAAATCTAATATGAAAATTATTAAACTTGGTTCAAATGATAATTTTAATGCAATACTTACCAATTATTTAATTTTTTTAATATGTAATGAGAGTGAATCCAATTCAATATTAAATGTTCTTCATCAAAAAATGATAAAATAATAAATTTACAATTTGCATTGAAGATGGATTTTCAACGAAGTATGAATTATTTCACACATAATAATTTTCAAAGGAAGTTAAAAATTTATTTATTTATAATAATAATAAAATAATATTAAAAATAAAAATAAAATGATGGCGTAAGTTGTCCATTTTTAATTTTTTCTTCTATTTTAAATTTCTTTTGTATTATGGGATATGATTCATGTTAGAAATTGTTTCAGATAAATTTGATAACTTTGTAAAGTAAAAGGGTAAAGAATGGAGATGTAGAATGTAGAAGATATTTCTAATGATAAAATGGTAATTATATGTTTTATTTTTCAAAATTTTGTTTGCATTGATTTTTTTTTTTTTTTTTTTATATATATATTGATCTTTTATATATCACGATTCTTCGAATTTATGCCTAACTAAGTTTCCTTTGCAACATCTAGTGCAATTGCTAGTTATAATTAAATTTTCATTTTTCAAAGGTTACACAACTTTATATGGGAAAATGCAATATCCATAACATTTCTTATTGGAAAATTCACAAAATTGAATATTTGACTCAAGCAATGAAGACATTAGAAATTGCATTTTTCATTAAATAAATATGATATAATTTTAATATATTGAGAAAAAGTTTTTAAATTTTATTTCTAAAAATTATTGAAATAATCATAAAAATGAATATTTAATTTAAGCAATAAATACATTAGAAGTTACATTTTTTTTAAATAAATATGATATAACTATGATACAGTGAAATGAAATAATTACATGTCATTCAACATTTCATTAATATTTTCCGAAATTTTTAAAACTTTTTATTAATAAGATTCATTATTAATATTAAATAGTTCTCTTTACCTCCCATCATCTTCAGGACCAAAAAAGACTTATGTAATATTAATAATAATACTTATTATTAAAAAGCTTTTTAGTAATTCCAAAAAGATGAATGAAATACTAAGTGACACTTATTATTCAATTATATTTTTATAAATGGAATTATAAAACTTTTCTAGATACATTATAGTTATGATCATATTTAGCTCCGGGAACCGGGTATTTTAATCTCTTTACTCTTAAAGTCAAATATGTCTTTACTGTTAAAGTCAAATGGGTATTTTAATCTCTTTACTCTTAAAGTCAAATATGTCTTTACTGTTAAAGTCAAATATTCGTTTTTGTTTTTGTTAGTATTTTAATGAGAAATGTTTTAGATTTCTCATTTTAACTTATAATGTTATATATAAAGAAAAAAACAAATCTTATTTTCAAAATTTCAAATAAATAAGAGAATAATCAACTCATAATCAAAAGTTTGAAAAAGAATATTGAATATTTTTATTTCCTTATTAAATAAACTTTCTCCAAAAATCAATGAAGGTCCATCCCAAAATACAATTATTAAAATTGGAGTCATTTGTGGATGTTTCAATATAACATAAGTTTTCAAACCATCGAAAAGATCAAACTATTGTATTTGTTTTATTAATTGTATTGTTTTCAATGGTTGGTTTAATTAATTGTTTTCAATTGTTTAATGGTTGGTTTAATTGATATTTGATTTCAATACATTTGTAATTCACTATAATACTTTATTATTTTAATTCTAAAACGTTATCTAATTAAACATTAGTTAGAAAATCAAAAGAGGGATTCATTTGGAATAATGGGGAAGTCTATAATACATATTTTCCAACCATTGAAAAGCTCAAATAATTATTTTGAAGGATGGTTTAATTGATATTACAAGGTTAGTTGAAGCACTTAACTTATAAACTTGATAATTTGTAACTAATAAAAACAAAATCCGTTACAACTATTCATCAAAAAGTAATGTAACATTGATAGAATATAACATCGCATCCACATAAGGATTTAAAATTCAATGGAGATGTTGTCATAAACACAAATATAAATTTATGTATTTTTTATTCAAAATAGGTCCAACTATACATGTTTCTTTTTTACAAAATAGAACTTCATTTCCAACATAAATAATGGAATCTCATGCCCATCAATGACATAATGGAAAAACAACATCATGATCGATCTACCGTATGGGTCTCTAAGTCACCCTCGTCCCATGAGGCACTCCCAGGTGGATTTCCAAATTGATGTCTCTGCAAAAAATTACAATAATCAATTAGTTGTAAAAATTGAAAGGCATATAATCAATTTCATTAATTCATGATGATATTTTGATCAAATACTCATTCTCACCGTGAGGATTTGAGGCAATGGAGAAGACAACCCTTCCTGGGTAGATGGCGGAGCACTTGGTGACAGATATAGGCATGGTTCAGGGGCGCTGGATAAAGGCATGGTGGATGTGAAATATGGAAAAGGTAGTGGGTGTGGGCGACGATACACCCCCACCGGTTGTACAATACTGGGAAGCACTGTAGGCCGGGGGATTGACCTAGGGGGGGGAATTGGAATGTTAAGGGTGGACGATTGAAAAAATGAGAATGGTGGATGATTGAAGGGTAGGGGTGAGCATTGGGAAGGTATTACAGAGGTGGTTATAGGCATGGAAGAATTTGTGGAGGAAAGAGGTGGTGGGTGTGGGCGATGATACATCTTAATTGGTTCAACAATAGGGGGGGGCACCCTTGGGGAGGATATTGGGGTGTTAATCGCTGAAGCAGTGTCCCCAATGCTAGATCTTTTTTCGGTAGCATGTTCATCGAATAAACGAATTCGACAACTTGGAATGGCGTGAGATGTGGGTCCCTCAGCTGTAACAATAAAAATAGTTCGTATAGTCATGCAAATGTGTTGAACATGATAATATATCGCATTTAACGTAAAACAATGCATAGCATGACATTTCCATACCAATATTGGGTATAATAGAATCTTGAATTATCTCAGGCGCATGGTCCATATTTCCTTGTTTTTGAGAAGATGACTCCAATTGTTCATCCATTCTTTTTTTCCTTGCATGAACTCGTCCAACCCTTTCAAATTGTAGTATATCTGTCCCTGACTTTGACTTGCGACCACATCGCCTCTTTTTATTTACTGGACTCAAGAAACTATGTTTTCTCTTGGTAGTGATCTTGGATGGAGTTATAGTATTGAAAAACATTTTGTTGTATTCTTGACATGCTTTGTCTACCAAGTTGTTCAATGCATATGCCTGTTCCAAATTTGTAGGTATTATGGATCTCAATTTCTCAAGAGTTGATGAGTTAACACGTTCCATCTCATCATGTTCAGAGAATGCACTATCTTGTCGTACATTGGTCGATTCAACATTGTATGAGAAATTCTCTAAATTATCAATGCTTGTTTCATTATGATAATTCAGATTAGGAGGAGAATCAAAGCATGGAAAAAGCTCTGTTTGGATTTCTGGGACCAATATAGGTGTTTCATTCAAATCAAATAAAATTCTAGGCCTTTCTGTCGTGGGATCAGTGACACCAAGTGCTACATTTTCACCCAAAATAGTGTTACTCACTAACATCTCAACTTTCAATACATGTTTACAGATATTTCCAACTTTCAACTTTTAATAATGTTAGATGTGTTTTGGAGGTCTTTGATTTCAAAAAATTCATTTCTTGGTGTGCCTACCATTTTGATTCTAAGACTAGAAATATTGAAGTTGCTCTACAAGAAAATAATTCAGTTCTCTTGGATTTGAAACTTTTCAAGAAAAATGTTGAAGCTACCAAACTGAAATAGGAAACACAAGCTTCTTGAAGTAGATGCTTTCCTCAACTCTCATGTTGGGGTGTGAATGTTCCTAGAGTATTCATGGTTCAATTAGTGCACATGATAAAAGTAGAGAGAAGAAACCTACTCAACATGTTAGAATCATAAAAGGAACCTAATTAAATAAATAAATAATAAAAAAGTTTAAAATATAAATTATTTTTTATTTTAAAGCGATTCTAGCTTTATTTTTATTTAATTATCTTTCAACTAGGTTCATTAATACTCTCCACACCTTCCACTAAGCAGGGGTTGTGAAATGTGTGGATCTACATGAAGCGTGAATTCCCTCTCCATCTCACTTCCAGTGGTAAACTTAGGAAAAACCCTCCTCTACTCTTTGACACACTCACTTCACTTTTCAGCGTTTTTTTTTCCTCCAGGCATTGCGGTTTGTTCTGCGTGGAGACAAGTCTACTCCTCTGCAATGGTTTTGACAAATATGGAGAGCATGAAGAAAAATGACAGGGATGGGGCTTTGGACGTGGAAGGTGGTTTTCCTTAGGTGATCATGCTCTATCTCATGAATTCTTTCCATCTCGAAGAATAACTCTACATAGTGTTGCCTTCATCTGGAATGTAGACTTCTCATGCAACTCGTAAGGTCATAAGGACTTAATTATGTTTATGCTCCTTCATTGGGTTGAAATTTGATTCCTAACTTGGTTTAGCGACACTTGGAATTTGAAATTTGAAATTTGATTCCTAACTTGGATTGGTCTACAACATGGTATCATCCACAAATTGTTGATGAGTTAAGGACTGTCCATTCTTAGAAAGTTGTAGACCCTTGATTTTGCCGTCTTCCTTTGCCTGCTTGATGGACTGGCCCAGTCCTTCCATCATAAGAATGAAGAGAAAGGGAGAGAGTGGATCACCCTGCCTAAGGCCTCTTGAAGGAACAAAAGTATTGGAGAGAGATCCATTTACTAAAATAGAAAAACTGGGAGAAGTTACCAGGGCCATGACCCATCTGACCCAGTTATGATCAAACCCAAAAGAAATAAGAACTCTCCTAATATAGGTCCATTTCAACTTGTCATAAGATTTGGCTAGGTCCAGTTGCATGATCATTCCAACCTTCCTTTTGCTAGTCAGTGAGTTCACCACATCCTGTGCTTGAATGATATTATTGAGAATTTGCCTGCCTTCCACATAGCTAGATTGTTCCCCAGACACAAGAATGGGCAAAAGAGGTTTGAGTCTATTGGCCACCACCTTGGATATTATCTTGTAAACCACATTGCATAATGCAATGGGTCTAAACTTATCTGGAGTAAGGGAATTATCCTGTTTAGGGATCAGAGAGATGAAAGAGGTGTTGAGTGCTTTCAGAATAGTTCTGTTCCTCCTAGAATCTTCTACTACATTCAGAATGTCCTGTTTAACAATATCCCAGCAAGCTTTGAAGAAATCAACATTGAAACCATTAGGGCCTGGCGCTTTACCATTATGCATTTCCTTGAGGACCTGACTGATCTCCTCTTCAATCACTGGCCTATTGAGGTTAAAGTTATCCTCTCTAGACACAAGTCTTGGTATATGTCTTGTTAAGTCCTTGATGAAACTGTTCGAAATGGTTACCTTAGTTATCCCACTAAAATGCTGGACTAACACAGTTTCTATTTCTTCATGAGAACTGAGGAGTTTCCCTCCCTCATCCTTGATCAAAGAGATTCTATTATGTGCTCTGTTTGCCAAGGTGGACATGTGGAATAATCTGGTGTTTCGCTCTACTTCTTTTAGCCGTTGCACTCTAGATTTTTGTCTCCAAAATATTTCTTCTTGTTTACAAAAGTTCTCCCATTCTTGCTGTAGTTTGGTAGCTTTATCATTTCTGACTTTGTCAAAGCCAACTGTGATAAGGGTTTGATTTAGTTCCTGTATTTTATTTTTCAACAACTTTTTTTCCTTCAAAAATATTGCCAAATTTGTTCTTATTCCAATCTTTTAGCCTGCATTTGATATGTTTTAATCTTTTGTGAAGAAGGAACATACTTGTACTTTGAATGTGTAAATCTTCAGACCACCAACCTGAAATGTTGTTTGATGAAATCTGGATGGGTGAGCCAGATATTTTCAAATCTGAAAGGTCTATTCCTGGGGGTGCCTATGCCTTTGACCTCCAGTTGGACTGGTCAGTGATATGATCCGCCAAAGGGGAGAATACTCGCTGCCATTTCCTTATTATTGAGCATAATGTCCTCTAAGATGTTGAATCTATCTAACTTCGATGCAACTAGAGACTCTCCTCCTCTTTTATTGTTCCAAGTAAAGAGACCATTACTGGAAACAATATCAACTAACTTCATAGAGTCCATAAAGGTTTGAAAGGCTGAGGAGTATTTGTTAAGGGTTCTGGTGCCCCCTTTTTTCTCTGATAGTGCTTTGATCATGTTGAAATCACCACCCAAAATCCAGGGTATATCTACAGATCTTGCTCTGAGATCCACCAGAGAATCTATAAACCTGAGTTTATCATCCATTCTCTGAGGGTCATAAACAATTGTGACCAGATAGATCTCCCTATCCCCCACAGGTTGAATAACCACTGATAAATAATTTCTAGAAGCCTCAACATCTATCATACCAATCTTTTGGGGTTTCCAAAGAGTAAGAATGCCACCTACTGAATTTTCTACCTTGACTTCTAAAAACTCAAAACGACTGAGCCATTTACTATATATTTCTTTAATTTTCTGAATGGAACATTTAGTTTCCTGGATAAAAATCATATTCTGAGCTTCTTGTTTCATTCTGTAACTAATTAATCTTTGCTTCCTTTTACTACCAAGACCTCTTATATTCCAAGAAGTGAACTTCATTATTAAAGATTTGTGAAGGAGTAACTAGTTAGGTCTTTCATCTTACCTAAATATATCATTAGCTTTCCACATTCCATCAACAACTCATTCTGCTTTTTTCTGCCTCTTTTCTTTCCGGGGCATCTAGGTGCTAATCCTGATGTGTTTTTCAAAGTTTTCACCCCTTCGCCACCCTGTCTTGCAGTAATACTTTGCTTGTCCATCCCTGTAGTCTGGGTTTTCCATAAGTATAGTTGCTATACTCTAGAGAACTCCTCTTGAGGTGACGATTCTATCCCTCCCATGGTTCCTTGTTTCAAGAACACTTCCGAATCTAGGTTTTCTCTCTCAAGAATCTCCTGTAGCTCATGGTCCTCCATTTCCATCTCACTATGGGTCATTTCTTGGTCCATATCCAATTCTGCATCACTCATCATAACCTCTTTCTTTTTGTTATTATCCTTTGTTTGCTCCTTGTCTGCCTCTTTCTCCTTCTCCTCTAGACATCCCTCCATTCTTTGATCTACTTTTTTGTTTCTTCTTCTTCTTCGAGCACTTGGTACCTGTTCAGACTGACCTGAGGCCCTTCTGCTTGATGTTGCTTAAGTCCCCTTTTGCCCCATTTTCCTTTATGACTCACTTTATGAAAGTTTCCAGTATCTTTTATGGTGGTCGCTTTGCTCTTATTCTCTATTTTACTGAGAGGGAAATCCCTAAAAAGGTGTCCATGCTCATGGCATCTTCGACATCTAAAGGAATATGTTCATAATCAATTGTTTGAACCCATTCTTCATCAAAAACCTCCAAAGTAACCTCGTCCAGTAGGGCTCCGGAAAGATCCATTTCCACACAAATTCGTGCAAAGGAAGTGTATATTCCTCTTCTAGTGGCTTCAGAGGCTTTGAAAAAATGTCCTAATTTATTTCCTATGGCTATTAATGACTGTGTTTGCCAATAATCAAGAGGAAGAGAGTAAAGCCTTACCCATACCGGAATCGAGATAAATGTCTCCCGCTCCGGGACAAAGTTCATCATCCATGGCCTCATATAGAGGCCAACTGCCGCGAAGAAGTAGGGCCCCCCTTCAAACACTTTGTCTTTATCCTCAATATTTGTGAAGACCACAGTAAAGAATCCCTTGGACCCAAGATGTAGGTCAATGCTTCCTTTTGGTTTCCAATGATATTTAATCTGTGTCTGTAATGCTTTTTTAGTGGGCCATACTCCCATGAATTTACAGATAATAGCATATGTCCGCATGTGGTCCCTGTGTGCCTGTAGAGCAGAATCATTTAGAACCACTCTGGGTCTAACTTTGGTTTTGGGTTTACATTGACCCTTTTGTGCCTTGGTTTTTGCCCCCTATTCCTTGTCATCTTCCTCCTTGTCCTTTGTGCTATTATTCTCCTTTGCTGTATTTCCTTCTTGCTCTTCTTCCATGCTTTCTTTCCCTACTTTAGCAGCACCTTTGACCTCTTCTATTGGCTTCTTACGTCAGTTGATTAAGCTTGCTTGTAGGAGGGAGTGGAGCTCCCTCCTTTGTGCCCTTCCATGGCATTCAACGTCAGCTAACAACTGTAACCCTAGCTCGCCAGTCTCCCCGCGTCCGAATCACTGTTTCCTTCAATCAATCGACAAATGCCACTGTTCACAATTAATTTCACTTATTATTACAATAAAAAATTATTTCAATATTATAACATTATAACCAATCATAAATTAGTAATAAATAAAAATATTTTTTAATATTAATATATGAGAAATAGTGTTTATTAATTAAAAATATTTATATATCAATAATTATACCCATATGTTTATATATATATATATATATATAATGAACATATTTATATTAATATTATCAATATAATTATGATTAGTGTCAATATAGTCCAAATTTAATTTACTTATAACATTACATCTAATAAGCTTTCTTATCTTAGTATTCTGAACGGCAAAGAAAAAAATTAAAATAAGTTTGAAGGAAAAAAAATAAAACATAAAATTAAAACAAGTTTTTAAATATTTTATTAAAAAAGGAAAAATGATATCCTGAGCATTTCATTTATAATATAAAATCACATATACTATATTATTATTAACCAAAAAAATTATTTATTTGTAACTTATTTTAAAATTAAAATATATACTTAAAAAAACCTTCGATGCATATTAGTTAGAGGAATTTTTAGATGATAAAATTTGAAAAAAGTAGATCTATAATTTGTAAGCAACTCATATATAGAAATAATAACATATATAAAAATAGTAAACAACTCACACATAACAATTCACAACTTAAAACACATAAAACATTACTTCCAATGCCAAAAATATATGTATCTTTTATATATTTAATGCGCCAATTTTTTTAATGCACTTTTGGGTATTACCATTAAAAGTGATAGGAATGTATTTTTTCAGTGGCATTGGCATGGTTTGAAGGTACACAACTGACCTCTCTGTTTCATGTCTGATTTTTTTTAAAGAGATATTGCATCGTTTGAAGGTATACAACCGGGCGCAGAACAACCCTCTCGGCTCCTAATCTCAAATACTCGAGTACTGGAAGTTTGTAGCGGTTGACTATATCCATCCGTCCCCCATCTCTTACGTAGACATCGGCATCCTGCGGGTTGTCAGCATTGTGCCTTACACGCATTGCACACACAAGCTCTTCCACTCCATTCTCCTTTACAGATGAATTATTTTGACCCAATCCAGCAGCAACATCATCCCTCTGCCTCTCTCTCGTAAGGAGAGCGAGAACGAGATCGAGGGGCGGGTAAGCTGAGCCCTTGGCCGTGTTCAACCCTCGCAAAACGTCGTGATCGCTGACTCTGTTAAAGCCTCCTTGCAGTTTCATAATTCACGCCCAACGTTTCGGCCAAAGTGCGCGTGCTAAAGCCCGCAAACACATTGCCCCCACTTTCTCTTCCTCTTCCTCTCCCTCCTCTTCATGACGACGATCCTTGCCCAGCCAGAGGGTGGGGCTGTACATTTCTACCCCGTCTGTCAGCCATGATGACCCTTGTGCCAACGCTCGTATATTCTTCAGCTTCACCAACCTGAATGCCCACAGCTCCTCCAGAAATACCAAATTTTCCATTGTTGGCAACTCTGGTAACTCAGAGTACCCAGAACCGAGTAGTCTATAATGACACTAGCACAAGAGATAGACTCTCTGGAGTTAGAGCATGCGGATGCCCGTTTTCCTCTCGTTGCGAGAGATGCAGAAGAAAGACGCTATCAGACTTCCATGGATAGCTCCACTGCCTTTGGTCGAGGCATTAACAACAGAATTCAACTGCGCGCCGAGATGTAGTAAAATTTAAATTCAAATTGGCGCGGGAGGCAACTTCGTGAAATTCAAATGGGCGTGGGAGGAGCAGTCTTATATTAATGTTGGCTGCAAAAATAAACTGGCGAGGCATTCAATGTGGCTGCGGGCAGGTCGGAGAGGGCTTTTTGCTGGGCAGCCGGAAAGGTATGGTCGATGCCGTCGCCGGGCTCTGACAGAGGTACCCTCCATAGCATTAACTTTGCTATGGAGGTGGAAATCGGAATTGCCAGTAATAATGTACCTTCATTTGATGGTGACCAGTGAAGTGGGTGAAGGGGGGCACGGTTCAGTCTACTTTCTCAATTTATGATATCATGTTCTAGCCTGGCCTTGAGTTCTATCTTGGGATTATGACAACATATAGTGTCGTAACCCTAGTTTTGTTGTAATCATGGTTTCTTCTATGTTTGGGGGTGGTTATCATTTTGGAAAGTTCTGTGCGTTCCTTACTCTTGCAGTATAGGCATTTGGGGTTGATGTTTGATTCTAGCAAATTGATGTTGGAGTGCTTTTCACACAATAGGGAGGCTTCTGGTTTCACCTTGGAGATGTGGTTTTGTAAGGGGTAAACTAAATATGATTGTAGAGGTTGCATGCTTGATGGTCTCATGTGTGTAACCTCTCA
This sequence comes from Pinus tabuliformis, assembly GCA_031772625.1. Classification (NCBI taxonomy): domain Eukaryota; kingdom Viridiplantae; phylum Streptophyta; class Pinopsida; order Pinales; family Pinaceae; genus Pinus; species Pinus tabuliformis. The sequence continues at coordinate 580,122,089 of CM062812.1, read as the reverse complement.
TTTGTTATCGTTGATGTTTAGTCTAAAAGTATATAAGCCTAAGTGGGAAAGTTTATCGTTGATGTTTAGTCTAAAAGTATGTAAGCCTCATTGGGAAAGTTTTTGTTAATTTCGGTATGCATGTAGTTAGTTTCATCATTCTATCGATGTATTTTAACTTCCGTGATTATTACATATTTTTAAAAAGAAATTAATTAAATTTAATAAATTTTGTAATTAATAAATAAATATAAATAATTATTTTTAATATTTTTTTATTTGATTGTAATTTTGCAAATATATTTTTTTAATATCAATTTGTATTTGTTTTAATATTAGGTTTATTAAATGGTAAGAAATCATATATTTTTATATATAATCTTCTATTAAAACATTATATATATATATTTACATTTTCACTAATTTATTTTTTTATAACTTTCTATATATATATATATATATATATATATATCTATTTGTTTTGTAAATTTGGTAAGACTCTTCGATTTCCATGTTTATATGTCTATTATTCATCGCTACCGAGGAGGGTAGCATAAGATTTGAACCCAAGATTTCGGGTTCAGTGAAACTTCATTTCTACAACGCCACTTAAGCTGCCCCAAACGAACAAATCTAAACTAATTTAAATATCATCCTTAAAAAATGTTATTCTTGGTCTTTAATAGATTTGCTTATATATATATATATATATATATATATATATATATATATATATATATATATATGATGATGATGATGATGATGGTTAACGTCCACTGAGACCAAACTTTGGTCTATCGGACCTAAAGAAACAAATTATTTAGTTTGATTTATGATTTTATTCCTATGCTCAAAAAGCTTAGAGAGAAGCCTCCTGAGTTCACTGTAATTTTGACATCGTAAAAGGTTAGGAAGGTTGGTATTGCAACAAAGATTTTGAAATTGAGATCTAATGCGGTTGTATGCGGAGCGCTCTAAGAGGAAGTTATTTTCATCCTCGATGTTCGTATTCTCATAGAGATGGCAGAACCTTTCCATCCATGGTGTTTTAGGAAGCGCTCAACGACTCATTTCACTATGGTGGTCATGAGAGTTCGTTCTAATCTTGGCTATATTAATTTTCTTCTTTGAGCTAGTTAGAAATAGAGTGGTACTTTTGATCTTCTAGGGTGGGGTTGATGACCTCCTTATAATATCTTAATTTTCTTTTAGTTGCTAAATATTTCTCACACCACATTTTTCCTTTTGAACTAAGAAGTAACAATATTTTTAATGTTATTAATGTTTTGCAATGCAACATTCTCGTCGATCTCCCAATGGTTTAACCAGGCCCTGGTGTCTTTATACTCGTTTGAGCCTTAGGTGGTTTTGGCTGGAATTTAAAGCTAGCTTAGGAAGTCTATGGTCTCCTATGTTATTGAGTTTGTTCTTGTACAACAAAAGCCTAGTCATAGCTAGGCTCTCGATAGGGGAAAGATCCACTTCTATAAGGAGAATAAGATAGGGTGTGTTGCTTTTAATTTTGATTTTATACATTATAAAACGCTTCTGGATTTACTCAATCTTTCTCTAGGATTCTCTAGAGATGCTACAACCCCAAACCTCACATCCATATAAGATATCCGGAGTGACTAAAGTTTCAAAGAGGAACTTCTTTCTATCCCACATTACGAGGTTTGTCATTTTACAATTATTTTCGAGACCAAAATAAGCTTTTCATCCCCCATTAATCCTTTTCTCAATACTATAGTTCTAGTTGAGCTTGTGATGAATATCAATTCCTAGGTACTTGTAGGAAGACACTTGCCCCAAGTTACTATTGTCATACATAAAATTAGCGTAAGTGTCCTTCTTGGATTTGATAATCATAACTTTTGTTTTGTCAGTGTTAACATTCATACCCATGGTAGAGTAGAAATCCTTAAGAAGTCTAAGTTTCTTATTAAGATCATATGGGCACCTTGCGAGAAGAACAATATCGTCAGCGTAGAGAAGAAGGATGATGACTATCTTAGCTAAGATCGTGCCAGCACATCTTGCTTCCTCTAAACAACCTTCTAGCTTGTCGATGTAAATACCAAATAGGGTGGGGGAGAGGGGGCAACCTTGTTTAACTCCGATATTACACTCAATATCTTTCGACCATCCCTCATTGCTCTTTAACTTGGCAATTACATTCTTGTATAACCTTTAGCTCTTCTAACCCGTTCCAAAGGTTGCTTTTAGGAACTGTATTGAAAGCCTTTCTAAAGTCCACAGAGCAACAAAAGAGATTGGATTTATCATTGCGACATTCTTCCACAATGATCCTAAGCGTAACGAGGTGCTCTGTTGTTGAGTGTTGATTTCTAAAACCCACTTGGCCTTTACCCCACTTACCTTCACTTTCAAGCGATATGCTCATTAGTATAAAACTATTTTAAAAATATATTTATTAATATAAATTATTATTAATTTTCTCAAATATTTAATTAAGTACAATAATTCCCTTTTATAAAATTATATTTCCACATATAAACATGTTGTTAATGAAAATTCAAATTTAATAAAATATACTTTTATTTATTTTTATGATTGTATTATTTTCTAATTTAAATTTAGTTAAATAAGTTCAATTTTCTTTGAAATTCATTTTTATTTTTTCAATTATTATGGTATTCTATTTCTCATTTAATTTTTTTTAATTTCTATTATATTATTTAAATTCACTCAATCATTATAAATTAGATCTATTTTAAATTCATTTTAGTTTTTTAATACAAAGAGATTTTTAATGTAAAATTTTTATATTATTTTTTAATATATTTATTAATTTAATTAATATAATTTTTAAACCTTCAATATAATATAAATATAAATTTGAATAATTACTATTAATTAATATTTTATATTTTTCACATTTATAAACATTTTTTTTTTTCAAAATTTTTAATTCAAATATATATCTAATTATTTATTGTAAAATATAATAGTTACATTATTAGCTTAATTTTTTAAATTTAAATTCAATTAATTAATAACAAATTATTTTATTTATAAAATCCGTTAGTATCTATAAAATATTCCACTTTTTAATTTATTATATATATGTAATTGTTATATTGATTGATGTAACTGAGAACGTCTTTCTATCTCCTTCACTTCTTAAATTTATTTTATATATATAAATATAAATTTTTATGTAACTGTTATATTGACTAAGTATGTTGAATAGTGCACTAAGGAGGTTAGGATTATAAAACTAGAGGTTAACGGTAGCAGGGAAGAGATCTCGCTGTTTTTTGGAAGTAATGATTGCTGAAGAAGCAAGCTGTAATCCAGAAATATGTAATATGTATTGTCTGTTTTTTTATCAAGAAACAGAAGCGTTTTTTTATTTAGAAAAAAAAAAAAACTAACGTCGACTTTACATCTCCTTAATAGAGAGGACTTAACTGATAACCTTTCTGTTCCGGGGAAGTCTGAGAGTTTGCAGCGCAATAAAAATAGAAAACAGGAGAAACGCTATTTTGAAGAGAGAGAGAGCTTGTGTTATAAGTTACTATATCTGAGCCCAATGAGAAGGAGAAAGCAGCCACCCACAAGAGTTTGAGGTCTTTGCTTTTCAATGAGAAACGTAATTTCTTGATCAGAAACAACGGAGAAAAGGTATGACTGTTATACTTTGATGTATACACTCATTATCATTATTTTTTTTTTGTCGTCTAAATTTGCGTTCTGGTTTAGAAACCAACGTAATGTGCAGGTTAAAGTTGAAGAGCTGGAAGGAAAATATGTGGGTCTGTACTTTGCCAATCGTTTTTGTGCATCCAGGGACTTCACCCCCGTTTTGTCTAAAATTTATGAACAGTTATTGGAGAAGGGGGACTTTGAGATTGTCTTCATTTGTACTGATTTCATTTATATTGGTTCTCACGAAGACAGCAATGAGTATTACACCGATGAAGAAAAACAAATTCAGGCTTTCGAGGAATCCCACACATGATGCCCTTGTGTAGGTGTCAAAGAATTTTGATGCACCATCCATCATTATGAACTCATTTTGACTTTCTCAGTCTGAGATTGATGGACATATCAGGTTCCCAACATCTAGTCTCATGCACCATCCTTTATGAATTCATTTTGACCATCGCAGTTAGAGCTTGATAGACATTTCAGGTTCCCAAAATGTAATCTATGTGGCAAATAGCACCATGTTTCCCAATCGCTTTCATCAAGAGAGTGATGACAGATGTTTTCATCGTACATTTCCATGAGCTAGCTAAAAATATGCCCATCAAATTCAGAAAAGATCTTGGGTTGGACGAAAAGAATTCTTTGAGATTTCTTACAAGTGATAAAAAGAAGCAATTAATAAAACTAACGATGCGATTCCCCAAAATTTGTTTGCCTAATAAAGAAACTGCTAAAATATAGAATAGAATGTTATGCAGTTGTGAATAAACACTGTTTGACTGACACTTACTGCGTTTATTGCTGCACAACCGACCTTCAAAAAATGAACACAAATGCAACTAGTGCACACCAAAATCTAAGATCTGTGCATTATGAACTAGTGTTCCTAAACCTCAATTACTACATCCAGTATATGTTAGAATGCCCGAGTGAAATGTATCTCCAGGTGCAAATTTTCAGTGTCAGATTTAATTCTCAATTCCTTGAAAGATGTCTTTACCTGCCCCTGCGACATACTGATGCACTGAACAAGGCTACAGCATAAATATCCATATATAATTCAGATAAAATGTCCTGAAATTTTGAGAAAATCCAAAACATAATATGACAAACAAGAGAAAATAATAGGCATTTTTATGCCACTGGTGGAACTAACCTCTGGAACATATTTTCCGCTAACAAGACATGCAGCTAACAAAATATTAATGGCACATCCACAGGCATATATCTATATACCTTTGACCTGAAATTCTTTGTCGGTTTTGACAAAGCCTGCGACCATGAGAAGCCTACGAAGATATGATTAAATAGTTGAATTGAACCACCTGAACTCTTCGGGGGTTTTACAGTCTTCTTCGGGCAAGAGGGGAAGCCATTGAGATTGTCTTGCTGTAGGATGACAAAAATGAAATAGACTTTCAAAAGCATTATGAGAAGATGCCATGGTCGGCTTTGCCATTCGGAGACAAGACTATAAAGAAATTGTTTAGCTACTTCCGATTTCCGTTTACCCGAAACGTGGCCATTATACGTCTAGATGGTAAATCACATTGGGAATTGCCGAAAAGTGCATATTTTTACATAAGATTTGATCATGGAACCAAGTGTTACCTGTTGAACGATCCCTCTCATGCGTCGTGAGCTGCAGGGGAGTGCCGGGTAGAATGCAGCCCGCGGTTAATTCCCAAATTCGAATTGAGATGTGAATGGCGGCAAGATGGCGATGGAACTCCAGTCAGGCGTCATTAAATGTTGAGGGCGGCGGAGCTGGGTGGAGGAATTGCCGGCGACTGGAGTCGGAGGTTTTTCCAAGCGGAGACGGAACCCGGGCAATTCCTCCCCTGGTAGACTACATACTGTTTTCACTACCTTCTTCCCAACTTTCTTCGATGAAGCTATTACCCAGTCCATCGCTCAGGGACTCGATACTGTTAACACTGCCTTCTTCCGAACTTTCTTCGATGAAGCGATATCCCAGTCGATGGCGCAAGGACTCGACTACTCCAGCACCCCATTGTAGTTTGGAACAGTGAGACACATCAAACGTCAAGAGCGAGCTCAAATGCCGAAAATTGGACAGCATCTGTAAATTGGAACACCCAGACAAGTGAAGCCATTGGAGTCTCCTTAAGTTCCCGACTGAGTCTGGGAGCCCCTGCAGGCTGGAGCAGTTTTGCAAGTCGAGCGTCTGGAGGCCCGTCAGCTGCCCCACCCAGTCTGGGAGCGCTTGCAGGTTGGAGCAACAGTCCAAGGAGAGTGTCTGGAGGCCCGTCAGCTGCCCCACCGAGTCTGGAAGCGTTTGCAGGTTGGACCACTCGCACAAGGAGAGTACCTGGAGGCCCGTCAGCTGCCCCACCGAGTCTGGGAGCGCTTGCAGGTTGGAGCACCCGTTCAAGTTGAGTGTCTGGAGGCCCTTCAGCTGCCCCACCGAGTCCGGAAGCGCTTGCAGGTTGGAGCACCCGCACAAGGAGAGTACCTGAAGGCCCGTCAGCTGCCCCACCGAGTCTGGAAGCGCTTGCAGGTTGGAGCACCCGGACAAGGAGAGTCCCTGGAGGACCGTCAGCTGCCCCACCGAGTCTGGAAGCGCTTGCAGGTTGGAGCACCCGTCCAAGTAGAGTTTCTCCAGGCCCGTCAGCTGCCCCACCGAGTCTGGAAGCGCTTGCAGGTTGGAGCACCCGCACAAGGCGAGTCCCTGGAGGCCCGTCAGCTGCCCCACCGAGTCTGGAAGCGCTTGCAGGTTGGAGCACCCGCACAAGGAGAGTTCCTGGAGGCCCGTCAGCTGCCCCACAGAGTCTGGAAGCGCTTGCAGGTTGGAGCACTCGCTCAAGACAAGTGCCTCGAGGCCCGTCAGCTGCCCCACCGAGTCTGGGAGCCCCTGCAGGTTGTAGCACCCATTCAGGGAGATATACTCCAGGCCCGTCAGCTGCCCAACCCAGTCTGGGAGCGCTTGCAGGCAGGAGCACCCACACATGGAGATATTCTTCAGGCCCGTCAGCTGCCCCACCCAGTCTGGGAGCGCTTGCAGGTTGGAGCACCCGGTCAAGTCGAGTATCTGGAGGCCCGTCAGCTGCCCCACCAAGTCTGGAAGCCCTTGCAGGTTGGACCACCCGCACAAGGAGAGTACCTGGAGGCCCGTCAACTGCCCCACCCAGTGTGGGAGCGCTTGCAGGTTGTAGCACCCGTTCAAGTTGAGTTCCTGGAGGCCCGTCAGCTGCCCCATCGAGTCTGGAAGCGCTTGCAGGTTGTAGCACCTGCCCAAGACGATTGCCTTGAGGCCCGTCAACTGCCCCACCGAGTCTGGGAGCCCCTGCAGGCTGGTGCACTCTAGCAAGTTGAGGGTCCGGAGGCCCGTCAGCTGCCCCACCGAGTCTGGGAGCCCCTGCAGGCTGGAGCACCCAAAAAAGTAGATATTCTTCAGGCCCGTCAGCTGCCCCAACGAGTCTGGGAGCGCTTGCAGTTTGGAGCATACCTTCAAATCGAGTGTCTGGAGGCCCGTCAGCTGCCCCACCGAGTCTGGAAGCGCTTGCAGGTTGGAGCACCCGTACAAGTAGAGTTTCTCCAGGCCGGTCAGCTGCCCCACCGAGTCTGGAAGCGCTTGCAGGTTGGAGCACCCCTCCAAGTAGAGTACCTGGAGGCCCGTCAGCTGCCCCACCGAGTCTGGGAGCCCCTGCAGGCTGGTGCAGTCTTCCAAGTTGAGGCTCTGGAGGCCCGTCAGCTGCCCCACCGAGTCTGGGAGCGCTTGCAGGCTGGTGCACTTTTGCAAGTTGAGGCTGTCGAGGCCCGTCAGGTGCCCCACCGAGTCTGGGAGCGCTTGCAGGCTGGAGCACCAGTTCAAGGAGATTTTCTCTAGGCCCGTCAGCTGCCCCACCGAGTCTGGGAGCCCCTGCAGGCTGGTGCAGTGTTCCAAGTCGAGTGTTTGGAGGCCCGTCAGCTGCCCCACCGAGTCTGGGAGCCCCTGCAGGCCGATGCAGCGTCCCAAGTCGAGTGTCCGGAGGCCCGTCAGCTGCCCCACCGAGTGTGGGAGCCCCTGCAGGCTGGTGCACTTTTGCAAGTTTAGGCTCTGGAGGCCCGTCAGCTGCCCCGCCGAGTCTGGGAGCCGCTCCAAGCTGGAGCACCCGGAAAAGTCGAGAGTCTGGAGGCCCGTCAAGATCCCAACTGAATCCGGCAGCAACATCATTTGTTTACAGTTTTGTAACGTGATATGCTTCAATGAATGCATATCATAGAATTCATTTGGTAAAGTTTTAAAATAACCATTTTTCAGGACAATTCTTTCGAGCTGATTCAGTTTACCAATAGACTGTGGAACCTCTGAAAGGGGAGCATCAATATACAATTCCGTCAACTGTAGTGGTGCCTGCAATGTGTACATAAAAACATTAAAGTTGATTTGCCTCTGTAAATGTCACCTATTTGACATTGTGATAAACAAAGACAATTCTTAAATGCAAGCAATTTTTATAATTCGAAGAGAAATGTAAATCGATGTCTGTCCAAATAAATTAGAATTTGTACTACCTGAGATTCATGTTGCCAGAGTGTTTTCAAAGCCTTCCCCTGTATGTATAACACTCTTAAATTCCTTGTTGGAATTTGCAAAGATATTGAGGAGATCGGACACTTCTTCCATTGGAGATATATCAGTTGTCGTAACTCCGCTGCACTGAATACGCTTTCAACAAAAGAACCTTCACCCCTAAGCAGTTCCAACCTGCTTAGGTTGCAGTTGCCCCTAATGTTTTCGAAAAATTGTTCGCGGCCATTTCCATAATCCATGCTAATTCCTCGCAGCACCTGAATTGTTCACTCGGAGCTGTTAAAAACATGATTTTTTCTTAAAAAATTTCAAAACAAAAAGGCAATTTAGATATGGCAATGCTAATTTGAAAATCCGTGGAGAGCTTCAACATACGTACAGGCGATGAGGGGGAAAGAGTACGAAGAAGATTGACATTTGGTCGCGAAAGCCGAAGCGGATGTTCCTTCTCTGCTACATCTCTGCCGAGATCGCGGAGGTGGTCGTGCATTCTTATACACTCTTTCCTGTCGATCTCTACAAGGCATCTGTACTCTAAGATACGGAGACCCAGCCATCCGTCCCAGCCAGATCCGTTCCATATTGTGATGGCGGTATCTCTGTTTTCTCCTATAAAAAGTTCCATATTGTGATGGCGGTATCTCTGTTTTCTCCTATAAAAAAACAAGCGACGTCTAAAAAGATCTCCTGCTCCTCTTTATCCAGACCATCATAGCTAATTTTAAGCTTGCTATGAATATCCGTGGGAAGTATTCTTCTGATTTTGTCTAGCTGTCTTTTCCAAAACTCAGAATCTTTTCCACGAATAGCCGCTCCGATGACCTTAAGAGATAAGGGCAATCCATCACAGAAATCCAAAAAATCTTCAACCAGTTGTTCAAATCCCGTCACAGGACAACTCTGGTCAAAGGCATGCGAGCAGAATAGTGCTCTAGACTGTTGCCGGTTAAGGCCTGTTTGCTTGTAAATAGACGCGTCTAGAATTCCCGAGCTTGTAAGTACATCCCTATTGCGAGAAGTAACCAAGATTAAACTACTGGCCTGAATGGTATCTATCACTGGTGAAAACAATGCGTCAAGTTGATCAATATGATCAACATCATCTAAGACTATCAGAGATCGGGGGGAGGATGAGAGATGCTTTCGGAGCTCCTCTATGCCTTCATCGGTGTTGCTTATTTGCACGTCCTTCAAATGAGCCAAGTCTTTGAGAAGTTTTGTCTGCAATGAACTTAAAGAGCTCTTCGCTGCGGTTTCTCTCACATCAGACAGGAAACAATATCGATCATAATTTGATCTGTGTCTGTTGAAGAATTCTTTTGCAAGGGTCGTTTTGCCTACCCCGCCAAGACCCACAATTCCCACAACCCTCATCTTCTGGCTTTGCTGCTGCACCATTCTTTCCACGTCTTCTATTTTCTCAACGAGGCCAGTAGGGTATTTGGCCACATTAAGAGGTGTTTTCCTAGCTTTTCGCCACACTTCTTCGACGACCGCATCAACTAGCTGCCCTTCGTCACTGAACGATATGCACGATATATTGATTGAGAAACGTCTCCGAAAATATAGTATGATATACCTTATTATTCATTAAATAACTGAGAAAAAAAAATTGGAGAAAGTATGGCGCTTACCCGTCGTATGCGTTCATATCAAAACCGCTTTTATTGGAGACAAGATAGAGAGCATCCCTCCATTTTTTCAGAGTGCTAGAATCATATCGTGGCTTCTTTTTGTTGGTACGAGGATCCAATGTTGTCTTGTTTTCTAGCCATTGCAGATCTCGAGCATACCTTCCCTTTTCGCCCAGTAGACACGGAGAGATACAGCGGAGGATACTCTGGACTCCAGCGAGCACTCCATCTCCGCTCCGCGTCCAGCGAAGTTCCGAAGGATCGACATTATGGAAGACCGGAATAATTGTGGACCCGGATTCCACCATTAGTGCGAGCTCGTCAAGACACCATCTTGATTGAGCATATGTTGGAGAAAATATTGCGACATGCACTGAGGCGGTTCGAATAGCCTCTTCGATTTGAGAAAGCATGTCCTCTCCCTTACGCAATTCGGGCTGGTCCAGAAATACTCTTAACCCACGGACAATAAGGCTACGGTAGATATGGCTGGCGAGGCCTTTCTTTGTGTCGGGACCGCGGTGGTTCAAAAAAACGTCATAAACCTGGCCAGTGTTGGTGGATGAAGACGAAGAAGAGGCGATGCATGTGATATCCCCGGTAAGGTCCGCCATCGGATACAGAAGAAGAAAGAAGCAAGCGAGATCCAAGACGTTTTACAGAGAAGAAAGAAGCAAGCGAGATCCAAGACGTTTTACAGAGATTGGGAATGAGCGGTGAACCTCAATATTTTCGTCTGAATGATCTCACCAGTGCAAGACCACCTACCAGCGAATCGATGAGAACAAATGAAGACACTAATTCAGAGGATTTGTTTTTCGCTGAACGAACCAAGTCGATATATATTTCAATTGAATGAAATTTAGGATACTTTTGTTTTATTATTAAATTGTGAAATCAGGAAAGTTGCTGCTAATTTCCTTCGTTCACTGCATTATTGAGGGTTGAGTCACCGACCATATATTCCTGCATCGTTTAGAAGATATGCTGACCACAGATATGTGGGGCCCAATCTTTATGCAAAAGCAACTGCATCCACTAACCCGAGACATGATTTGATTCCTGAGGTTGATAAGTTAATTTATTAAGCAATACAGGTGGCATCCATCCACATAAGAAGCAAGTGGGAGTCGACGTCCATCGCTGTAAATTAAAGCAGCAGCAAGTGGGAGTCGACGTCCATCGCTGTAAATTAAAGCAGCAGCAAGTGGGACTCTGAGTGTCGACGTCCATGGTTGGCAGTATAGTTGTCATTGATTGATATTTCCAACGGAATATTGGCCACATTGATTGATATTTCCAACGGAATATTGGCCACCTATGACATTAGGGGATGTGCACCATAGTCCCGGGTGGGCCTTCGCCATGGAATTTCCTAAACTGTGACCCACATGTTACATAGTACGACAACAAAGTATGACCCTATTTTGTCACAGATGTAGATGATAATTTCACTTAACAGTATGACATTTAACAGTTGTACAGTATGGCCCACTAACATGAGATTCGGTAGAAGATTGACAATATGTCAGAAGAAATATTTATAGTGGTTGGGACCACCTTATGTTCACACCTTCCAAAATCACCATTGCAGTCAAAATTTTGGAATGAATGACGTGGGAGATGGAAGGAAGCATCAAATTGTCGCATCTTTATAAAGTTTGCAGTTTCATTTTCTTTATATTGTATATTTGCCTATAATTATGGGTTAAGTTTGGACGATATGGACAAACATGAAATCATTGGGAAAAGGGAGTCCCTTCATGTCAAAGTTGAACCTTTCCTAGCTTGGATTCAACTTATTATAGAGTTATAATTTATAAATGTCTTTTAAAAATTTTGAACTAATATTTTTAATTTAAAAAGATGATTGACTGTTTCAATGACTTAATTAGTTAAATTCTATTTTATATATATTTTTAATAATAATTAATTTATTCTTATCAAATTTGGTTCATGCCTAAGTTGTAATTTATATATGAATTTTAAATCATATGTCATAACAAGAAGCTTTATTATTTGTGGAAATTTTAAGCCTAGACATATCTCATCATACATATTTATATCTTTACTATACATCTCTATTAAAAATGATTCAAAAATTATTAGCATATTTTTAAACCTTGAATTAGTGTAATAGGTAAGGTGAGTTTAAATTGACGGATGTTGTTGGTGTAACATAACATTGGTTTTAGGAGTATGAATAGTCTCAAACTGCAAAAAGAAAGAAGATAGTTGATGTTGAAGAAGATAGTTACAAGTTGCAATCATGTACCACAAAAGGTTGTAGTGACCATAATGTAGGATTCCTTTGGAAGGAAAAACGAAAGAATTGAAAGTCCTATTTGGAAGCACAATAAAATGGGAATATGGGCCAACCTTTAAAGTAATCTTAGAGGAGAGGTGATAATCATTCATTTCAAACTTACATGCTTTCATTTTTTGAAATGATAATTGAGATTATTATTGGTTATGATTAGAATCTTCATGTTTCTCATTATATTCATTGTCATGAGATTAATAATCTTAGCAATGAAATGTAAAAGAGGGTTCATCCATAATATTCAAGTTAATCATCCCATATACCTCTACTCATTTTTTAGATTCATATTTCTTTATGACCACTTATGCTTGTTGTTTAAGCACATGGATCTTCCTTTCAAAATAAACTAAACATAAATACCATCAAATCTTTCAAATCTACTTCAATCAATAAGCTACCAGCGTTGTATAGATAAAATACCAATAAGTTATGTTTTAAACTCTTCAACTATGACTTCTTGCTATGCCCAAATGTTAGTCAAATTCCCTCATGCTATAACACCTCACAACATTTATTTGATTCCAGAATTGAGCAATTCATGGTATATTTATATCTAATCTTCTAGCATTTCCCAAGTACGAGGCCTTCAATTACCAATATTTAGAAGCCCTTGTTCTAAGTACACATTTGTATTATTTTTTCAACTAATAAAGTTTGTAAATGACTATGTTAGCACTTTTAATTAATAAATTTATATTGATTATGAACAAGGAATTATATATAAAGCTCTATAACCATGATTTAAGGGTTTTGATAAAATTTGGGTGTTCAAACAACATTGGAAATGGCGATATGCAGTGGGGTCGAGGTTGCGAAGAAAGGTAGAGGAAGTTTAAGGTTTATTGTCTTTGGAATCTATTAGGAACATTGATAATGTTGTCTCCCTCTACTAGGGAATTTATTTGTTTATCATACGACTCAGCTTTACAAGCTAAAATTTGGGATTGATTTGTTTTTTCACCCTAAACCTAGACCTCCAAACTTCATTTTCATTACCTTTGAATTAGCTATATTCACACACTATTGATGTTAGTCACTATGCTTTCTCATTATTATATTTCTTCATTAAAAGTGATGATTATGATGGGTTGCGTAGTTCATTTCTTTTGTAGTTTTCCTCTTCTATGAGATCACAAATACTAATAACTTTCATTATTTGTGAGATTAAATATATTAGTAGTTTCTTGAAGGAAACTCTATTTATATGAAACATATGAGGCTACTATATGGACCATAGTAGTTTTGACTTCAACCATCCATCATTTTAAATACTACTTTCTAAAATATTTCCTTCAAGTCACAAACTCTAGGATTTGCACCCAATGAAAAGGATCTTCACCACTATGATTCTAATGTAACATTCTTTTTTCTAATCCCCAAGTTTTGCAATGTAATTAAAGGATGATAATGTTGAAGAGACAATATGGATATATTGCCAAGATTGTTTGTTGTAAATATTTTGATTATATAAACTATTAAATTTGAAGAAGAAGGAGAATCCTATATGAATCTTGATGTATGGAAGGATAGGTTACTTAGGAATTCTGTAAGGGAGAATGGGAAGTTTCCCATCTTCCCTAAATTTAATGTTATGACCCCTAATGTTCTTGTTGAACTACCAACTACCTAAGTAGCTATGAGAGGATGGGGGAGAAGGTGTCGGGGCGACTTGAGCATGGGCTATGTACCTCACAATAGAGTCTTGGTTGATTTCACATCCAAAGAAGGGGAACTTGGACCTTTCCTGTGTGAAGCAACACTTGTGGGTAGAAAACATGTCAACTTTTGAGTTAGTTGTTTTGAGTAGAGTTTGGAAGATGGTAACAATTAGAGAAAAATATTTTAAAAAAGACCTGAACTATTTGTGTGAACCTATAATCCTTGTGAACGCACAAATATAAGAATGAAAACATTGCGAAATTGTAAACCTATGATTGGAAGTTGGACAACAAATTACAGGCTTGAAGTGTGTTAGCTGAGGAAACCAGAGAGAGAGCCCTTCACTCGAGCCGGGTAGACCAAAAAGAACTCTACTATCTGGTTGTGTTTGTTCATGTGAAGCACTTGAAGGAGAAAGGATTTTCAAGGAAACCATAGGAAGTGGAGAAGTGATCTGGGAGGATCCAAGATGCCTCAAAACTAAATATTCCAAAATTGAGATGAAAAGGTTGCCATGACGAGGAGCTTAGTGATATCTTTCCAACATAACTTGAACGAGCTCAAACAAACTTTATATGAGAAAGTTATCACATTCCGACGTTTTGCAAAAACATGCAAAAAGGAAGGATATAGGTGACATGTGGTAGTCCCAAAGGGTGACATGTGGCAGGTTGTATGAAGGACACGTGGGAGGATCAAAAGAATAAACGTGATATGAGGTTGACGTGACAGTGACATGGTAGCATCAACCAAGGACAAATGGTAGAGACAATGATGTGGCATTTATGTGGCAATTGACTTCGTAGGTGGTTGTGCAACTAACTAAGTCTTGGGCATTGATTGTGTGACATGTGGACCAATCAAGTGGAGTAATGTGTTAACTTAGGTTGGAACAAAACTCTCTTGACCTCTCTAGAAGAGTCGCACAAATGGTTTGAACTCACGACCTTGTCAGCAACAACCCAAAGAGTCATTGTTGTACCAACCATTGATTCTTACTATGTATAAGTGGAAACTTCTATTTGAAGTTATTACAACCTGCAATGATTTTAAAATAGCATAGGTGGGCTTTGAACCCGTGAAGCCATTGTTAAAATTGGAAGTCAACTTTGACTTTTCAATGTATAATGACAAGCTTAATTCATAAATATTAGATAATTGGATTTAACAAATAGAAGTTTATTGTCATGTTTAGCAGATTGTTGAAGAAGACGTAAAGATTCAGTTGGCTTATTTACGACTTGAAGGTACACCGTTGGTTTGTTGGGAGAGTAAACTTGAAGAAGGTAGCAAAAAGATTTTTAAGATCCTTTCTTCATGGTCAAAATTCACTAATGCATTAAAGAAATAGTTTTATCCTTTAGCATACACCCAAAAAGAAATCATGGAATGGAAAAATTTGAGACAAGGAAAAGGACAAAGCATAAAAAGCTTTACTAAATAATTTAGGAAGAAGGCATTGGCTTTAAATATTCCATTATATAATCTAGAAACTCTTTTAAAATATATTGGTGCATTTCATAGTTACATTCACCATATTATTTTCTTATTTAATCCCACTAATTTGGATGAAGTATGTGTCCAAGCTACTCATCTTGATTCCACGGGAAATAATGTGCAAAGTGATTTCAAACAAAAGTAAACATCTAAATTTTTATAAGTCAATTTCAAAGGAAAAGGGAAAGGCAAGAAGGTTGCTACAATGAATAAGAAGAGGCAAAGCCTACATGTTCTCATTGTAGAAAGGAAGGGTACGATGATGCTCATTTTTGGAAGATACATCCTAAACTAAGGCCTAAAAGGTTTAGAGGAAAAGGAGAGAAAAATACTATTGCCACAGTGCAACAAAATTTGGGATCTGATTCAAGAGATGAAGCTTAGATCACAACTGTAGGAGTGCAAGGTAAAACATCTTCTCATGACAGTTCTAGTTCTTCTAATCCATCTCCTAGTCCTAAAAGTAGAAGAAGCGAGTTTTTTCACATAAGGGTGATACTTAAGCATATGAAAGTTGAAAATATTTTTTTTATATTGGTTCCCAAGTAAATGTAATATCTGATGCAATTTTCAAGAAACTGGAATTAGAAACAACACCTCACAAGAAACCTTATCCTCTCTGCTATGTATGTGATGATGCAAAGCTACAAGTAACCAAACAATGCAAACTTAAATTTGCTATCACTTCAAAATTTGTTGATGAGGTTCAATTAGATGTGGTTCCTCTTGATATTTGTGGAATTGTATTGGGAAGCCATTACTTGTATGAAAGGAAAGCCATATTCTTCAAGGAGGAGAACAAATATCACCTCACTAAAGATGGGGTTGAGTATATTGTAAGGGAACATAGCATGAAGACTAAATTATCACTTGTTAGTGCAAGGAAAATGAAGAGGCTCATAAATGCTAGAAAGAAATTTTTACTTATAGTTGTGAAAGCAAAAGATGTTGAACATGTTGAAATTTGGTACTGGAGGACAGGTGGTTCCCTAAGGCTTTGATTTTTGGCCTAGGGAAAAGTGTCCAAAAGAATTTAATTTTTCTCCTAAAGTGACTTTATAATTTTCTATAAAGTCAAATCTAATTTAAAAGTGACTTTAAGTGATAAAGTTACTAAAATCTAATTTTAAAGTGACTCTAATAAAGTCAATGTAAAATTAGAAAGGAAAAGTGACTTTGGACATAAATGACTAAGTGGGTCTTTATTAAAGTGGGGTGAAATAAAAAATAGAAAGTGAGATTCAAATGAGCATTTAATCTCAACCCTAGATCTCAATCTATTTCAGCCATTGGATTTAGGGATTCCCCAAAAGTCACTTAGGGTTAGATTAAAGGAGGGAAAGGAGGAAAAGGTCATTTAATTATTTCATGAGCAGATTGAGAGAAGGAGAGCAAGAGAGCAAGGGAGATTTCTGGATAGTGAGGAGAAGGAGGCAGCAGCTTGGCACACATTCCAAGGCAGCGTTTTAGCAAGTCCGTACAGTTGAGTTAGCACACAGTGAAAGGCAGATTTTGGGCATGATTTTCTAGAAAGGTCGTACAACAGTTTTGGTTCAGATTCCAAGGAGGTCGTACATCACGTTAGCACAAAAATCGAGGAGCAGAAAATTTGAAGTTTGCTGGCACGCTTTTCAAGAGAGGTCGTACAACAAGTGGCTGTACCTTAGCATGCTTTTCTAGGCAAAAATCCGTACAGCTATACTGTTGTTTTTTTGCACAAAAATCGAGGAAAATCGTACAACAACATTTATGGCATCTTGCACGCTTTTCTAGGCAGTCTGTACAGCAGCATTTAAGGCTGAAATTTGGGCACAAAAATCGAGGAGGCCGTATAGCATTTATTGTTGTTCTGTTTTGGTGTTTGCAAGTTTTTTCCAGTTGGCTGTGAGACACGGAAAACGAGATAAGTTGTAAAAGTTTACTTGCTGATTTTTTGCTGAATATTTCTCTCACTATAAAAAGCATTTTCCAGAAATAAGAAGGAGCTTTCGAACTGGTTTTCCCCAAGAGTTGTAGGGGGTTTTTCCAGGGTCACCTTGTGTTGAATGGCTGTTTGTATGTGCTGATATTTATTTCTGCATTTTCAGCATTCTGTAATATTTCTAGAATTTGTGTTTTCAACAAAATTTATTTTCCAGTTGTTGAATGTATGGATATGGGAAAGGGCATTTAACTATTTTGGAGAAATAAGGTGAAACTGAAAACCGGGGTGGGAAATGAGAAATTTCTACATGGTATCAGAGCTTGAGTGCTGAAGTGCAGTTTGGGACAGCAAGGAGGAAAATTACAGCCTGCTGATTTTTCACTCAGAAAATTCCAGCAAGCTGATTTTTCACAAACAGCAGTTTTATCTTTACTACAACAGTGCTATTTTTTAGTTTTAGGACAGCAGGATGTCATTGAGATTGAGGGTGGAGGATAGGTTGGATGGGCATACCAATTACAGCGTTTGGAAGGAGAGAATGCAGAGTATCTTTGAGGAGGCAAAAGTCTGGGACATTATGGTGCATACCACACAGAACCCTGTTGTTGTGCCTACTGATGCTACTCAGTTGGCTACTTATAATAGAAAGAACAACAAGGGTAAGAGACTAATTCTAGACGGAGTCAAAGACCATTGCATTCCTCATGTGAGAGGAAAGAGAAATGCCCATGAGATGTGGACAACATTGTCCAATCTCTACCAGAGTACCAATGAGAACCGGAAAATGGTCATGAAGGAGAAGCTGAAGACCATTAAGATGGGTAATGATAGTGCAGCTGGATATCTCACAAAGATTACTAATGTGAGAGATGAGTTGACAACAGTTGGAGAGGTCATTCCACCCACTAAGTTGGTGCGGATTGCAGTGAATGGCCTCCCCCGTTTATGGATGAACTTTGCTGATAGGGTTTGTGCACGTGAGACCCTTCTCACATGGGAGAGGTTTTGGGATGATTGTATTCAGACAGAGATCAGGAAAGGTCAGCTTGGGGCAGCCAAGCCAGTTGAGCAGGATGAGGATGTAGCATTGTTGGCAGGAGGCAAGAAAGGCAAAGGGAAGAAGCAGGCTTCCACAAGCAATGGTGGGGGCAAAGGCAAAGGTAAAGGTAAAAAGGGTAACACATAGAAGGACTATTCCAAGGTGAAGTGTTGGAATTGTCAAAAGATGGGACACTATGCAGTTGTGTGTCCGGAGAAGAAGAAGAAGAAGGGGAAGAACCAGAGCTTGACAGCTTCAGCAAAGGTTGAGGACTTTGCATATCGTTTTGACTGGGAGTTTGGGTTCACTGTGTGTGAGTCCTCTAGTGCAGGATCACCTGCCACACAGGTTTAGAGGGAGCATGCTTTTCCCTCGATTAGCGGAGCATCTTCGGGTATCTGGTATGTGGACAGTGGGGCTTCATGTCACATGACAAGAGTCCGTGAGTACTTCTCAGAGCTTTCAGAGAGTGGCATTGATATAGAGGTAGTACTCGGTGATGACAGAGTTGTTAGAGCAGTCGGTGTGGGGACACTAACATTTCAGAGGGAGTCCAAACCTCCCTTGAAGGTGTCAGATGTTCTTTATGTGCCAGGGATGAGGAAGAACCTCATATCTTTCTCAGCTTTGGAGGACAGAGGATATGAGGTACTGTTCAGGGGAGGACAGGTTTTGATGTATCCCAGGGGCACTCCAGCTGATTCAGCTAGAGTGATAGGTGTATGCCATGCAAAGGTGTACAAGTTTGCATTCCAACCCCTTTTGGTATTGAGCAGTAGTACCGACAGCAGAGCTAGCAGTTCTGAGTTGTGTGAGATTTGGCACCACAGGATGGGGCATATGTATCATGGAGCCTTGAGGACCTTGCGGGAGATCACTATAGGTGTGCCAGATTTCAATATTGATCACTTTGATACTTGCAGAGGATGTGCGATGGGCAAGTTTGCCAAATCCCCTTTTCCCAACAGTGACAGCAGAGTGACTGGGATACTTGATTTGATTCATTTCGATGTGAGCGGTCGGATGTCTCATGTTTCCTTGAGTGGATATGAGTACTATGTTTTATTCATTGATAATCACTCCAGGAGGACCTGGATTTATTTCTTGAAGACCAAGAGTGAGGTCTTCAAGCGGTTTCAGGAGTTTAGAGCTCTTGTGGAGACACAGACAGGTCGGAAGATCAAGTCCCTGAGGTCGGACAATGGGGGAGAGTGCACCCTTGGAGAGTTTGTTGACTATTGTGCGGAGGTATGCATTAGGAGGGAGTTCACTGTTCCTTACAACCCCTAGCAGAACGGGGTTGCAGAGAGGAAGAACAGATCCATCGGAGGGGCTGCCAAAGCCATGTTACATGATCAGGGGTTGCCATTGTTCTTGTGGGCAGAGGCCTGCAACACAACTGTTTATTTGCAGAACATGAGTCTGCATTGTGCCTTGGAGCACATGACTCCGGAGGAGGCTTTTTCTGGGAAGAAGCCTGATATTGGTCATCTTCATATCTTTGGGTGCATTACATACTCCTACATGCCCAAGGAGAAGAGGACCAAACTAGAGCCCACCGCAGAGAAGGGTATCTTTGTGGGCTACAGTGAGACCTCAAAGGCCTTTTGAATTTACATTCCTGCACAGAGGAAAGTTGTTGTTAGGCGGGATGTGAAGTTCGAGGAGGACAGGGCGTTTAGGAGGTCATGGGAGTTAGAATATCTGGATCAGCCAGACCCTCAACAGCAGTTGAGTCAGTCGCAGGGATCGAGTGGGAAGGGATTAGGAGGATCCGGAGGTACATCTATGACGATGTCAGGTTCGTCAGTGAGCAGTGGCTCGCCGAGCCAGAGGGGTGGTGCTTCGGGCAGCATGCAGAGTAGTCCATAGAGAAGTTCACTAGGGAGTCCACTGATGGACAGTTCACACGGTACCTCAGCTTCTACAGGTTCAGGTGCAGGCAAGAGGACAGCAGACAGACAGTCAGGAGTTCAGGCTCCTGATGATGATGAGGAGGAGGAGTTTCATTCTCTAATGGGAGAAGTATGCACAGGGAAGAGGAAACTCAAGTGGCTTCAGGACACCTTGAGAGATGCCACATCTGTTGCTGAGCCTAAGAGGCCGGTCAGAGAGAGTAGACCACCTGAGAGGTTTTGTAGCTATATGGAAATGGCTACCAACATCCTTGACTCTGAGCGTTCTAGCTATGAGGAGGCAGCTAGCCAGTAGGTCTGGAGAGAGGCCATGCAGGAGGAGTATTCTTCTGTCATGAAGAATGATGTTTGGGAGGTGGTGCCAAGGCCTGAGGGCAAATCCATGGTTACTTCCAGATGGCTTTACAAGGTAAAGCATGCTGCAGATGGCAGCATTGAGAAATTCAAAGCGAGGTTTGTGGCTAGAGGGTTCTCCCAGGTAGAGGGAGTTGATTATGAGGAGACCTTCACTCCCGTGGCTCGATATACTTCGATCCGCTCCATTATATCGATAGCAGCAGAGATAGGTTGGAAGATCCACCAGATGGATGTGAAGACTACATTTATCAATGGCTTCATACAAGAGGAGGTGTACATTGAGCAGCCATAGGGCTTTGAGGTGCATGGGAAGGAGTCCCATTTGTGTAGACCGAAGAAGGCCCTTTATGGCCTGAAGCAAGCTCCCAGAGCTTGGTACTCCAGGATAGATACATACTTGCAGGGGATGGGTTTCACTAAGAGTGAGACAGATCTGAACCTTTACTATATTGTGATAGGTGAGGAGCCTCTCATTCTGGTGCTGTATGTGGATGACTTGGTCATTACAGGTGCAGAGAGACTCATAGGGCACTGCAAGAGAGATCTTGCGGCAGAGTTTGAGATGAAGGACATCGGCTTGATGCATTACTTTTTGGGTTTGGAGGTGTGGTAGGAGGAGGGGCATTTCTCCCTGGGGCAGGGGAAGTATATTTTGGACATCCTTGACAGATTCCACATGGAGGATAGTAAACCCATGTCGACACCGATGATCACCAACTGGAAGAAGCTTCATGCTTCGGATTCCGAGTTGGTGGATCCCACATTGTACAGGTAGCTGATTGGTTCCTTGATGTATTTGGTCAACACTAGACCAGATATTTGTTTTGCAGTCAACACGATGAGTCAGTTTATGTGTGAGCCTAGGAAGGTTCACTGGGTGGCTGCAAAACACATTTTGCGGTACTTGCAGGGGACAGTGGATTATGGTCTGGACTACAGGCAGGGGGATGGAGTGAGATTGGCAGGTTATACTGATTCTGATTGGGCAGGTTGTGCTTCTGATAGGAAGAGCACTTCAGGGTGCTGTTTTGGGTTGGGTTCGGCAGTAGTGTCATGGTTCAGCCGGAAGCAACAGTCAGTAGCATTGAGTTCAGCGGAAGCAGAGTATATGGCAGCCAGTCTAGCTAGTTGTGAGGCCATATGGCTTCGCAAGATGTTGTTTGGCTTATTTGGTCAACCGTTGAGACCTTCAGTGATTTATTGTGATAATCAAAGTTGCATTAAACTCACGGAGAATCCAGTATTTCATGACAGGTCAAAGCATATCGAGATCAAATATCATTTCATCAGAGACTATGTTCATAAGGGAGTTGTGAAGCTTGAGTATATTCCCACTGATGAGTAGGTTGCAGATATTTTTACCAAAGCCTTACCACGAGGCAAGCATGTCTACTTCAGAGACAAGATGGGTGTGGTGAGGAACACCTTCCTCAGTAAGAGGGAGTGTTGAAATTTGGTACCGGAGGACAGGTGGTTCCCTAAGGCTTTGATCTTTGGCCTAGGGAAAAGTGTCCAAAAGAATTTAATTTTTCTCCTAAAGTGACTTTATAATTTTTTATAAAGTCAAATCTAATTTAAAAGTGACTTTAAGTGATAAAGTTACTAAAGTCTAATTTTAAAGTGACTCTGATAAAGTCAATGTAAAATTAGAAAGGAAAAGTGACTTTGCACATAAATGACTAAGTGGGTCTTTATTAAAGTGGGGTGAATTAAAAAATAGAAAGTGAGATTTAAATGAGCATTTAATCTCAGTCCTAGATCTCAATCTATTTCAGCCATTGGATTTAGGGATTCCCCAAAAGTCACTTAGGATTAGATTAAAGGTGGGAAAGGAGGAAAAGGTCATTTAATTATTTCATGAGCAGATTGAGAGAAGGAGAGCAAGAGAGCAAGGGAGATTTCTGGACAGTGAGGAGAAGGAGGAAGCAGCTTGGCACACATTCCAAGGCAGCTTTTCAGCAAGTCCGTACAGCTGAGTTAGCACACAGTGAAAGACAGATTTTGGGCACGATTTTCTAGAAAGGCCGTACAACAGTTTTGGTTCAAATTCCAAGGAGGTCGTACATCAAGTTAGCACAAAAATCTAGGAGCAGAAAATCTGAAGTTTGCTAGCACGTTTTCAAGAGAGGTCGTACAACAAGTGGCTGTACCTTGGCACACTTTTCTAGGCAGAAATCCGTATAGCTGTATTGCTATTTTTCTGCACAAAAATCGAGGAAAACCATACAACAACATTTATGGCAGCTTGCACGCTTTTCTAGGCAGTCTGTACAGCAGCATTTAAGGCTGAAATTTGGGCACAAAAATCGAGGAGGCCATACAACATTTATTGTTGTTCTGTTTTGCTGTTTGCAAGTTTTTTCCAGTTGGCTGTGAGGCACGGAAAACGAGATAAGTTGTAAAAGTTTGCTTGCTGATTTTTTGCTGAATATTTCTCTCACTGTAAAAAGCATTTTCCAGAAATAAGAAGGAGCTTTCGAACTGGTTTTCCCCAAGAGTTGTAGGGGGTTTTTCTAGGGTCACCTTGTGTTGAATGGCTGTTTGTATGTGCTGATATTTATTTCTGCATTTTCAGCATTCTGTAATATTTCCATAATTTGTGTTTTCAACAAAATTTATTTTCCAGTTGTTGAATGTATGGATATGGGAAAGGGCATTTAACTATTTTGGAGAAATAAGGTGAAACTGAAAACCGGGGTGGGAAATGAGAAATTTCTATAGAACAATGTACTAATTTTAAGGGTTGCGATCCTTCTCATAAGGATGAATTAGTTATTCTCATTTCTAACTATGATGAAATATTCCAGGAACCTGAAGGATTGCCTCCCAAGGGGGAGATTCAACATGAGATTCAATTGCAAGAAAGTTCCCTTCTTCCTAATGTTGGTATGTACAAGATGTCCATAATTGAGAATGTAGAGATAAAAGTTAAGTTCAAGAATTTCTTGAAAATGGAGTCATCATGCCTAGTTCCTCTCCATGTGGATCTCCTATTGTGATAGTACCAAATGTTGATTTTTAGGGTATCCTCTAAACTGATAATTACTTCTGATGATTTTAGTTAGGTTAATCTTTTTTTGTATTCATTTATCATCATAAAGCAATTACACAGAGGAGCTAAATAATAAAAAAATATGCCAAAAGTATAATAAATAGACAATTACACATGAACACAAGCATTTACCCTAGGAAAAACCACATGGGGGAAAACCAAACAACCTTTTCCTTAGAGAAATTCTTGTTTTCAACAAGAGATACATCTAGACATCCTATTCATTTACAAGGTCAAATTGACCATCAAATAAACTTGGTTGAACATAATCCAACTCCATCCTAGTCAAGCCATATTCCCAAAAAAATTGGTATGATTAGGTCTGCTTAGAATTAGGCCTTCTTCCTTCCTCAAAATCCAATCCTTCCTTAGAAATTTGGTCCAG
The DNA here is from genome assembly GCA_031772625.1 of Pinus tabuliformis. Lineage (NCBI taxonomy): Eukaryota > Viridiplantae > Streptophyta > Pinopsida > Pinales > Pinaceae > Pinus > Pinus tabuliformis. The sequence goes on along the minus strand of CM062812.1, from coordinate 580,098,112 downwards.
TACAAAGATTTGTCTAACATAGAGGGCTACCACAAAGATTCAATCTCGTACAACAAAGATTCATCTAGCACAAAGGGCTACCACAAAGATTCGGTCATGTACATCGTATATATGTCATGCACAAAGGGCTACCACAAAGATTCGATCCTGTACAACAAAGGGAGAAATTCATCCTTCATCTTCATCCTTCTTTCTTCTCTCCTTCACATGGCTTAACAGAAGATATTATGTCTTTTATGATCAAATCTGAATTGGTGCTTGAGAAGAGGTCGAATATGTCCTATATATATATATCCATTAGGCCGAATGGGTTCCTTTCTTAACAAAGCTGACTTGAACACTTGAAGGGGCCAACGTAACTAGGAGGAGGCTGACATGGTTTCTTTTGGAGACAAAAATTATTTTTTAAAAGTTCAAATTTTCTTCTTTTGAAAAGAGCATGAGGAACACACTTTACAAAATTTTTCTTTACAAATACATCATGGACCAAAAACAATAATTATGAAGACCAACTGGTGAGCTCCAGTATTGCAGCAATAATGCTGCAACTCCTAGGGCTCCCTTCTTCACTTTTATCAACCTGGTAGTTCGTAACAAACTTGGAAGCGACGATGCTATATGCACAAGTACTAGCTCTTGTTGTAGGCTGTCACTTGATCAGCTGGCACAAGTCCGCTAGGAGCTTAAGCCAACTTCTATGAGTTCTTAGAAGAAGATTTTAACTGTGATGGATGAAAGCTAACTCAAAAGAGGCTAATCTACTTGCAGAAAGGAGCAGAAAGTTGAAAGGAAATGCAAACCCTAGTTTTACCAACTAGCCTTACTGGTGCAAGAAAAGAGATGAAAGCGGTGGGAATGGATGCCCTTGAATTCTAGAAAGGTAAAATGCATGTGACTAAGCTACTTCTAAATTAAAGTCTAGAAAAAAATATCTTTTTGTATTTTTGAGTAAGTTGTCAGAATTATTATGCATGTGCTTTAACTGTTTTTGACTGTGTAGAGGTTGATTGGCGAAAGGAAATGGGGTAGGTGCTTGCATGAGGTTGGGAAGGTGAGAAGAGGGCCTAAGGGGTCCCTAACACCCTTCCAGAGAGTTTCATAGCGATCAGATCTCGAAAAATGCTCTCGTGATCTTCTACAGGAAGTCTGCAGGGGTTCTACAGGATGTTCTACAGGAAGATCCGAAAGAGGATTTTGGAGGGTTGATGGAGGAAAAATGATGGGAAAGTGGAAATGGAGGTTGGATAAGGATGTTAAGGGGTCTAGGACCTGGAAAATGAGGCTAAGGAGTGATGAAGATGGTTGGATTTGTCCAAGGATGGAGAAAGCAATGTTATACAAGGATGTAGGAATTAGGGCAAAGTGAGAAAATGTGGCAAATGAAGGGAAGAAATCTGAGTTAGGGGGTTGGAGCAGGTTGTCTGATGGAGGAAGGGTAGGCAAGGAGGTATAACAAGTGTTCTGCACACTATTTTCCAAAACTGATCAAACAAAGACTAGGGAAACCAAAGATCTAGCTATTTTGACCTACTTTGACCTAAAAACTAGAAACATGATAAATAAAAGTTTATTGGCAGAAAATCATGCAAGATAACTATGGAAACTAAGTAAGAATAGATTCTAACCATGCAAGTACAACTGGTATCAACTTTTCCAACTAAAAATCTAACACTAGCAATTGCATTGAAAGGCAAAACAGTGTTTTTGTGGCAGCAAGTATGCCTTGGTCTCAGCTCATGGTCCCAAGGAAGGAGAGCTGAGATCAAGGATTGCTTGGTGGCCTTTTTGCAGGTCTTTTCCTTTACCAATCTATCAAATCAACCTGAAGCATGAAAAGCTATTTCAATCATCACAAACAACCTAAGTAACAAAGCAAGATCTTAATCTAGATAACAGAAATTATTCTATGAATGCAGCAAAGACACATAAAATTACACAAAGGAGGTACTAGCACTTGGGTTGGGCCCAACCCCAAGAGATACAGCCTCCTAAAAAATATTAGAGCTAGTGCAAAGCTAGATTCATCTTTATTGATCAAGAAATAATAGTTACATCCCAAAAACTGTCTACAAGAAAAAGCTCAAAAATATGTTGATACAGGGCTAACCTACTGACTAAAATCTAACTAATATCTGACTAAAATCTGAATAACTCCTGACTAAAAACCGACTAACTAAAATGAGGCTCTAAGCCTTCTTATTTATACAAATTGAGGACCCCAACAATCCTCCTAAACTTTAGGGACTCGGCTGCCAAAACTTGCAGTTAACAACAGTCCTACTTGACTTTCTTGGCTGCCCCTTGTGCTCCGAGTTTTTGATGGATAATTCGAGGTAAGGGCTCATAAATGAAGGTGACACCTTTCTACAAATCCTCTCCCTTGTTCTTCCACGAATTTGGCTGCCAAGTGCTCATTTAAACCTTTGATTTTGTCTCAAAATTGACCAAAAATCTGCATAAAGCACACATTAGATTTTTTGGCATAATGACTAACCCAATTCACTCTATTAGCATAAATATAATAAAAAACATGCAATAAACTAATGAGAATGGTGGATTAAGTCGAATTAGGAGGCTAAATGAACCCATATAATTACCCGTTTCTGGGGCTCATCATCACCCCCTATTGAAGGTGTTGCTCATCCTATGAGCAACTAATTTATCTCTTCATCTTTGATGGCCCTGGTGGCCTCCTTATCATCCCAAGCTTCTGATGTGGTCTACTCATATGCACCATAAAATTAGGCCTTCTTGTCCATGTCCTTCCACTGCTCCTCCTATTCTGCTTGTTTGAATTCTTGTGCTTTTCCTGGCCTTAAAATACATGGAGGTTTGCCTTTTTCCTTTTCCTTTTTGTTTTGTAGGTGTGCTTAATGCAACAGGCACAGCTGCTGCCTCCCTTGCTGATATCTCAGATGATTTCTCCTCTTACCGTTCTTTTTCCTTTCTTCCTGTAGAAATTCCTGTGTCAATTGTATCGGTGTGTGTTGCTGAGATCTCAGGGTGTGTCTTTTCCTTTTGTTTTTGCTGGGTCCCTACCTTGGCTGTGGTAGTCTTCTTTTGGGCTTTCTTGGCCTTTTTCTTCCCAACCTTTTTCCTTTTTCGCCTTCTCTGTTTTTGCTGTTGTCTCCTTTTCTGTCTCATGCTCAGCGGTCTTGTCAAATTCCTCTTTTTCCTTCTATTCTTCCTCTGTTTTGCCCTCTGCTTGAATGTCCTGTGCTCCCTCATCAATTTTCTTCTCAATTTCTTTAGTTGGCATGGCGTTGAGTTTGTGTTTTAACCAGAAAAGAAAATGCTCAGGTGGGAAAAAACACAGTCAATCACTTAAACAAAGGATCTCTGAATTTGGTTTTTTCTGAACCCAAGAAGAAATTTTTCATGTGCTCTTTACAACATCAAATGGCAGTAATTCCCCTGTTTGAAAATTGTTGTCACCCAGAATTTGACTGTTTGCTTATGAAAGGAAGAATTTTGTTTTTACAGGTAGAGCACAAGGGCACAAATTCTCTTCTCAACACATAGATAGATATGTAAATTTAGTTTTTCATGCACACAGGGTGACCTCTACTGCATCATGTATCTTCCTTACAGGAGAATTTTTTTTTAAAACTGATGAGGAGATTTTGGAATGCAGAGAAAGAACTGGGTAAATTCAGTGAAATATGCTGGCAATCTTTCACGGTTTGTTCAATACACAGGTATACTTTCACTCTGATTTTCCAATATGATGCCATTCAATTCACCACCTTGCACAAAAATACCATGCATAGAGGAGTTTTCCTGAGCCTACCTCGTTTTGAGCTTGAAATTCACTGAAAATCTCGAGTTTTCTTTCTACAAGGCTGTTTTTTGCCTTTTCTGTAGAAGCCTTCCTGTAGAAGCCTTCCTGTAGAAGGCTCTCGTTTCCTGTAGAACGAAACTGTGCTTCCTGTAGAGCTCGATAGGCAGGAGATTTAAAAAAAAACAGGCAGAAATCTCGAAAAATCAGGCAGAAATCTTGTAGAGGACCATTGGTTAGCTGCTTTGGAAGTGGTGGACGCGTACTCCAGTTGGGGACGTCATGAAGGCACAGTGAACAAAGAGTGGTGAATGCGTTAACTGAGTTGTCTTTTAACTGCTGGCGTGATTCGTGGTGAGGAGATGAGGTGGCAGAAATGTGCGTTGGCCCCATGCAGACTGCAGTGCTGTCACGAAACTTCATGTTTTCTACCTGTTAATCACTTGACATCATGTGCGCTGGAGTTCAGAACATCTGCCACTACCTGTTTTTTTAAATTTCTCGTGAGTTGACTAGACACGTGCACTGGGTGATCTCCGGATGAGTGCAATCGAACTAGCTGAGGGTGTCAGGTTAACTGGCTAGCTTTCTGGCTTAATCCAACCATTTCATTCGTTCATGCACTTTCGAATCATACAGATGCAAATAGAGGAACTGGTTTAGACACTTACCTGTAAGTCGACGTGCTGCTTGGTTCTTTTTGTTGCTGCATGCTCATATTCCATTGCTGCATGCCTAGATCCCTTATGCTATATGCTTTTTGCTGTCTGATGTGTGGTTATTTTTCTTGTGTAGGTATCCTCTGGTTGGATCTAAGCTGCAGAAGTCTGTTTCATCCTTCAAAATTGCACCCTCATGCTGCCGATGCTGGATTTTTGCAGGACAGTGACTTGTTTTCTCCATAGCTCCCAAACGATAGATCAGATTGACTTGAAACTTTCTGAGCATGTTTCTATCATCATTATGCACCTCCCATAGCAAAATTGTGGTCAATGGATGTACCGATTTCGAGAAAAAATGAAAATGGCTGAAGGTGACAAAGGTTAATTTCTCGAAAACCGTGCACTGGAATTGGCTAAAATTGCTTGGGTAAGTTACTATCACCTATATGTATCTCCCCATGAAACAGGTTTTGAAATGGATGCACAGGTATGGAAAAAATGCAAAAATGACTGAAGGTGATGGTGGTTGATTTCTTGGAAACCGTGCACTGGAATTGGCTGAAATTGCTTGGGCATGTTGCCATCATCCCTATACAACTCCCCATAAAATGATTTTTTAAATGGATGCACGGTTTTCAAGTTAGGGAAAAAACAAATTTCTGTTCTATGTATTTTTGCTTCAAAGCATTCTGCAGGTTTTTTGCACAGTAAGAAAAAATGAGCTTGGGCTGTGATGCAGGCATGGAAATGATGGAAGAGGGGTTTGAAGATTGCAGGAGGATTTATGAACCCTTTATGAAGCTATCATGTTCGCCAAACTACTTTTTAAAATCCATTTCTAGCTTTCTGTAATTTCTACAGGAACTTCCTGTAGAAAATAGTTTTCATAAAAGAAGCACAATGAGGTGGAAAAAAATGATGGATAAGAGTGAGGGATGGAAGCAGGGATGTTTATAGGCCTCATGGGTAGGTTCTCAACCTCCGGGTCCTCTTCTGAGATCGATTTTGACTTGTTTTCAGGTTCTATAGGAACTTCCTGTAGAAGACACAAAACTTCTTGTAGAAGGTGAAATTCTAGTCCGAATGAGACCAAATCTTAGGAAAGGGTAGTGGTCATGGAGGAATGGATGGTAAGGGGTGCTGGCAGCCTGGTGCTGACCTTTGTCCTTGTCTTTTGAGATCCTCCTAACTTGCAATGTCCTTCTTGCAATTATTCAAAAGAAATTAGGTTTCTCTTTTCTTCTTTCTTTTTCTCTTTTTTTTTTTTTGAAAACAACTAGGGCGCCTCATGGAGGTTTTCGCTCTAATTTCCTGCCCTGGGCGCCTCCAAGGGAGGTTTTCACCCAGGGATCTTATTCTCTTTTTCTTTTCTCTTCTCTCCAACCCATTGACCGTCTCATGAAGGTTTTCAATGAATGAGCCAATCTGAGGCGCCTCCGAGGAGGTTTTCACCTTAGATTTTTAATTTCCTCTTATTTTCGGTTTTTTCTTTTTTTCTTTTTTCCTACCCTACCCTACTTGAAAAACAAAATCATTTTCAAGTATAAGAATACTTCCAATGGAGCCATGTGCACATCGAGATGATAGACAAAATGATGTGGAGGCTTGAAATGCATGCTTTGACAAGTATCCAGATTTCAGAGACCAAATGATTTGACTTTGAAGGGATCAAACATAGCTGAGGAAGAGAATACTGCTGCAACTTAGTGACCGTCTGGAACCATATCTCAATATAGCTCTAATATCCTTGGTCCTTTTGCTGATCTAGATCATTCTTCATGTCACCTTCTACCATGACCTTCTCATCTTCCTCTTTTTGCTGATTTTTCTCTTGAATACATGGAGGATTTGATGGTAACCATGAGGGAGCTCTCTCGATCTCTGATTCTGATGTCTTCTCTTCATCAAGTGCAGCCCATGGTTCTTTGATCTCCTCTTTTGAATCTTCTTTTGCTGGATGTGGTCCTTCAATGCTATCAAGATAATCTCTTTCTAAGCTATGATGAATATCATTGAGCTCAAAAGGAGTTGTTTGGACATGTTGTGCCTCAACATTGTAATTGGGTTGAGCTACTCCAATGTGCGGGTTTTGAAATGGTGGTACGAGTAATTGAGTGGGGGTGTATATTTGAGATGGATGTGGATGGGGTTGTGGTTGGGCAGGCATTTGGGGTTGCCTTGGTGGAGTAGAAGGTGATGGTTGCGGTTGAGTAGGTGTTGGAGGAAAAGGAGTGGGAGGAGTGTTGTACTGGGGCCTCCACCCCTAATGAGGTGCATTCCACTGAGGCTGTGGCTGAGCATAAGGGTGAAATGAATGAGCAGCTGGTTGGGCATAATATGGAGATGTGAAGGACCAAGGAGGAGGTGTGGACCAGGAAGGATGAGCAGGGGGACCCCAAGAAGGCATGGAAGTGGCTTGATAGGGGTTATAATAGGTCTGGGATGTCCCTTGCATTCCCTCTTGGTAAGTTCTAGGTCCATGTGGCCTCCTTTGGTTCATGAAATAGAGTGGTTCAGTGACTCCTTTGGCCCTCTGATATGCAACTTTAAGTCCAAGCAAGGAAGGGCATTGATTCGTAGGATGGTCTTCTTCACAGACAAAACACACTTCTATGGAGTACAATGGAAATTCGTTCCTAGGATGCTTTCTAGTGCACCTGGGACAAAAGATGGCCAAAGCCCTCTTAGCTTCCTCTTTCTTCCTTTGGATCCGCAAGGTATCCATTTGAATGGCAAGAAATTGCCTTATCTCGCTCTTGCAATCTTCCCACATGTTTCCAATTTCACCTTCAATGGATGAGTTGGAAGAAAAGGTACTGCTCCCAACATTTCTGTTTTCAGCCATTTGCTCCAGAGGAATGTTTTCTTCTTCTTCTCCCCTAGAGGTTCTTCAAATATGTCTTGCTGTCCACCTAGGGGTTCTTCTTAATCACAGCCATCGAAGAAGAGAGAAGGTTGGCTGTGTGATGCAGTGGGGTGTTGTGCAAACATTTTTCGGACTTATCTCTACTCCTACAAGGCATGAAAGGAAATATTTTTGGTTGATTTTTGTTTCTTTTTTTCTGCTTGTACCTACAAAAACTAAAATAGATTGAACTGCAACTAACTAAAATCTATCTTGCTGAAATGAAAATTGCAGAATTGAAATGAAAGCGGGAAATGACTAATCTATGTTGCTAAAATGAAATTGCAGAAATGAAATGCTAAGCTACGCTTGCAGAATTGAAATTGCAGAATTGAAATGCTAATATACACTTGCAGAATTGAAATTGCGGAATTGAAATGCTAATCTATGAAAGCAGGAAATATCTAATCTATGCTTGCTGAAATGAAATGAAAGCAGGAAATGTCTAATCTACTTTTGCAAAAATGAAATTGCAGAATGGAAATGAAATAAACTACTTAGCAGAAGGTTGCAGTAGAAAATAGAAGAAAAGCAGCAATCACAAGTACTCTGACGCTTCCCCGGCAATGGCGCCAAAAAGATGGTGAGCTCTAGTATTGCAGCAATAATGCTGCAACTCCTAGGGCTCCCTTCTTTACTTTTATCAACCCAGTAGTTCGTAACAAACTTGGAAGCGACGGTGCTATATGCACAAGTACTAGCTCTTGCCGCAGGCTGTCACTTGATCAGCTGGCACAAGTCCGCTAGGAGCTTCAGCCAACTTATATGAGTTCTTAGAAGAAGATTTTAACTGTGATGGATGAAAGCTAACTCAAAAGAGGCTAATCTACTTGCAGAAAGGAGCAACAAGCTGAAAGGAAATGCAAACCCTAGCAAACCCTAGTTTTACCAACTAGCCCTACTGGTGCAAGAAAAGAGATGAAAGCAGTGGGAATGGATGGCCTTGACTTCTAGAAAGGTAAAATGCATGTGACTAAGTTACTTCTGAAGTAAAGTCTAGAAAAAAATATCTTTTTGTATTTTTGAGTAAGTTGTCAGAATTATTATGCATGTGCTTTAACTGTTTTTGACTGTGTAGAGGTTGATTGGCGAAAGGAAATAGGGTAGGCACTTGCAGGAGGTTGGGAAGGTGAGAAGAGGGCCTAAGGCGTCCCTAGCACCCTTCCAGAGAGTTTCATAGCGATCAGATCTCGAAAAGCTGCTCTCGTGATCTTCTACAAGAAGTTTGCAGGGGTTCTACAGGATGTTCTACAGGAAGATCCGAAAGAGGATTTTGGAGGGTTGATGGTGGAAAAATGATGGGAAAGTGGAAATGGAGGTTGGATAAGGATGTTAAGGGGTTTAAGACCTGGTAAATGAGGAGTGATGAAGATGGTTGGATTTGTCAAAGGATGGAGAAAGCAATGTTGTACAAGGATGTAGGAATTAGGTCAAAGTGAGAAAATGTGGCGAATGAAGGGAAGGAATCTGAGTTAGGGGGTTGGAGCAGGTTTTCTGATGGAGGAAGGGTAGGCAGGGAGGTATCACAGGTGTTCTGCACACTATTTTCCAAAACTGATCAAACAAAGACTAGGGAAACCAAAGATCTAGCTATTTTGACCTACTTTGACCTAAAAACCAGAAACATGATGAACAAAAGTTTATTGGCAGAAAATCATGCAAGATAACTATGGAAACTAAGCAAGAATAGATTCTAAACATTCAAGTACAACTGGTATCAACTTTTCCAACTAAAAAATCTAATACTAGCAATTGCATTGAAAGACAAAACAATGTTTTTGTGGCAGCAAGTATGCCTTGGTCTCAGTTCATGGTTCCAAGGAGGGAGAGATGAAATCAAGGATCGGTTGGTGGAATTTTTGCAGGTCTTTTCCTTTACCAATCTATCAAATCAACCTGAAGCATGAAAATCTATTTCAATCATCACAAACAACCTAAGTAACAAAGCAAGATCTTCATCTAGATAACATAAATTATTCTATGAATGCAACAAAGACACATAAAATTACACAAAGGAGGTACTAGCATTTGGGTTGGGCCCAAACCCAAGAGATACAACCTCCTAAGAAATATTAGAGCTGGTGCAAAGCTGGATTCATCTTTATTGATCAAGAAATAATAGTTACATCCCAAAAACTGTCTACAAGAAAAAGCTTGAAAATATGTTGATACAGGGCTAACCTACTGACTAAAATCTAACTAACATCTGACTAAAATCTGACTAACTCCTAACTAAAAACTGACTAACTGAAATGAGGCCCTAAGCCTTCTTATTTATACAAATTGAGGACCCCAACAATCCTCCTAAACTTTAGGGACTCGGCTGCCAAAACTTGCAGTTAACAGCAGTCCTACTTGACTTGCTTGGCTGCCCCTTGTGCTCCGAGTTTTTGATGGAGAATTCGAGATAAGGGCTCATAAATGAAGGGGACACCTTCCTACAAATCCTCTCCCTTGTTCTTCCACGAATTTGGCTGCCAAGTGCTCATTTAAACCTTTGATTTTGTTTCAAAATTAACCAAAAATATGCATAAAGCACACATTAGACTTTTTGGCATAATGACTAACCCAATTCACTCTATTAGCATAAATATAATAAAAAACATGCAATAAAATAATGAGAATGGTGGATTAAGTCGAATTAGGAGGCTAAATGAGCCCGTATAATTACCCATTTCTGGGGCTCATCACCAACCATAGTTACAAAATTCAAAACCAAAGAAGGATGGTACATGGAGAATGTGTGTTGACTTTCGTGCAGTAAAAAAAATCTCGGTAAAGAATCGATACCCTATTCCTTGTATCGATGATTTGTTAGGTTATTTAAAAGATGCAGATTATTTTACTAAGTTAGATTGTGAAGTGGTTATCATCAGATTCAGATTGCAGAAGGTGATATTTGGAAAACCACTTTCAAAACAAAGAAGGGTTTGTTTGAATGGTTAGCGATTCCTTTTGGGCTTTACAATGCCCCAACAACTTTTATGCATTTGATGAATGATGTTTAACAAAGTTATTGATCAAACGAGAACTATTACCTGAAAACGAGAACTCTATCTAAAAGACCCCAAAAAAACATGAAAAAAATAGCCCGAAAATGAAAAGTGTTGATTCTGCATCACCACTCTTTTTTTATATATTTATTTCGGAGTAATTTTTCAATATTTTTTAAAAATAATAGTGCCCTAGAGATTTTTGAGGGTTTTGAAGCCATATATACAATAAAAAAAACCAGTTTAAATAACACAAATCAAGATTTCACCTCAAAGTTTTCCGTCGGATTCTGGCAGCAGAAAGTCTAAAAAGTCGCATTAAAGACAACTCCTATATAAAGATTAATGAGTCAAGATCCTATATCAAAAATAACCAGCCTAGATCCATGTTAACTCCGGATCTATCAAGCACCGAGAGAGATCAAATCTCTTGAGGTGCAAACCTCTTTTTTGAGTGAAAATTTTGAGGAAAGGTTTGTACCTCGAGAGATTTGATCCCTCTCGGCGCTTGATAGATCCAGAGTTAAGATGGATCTAGGGTGGTTTCAGTCATGTGCAGCCAAAGAAAATCTAACTAACAGATGATTGATTTTATCAATAATATGTAAAATCATCTAATATTAAATATAATCATTTTAAATATGCTAAATATGTCTCAGATTAATCTGGTCATTTTAATTTTAAATTTTCTTAGTTAGCTCAGTTTGTTGAGATGATAAATATTGTGAAGAACTTTAATGATGAAAAAAAAATTGAATGTAAAGTGACAATGTAATAGTGTTGAATCATAGAAAATGTGAATAATAAGAATATAGTAAATTACAAATAGTATTTCATTGTGATTAATCTCAAACTATTTTCTTCTACTATTCTTATTGTCACCCTTGTTACTTTTGTCATCTTTTCATATCAATTATATGAAAAGGACACGTTAAATCGTAACCCATGTAAATCTTTAGCTCAATATATTGTAGTAAACATCATACCTTGTCTCTCTTTCTCTCCAATATTAATAGGTTGAATTTCTATAACATAAAAATCAATGTACATTGTCAATAATTTTTTATGCTTACAGTGAAATCAATGCACAATATTGATCCAATCACTTTAAATTAATGTATCATCATACATCCAATTACATCAAATCAGAAATCAACTTCTACATTGAAATCAATGCATCTAATGCAAGCAATCAAATACGATTCAAAATCAACATTTACACTCAAATAAATGGATCTAGTGAAAGTAAGAAAATAGGTTTATAAACCAACATCTACACTGAAATCAATACATCTAGTGCAAGTAAGCAAATAGGATTACAAACCAACATCTACACTGAAATCAATGCATCTAGTGTAAGCAATCAAATAGGATTAGAAATCACCATCTATATTAAAATCAATGCATTTAGTGAAAGCAATCAAATAGGATTAGAAATCATCTACATTGAAATCAATACATCTAGTGCAAGCAATTAAATGTCATTAGAAATCAACATCTACACTAAAATCAATGCATCTAAACTGAAATCAATGCATCTAGTTCAATAAATATTCTTCCCTATCCCCCCCCCTCCATCTATATATATGTATCTCCCTCCATATCTCCATATTTGTCTCTCTATCTCAACCCCCCAAACATTCATGCTCTCTCACTCCATATCTATCCATCTCTCTACCCCTCCTTCTCTCTCTCCATCTCTCTCTCCATCTCTCTCTTCTTCCCTCTCTTCACTTTCCATCTATATCTCTATCTCCCTTTGTCTCTCTATATCACCCCCAAAACATACACTCTATTTCTCCAATATATCTATCTATCCCTCCCTCCTCCTCTCCCTCCCTCTCTCTCTCTTCCCCTTCTCTCCCTCTCCCCCGCTTCTATCTCTCTTCCCTCTTGTTATCCTCTCTCTCTCCCTCCCTCTCTCTCTCTCTCCAACTATGTTAGTATATCCCTCCCCATCTCCTTCTCCTTCTCCCTCCCCCTTCTCCCTCTCTCTCTTTATTTGTCTCTTTATCTCACCCCTAAACATACTCTCTCTCTCCATCTCTCCCTTGTCACTCTCTACGTATTTCTTATTCCCTCCCTCTCTCATCCTCTCTTGAAATTCCTCTCTCTCCCTTTCTCTCCTACCTTCCTCTCTCTTCCCCATCTCTCTCTCTCTCTCCGCTCTCCAATCCTCTCACTATCTCCCTCCCTCTCTCCTTCTCTCTCCCCCTCCATCTTTGTGTCTCCCTCTCTTACCCTTCTCTACATCTCTCACTCATCTCCCTCTCTCTTTCTTCATTCCTCCTCTCCCCTATCCTTAAGTTTATCTCCATCTCTCCCTTGTCACTCCCCCTATCTCTCCATCTCTATCACTCTATGTATTTGTTCTTCCCTCCCATATATATCTAAAGTTAATATATATCATAATATAACAAATTTAATATTGTATTAATCCAAAGTTTTTAGATTTAATAATATTAATATTAGGGTTAATAATGTTTTTTTTTGGTATTAATAATAATTTGGCCCATGCTATTAATAGGCTTCACCTAAATAAAACATATTTTCTAAGTTTGCAAATATAAAGAGGTCTATGGAATAAATATAAAAGGATGTTTTATTTATTTACGGTATGTCTAGTTTATTTATATTTTTATTTATTTACCATACCTCTTTTATAAATATGGTATTTGACCCATGATATTAATAGACTTCACCTAAATAAAACATATTTTTTGAGTTTTCATAAATATAAAGAGGTTTATGGAATAAATATAAAACGAAGTTTTATTTATTTACCATACCTCTAGTTTATTTATATTTTTATTTATTTACCATACATCTTTTTTGAGTGTTAGTAAACCTCTTTATATTTTAAATATATACTGTGTCTATGCATACTAATAGATGTTAAATGTTAAACATTACATTTACACGTTTACATTTACATGTTTATGTTTTGATGTGAGATCTACCCCCATAAAAAATATTAAAATTAAAACAAAACAATCAAAAGGGAGGGTAATTTTTTTTAATAACGGCTAGTTTATGAAAAATAATATTTTAATAATGATTATTAATATAAAAAATATTCAAGAATAATAATATTATAATGTATACTAATTATTAAAAAAATTAATTAAGAAAGATAGTAGCAAACATTAATAAGAAACAAACAATCTAAGTCAACCAAAGACAAGGAAAGAAATGATATATATATATATAAAGAGGATTCAAGTTCTCATTAATGAGTCAAGATCCTATAACAAAAATAATAATTAAAGGAAACTAAAATTAAAACAAAACAATCAAAATGGAGTGTAAAAAAGTTTTGAAGATGAGAAAATAGATCAAAAGAATATTAACATTAAATGCAAATACCTATATAGAAACAAAACAATTCATAAACAGAAACATCAAACCCTAAAAGATAAAATAATCTGCAAATGCCTCTCTTAATTTACGATGATGGAAATGACTAACCTTGGCAATGACATAGGCTTCCTCAATGCAGACACACAAACCACTCAAAATATTCAAATACACATGTACAAGCCATTCAAGGTAAACAACATGTTAGGGTCCCACCCTAACCCCCTTATTTATGTCATGGGATCACGTCATAGTCTAGAGTCAATAAAGCCCATATTAATATTTGTAAGTGGTTAACCCGCAATTAATGACGGGACAACAGTTAGTTGCAAATGGGCAGTAGTATTAGATAGATGGTATTAATAAAACCCACGGTATTGGCCCGTGGTATTGCATGTAGGAGTCATATATAAAGGATAGAGACTCCCTGTGAGGACTATCGTGTCTTGTTTTTGTAATCGAGCTCTGCTCTATTGGAGGTTGCCCCCTCGAAGAGGCCTGTGAACATTTCTCTCTGAATAATAAAATCATTGCTATTCTGTGTTCTGGGTATCTTTTCTTCGCATATTCTGTGTTTGGGTATTACTTTGCAGGTTAAGAGCATAACAAGTGGTATCAGAGCACTTTCCAGGGCTCGGTGGGATCTCCAATTTTTAGCAAATTTTTTTTTGGCTAGAGACGTGTTCCGGCGTCTTTAAACCACGGGATCTATCGTTAAGCGCATAAACCTGCGGATTTGGGGAGGCATGCACGCACGAAATACAAGAGGTGGTCATGTCTGTTGGACTCCCTTGTAACCCCTGTGGGTACCCCTTCGAGTAGTAGCGCATTAGACAGAACCGCGCACGGACTGTCTTCCACGTACCCTCTGGGTATATAGGAAGCCCCCTAGGCTCCCTTGAAACCTCGCCATAGATAAACCTTCGCCGTCTTGTGGCTACAGTACACCGAGAACAACACTCGGAGAGATTACTCGCCTGTACAATAGGGTAGTCGGGTTGTGCGGCTAAGGGTACGGTCGATCCTCCTTAGTTAGCGCCCTGAAACATTGGGCCGAGTACTACTGTCAGACCCTTATGTATATTGCGATCTGTAGCACCTGACACTCCTCAAGACCATAGTTCCCTTTCTATCGGGGGATCACACATCATCTATTCTAGATCAGCGGGTGCAAAGTAGTGCACCAGCAGCAGACATAAGTCCGGCAGCTCTAGCAGATCAGCAGTAGCAGTTGTTCCACCATTCAGATCTCTCAGATCCACCAGATTGGAGTAGTTGTGAAGGGTTCCTGTACCTGGATAGACTTTTCGCAGGACTTTTGGCGGCATTGACATTTTGAGGATTTGGCGACTGCAGTATTGATCAGGAAGGAGTAAAACTCCGTTAGGAGTTTTCCAAAAAAAAAAACGAGTCTGAGATCTTCCGGGGCGCTTATTGGTGATCTAGCCCATCAGAATCAGGACGACGAGCTGAGCAAGGTGGTACCATTCAATTTCTTAGTAAAAATTTTTAGGCGGTCCCAATTTTTCATCAGGTTGGTGTATGGTAGAAACTCGCGCTCAAGCGATGGCCAATGAAAGGATAGACAAAATTGAAGACCATGTGAACTCCATCCAATTTGCGGTGACCGAAATCCAACATGAGATTAAAGGAATAAGTATCCAGATACAGAATGCACTCTCGAAGGGCAAGGAGCCAGCCCACGAGGAGGCGAATAATGGCCATGAATACCATGAGGGTGAGTCTAGCCACTCTCCTCACGTCTGGCACACCCATCCACCACCCAGTCAGCGACCTCCCAAGTTGGATATGCATAAATTTGACGGTTCTCACACGTCCGCATGGCTAGCACAAATGGAGCAGTATTTCAAATTGAATCATATCATAGATGAGGGGACTAAGCTTATGGTGGGCACCATGTACTTGGACAATGAACGATGGCAATGGGGGGAATGGCATCAGCGTTGCAATGGACATTTTCAGAATTGGGCCCAATTTGCCAAAGCTCTTCGAAATCGCTTTGAACAGGAAGACTCTTTTTTGGGGCGTCTCACTAAGCTCCGACATACGGGTACAGTGGAGGAATATATTACTACTTTTGAAGCCTTAGCCTTTCGCACTAAGGGTCTCACATATGAGTTCTACATGGAATGCTTTATCAGCGGTCTTAAAGAAGCCATCAAAGCTCAGGTTCTACTCCACCACCCCCCCACGTGGACAGAGGCTTGCCAGGTAGCTCGTAAGGTGGAACGTGCATTAACAGCCCAATCCAGCCGCCCCAACTTCCCCGCTAAAGGTCGTCCCCCACAGGCTCCCAACACGACTCAGACACTTAAGATTCAAAAGGTGTCACCTGCGGAAATTGCCGAAAGAAGGAAGCAAGGACTATGTTACTACTGTGATGAAAAATATTCCCCGGGTCATAAATGCAAGGAGCCCAAGTTTTTTCAAATAGATGCCACTGACTACAGCTCCACCGAGGAAGATCCACCACTTGAGGAACCGGAGGCGATCGAAGAAGATAACCAAAAGGAGATTATATCTCATGAACCAATTATTTCGCTAAATGCATTGGCAGGAATTTCTTCCCCTCAAACTCTCAAAATCAGGGGTTTTCTTAAACATCGCCCAGTAGTAGTCTTGATTGATAGTGGAAGTACCCATAATTTCATCCATCAAAAGATCGCTGAAGCAGCACATTGTTTTGTCCGGGTAGTTTCTAACTTCCAAGTCCAAATTGCAGATGGGGGCACAATGAAATGTGAAGGTCGCTGTGAAAATGTCAAACTTCAAATGGGGGATTATCAGTGGAAAACCCACATGTTTGCAATACACATGGGGGGTTGCGACATTGTCCTAGGCGCGGAATGTCTCCGCACTCTTGGGCCAATCACAATGGATTTCCAGGAGTTATATATGAGTTTTAAGCAGAACAACTCCACAAATACCCTCCGTGGACTACAGGTGGGAGCCCCCTCTATCATCAGCTCGCATAGGATGGAAAAATTGTTAAAAAAGGGCCATCATGGAGTGGTAGCTCAATTTAATGCCATCCAGGTAGTCGACACCATGTCTCTACCAATTCATCTTGAGATGCAACAGATTTTAAATAACCATCGGACGGTCTTTGACAAGCCTCATGAGCTTCCACCCTCGCGAGGGGAACATGATCATAGCATCACATTGGTTCCAGGGGCCCAACCCCCAAATGTGTGGCCATACAGATATCCGTTCACCCAAAAGAATGAAATAGAAAAAATCATCAAGGAATTGTTGGAAGCAGGTGTCATTCGTCCCAGCATTAGTCCTTATTCATCCCCAGTGGTCATGGTCCTCAAGAAAGATGGAGAGTGGCGGATGTGTCCCGACTTCAGGGCCCTCAATAAGTTGACAATCAAAGATAAATTTCCCATCCCGGTGGTTGACGATTTGCTGGACGAACTCAATGGGGCTCAATTCTTCACTAAGTTGGATCTTCGCTCAGGCTACCACCAAATTCGCATGAAGGAAGTAGACATTCCCAAGACGGCTTTCAGAACTCATGAAGGCCATTATGAGTTCCTGGTCATGCCATTTGGTCTCTGTAATGCCCCCTCTACTTTTCAGAGCCTTATGAATCACCTCCTCAAACCATATCTCAGAAAATTTGTCCTTGTCTTCTTTGATGACATCCTCATCTATAGTGGCACTTGGGCGGTACATCTTCAGCATGTAGATCTACTCTTGCAACTGCTCCGCAAGCATAAATTATTTGTCAAGATGTCTAAGTGTTCGTTTGGCATGGAAGAAGTTGAGTATTTGGGCCACATTGTGGGGCGTGAAGGTGTCAAGGTGGAACCCAAAAAGATCCAGGCAATGCAAGAATGGCCTCAACCTAAGACCTTGAAAAGCTTGAGAGGATTTTTGGGTCTCACAGGCTATTATCGTAAATTTTTCCGCAACTATGGCCGCATAGCAAAGCCCCTCACTCAACTCCTAAAGAAAAATTCCTTCTTCTGGAACGAGGAAGCACAACAGGCATTTACCGCTCTCAAAACCGCCATGTGTTCCACTCCCGTCTTAGCACTACCTAACTTCACCAAATCCTTTGTCATTGAATGTGATGCTTCGGGTACAGGTATTGGAGTGGTCTTAATGCAGGAAGGGCGACCATTGGCCTTCACCAGCCAACAACTCAGTGGGAGGAATCTGGGCCAATCTACCTACGAGAAGGAAATGATGGCCATCTTACATGCAGTCGAGACCTGACGACCTTACTTGTTGGGGCGACGTTTCCAAATCCGCACAGATCATCACAGTCTTAAATATTTTTTGGAGCAACGCCTATCTTCCCCACAACAAAATAAATGGTTAGCCAAAATGCTGGGATATGATTATGAGATCATTTACAAGAAAGGGAAAGACAACAGTGTAGCAGATGCATTGTCGCGCCAATTTGAGGAGGAAAGTACTCTGCTCGCAATTTCCCTCCCCATTCCAGATGGATGGAGGTCTCCATGGATTTCATTACAGGTCTTCCAAAGTCTGGGAACAAGTCAGTCATCATGGTGGTTGTGGACCGACTGTCGAAGTATGCTCATTTCTGCGCCCTACCCCAACTGTTTACACCAACTTTGGTTGCTCAAACTTTCATGGATCAGATCTTCAAATTGCATGGCATGCCCACTTCTATTGTGTCCGACCGCGACCCGATCTTCACCAGTAATTTTTGGCAGGAACTCTTCAGAATACAAGGCACTCAACTCAAACTCAGTACTTCATATCATCCGCAAACAGATGGTCAAACCGAAGCCGTCAACAAATGTCTAGAAACCTACCTTAGGTGTTTCACTTCAGAAAAGCAACACCTCTGGGTACAGTGGTTACCTCTGGCTGAATGGTGGTATAACACCAACTATCATGCCACCACCAAAATGACTCCCTATGAAGCAGTCTATGGTCAACTTACGCCTTCCCCTACTTCTTATCTCACGGGGTGCTCCAAAGTACAAGCCGTGGATCAACTCCTACAACACCGCGCAACCATGCTCGCCCATCTGCGCGAGAATCTTCATCAAGCTCAGAACCGCATGAAGCAACAGGCCGACCAACATCTCTCAGAGCGCCAATTTCAAGAAGGGGATCAAGTCTTTTTGAGGCTGCAACCATATAAGCAAACATCACTCAAAGACAAGGGTTGTCAAAAGCTCTCTCCAAAATTCTACGGACCATACCAAGTACTTCAGCGCATTGGAGAAGTGGCTTACAAGTTGGCTTTGCCACCTACAGCAAAAATCCACCTAGTTTTCCATGTATCGTGCCTCAAGAAAGTGATTGGGAACAATTGCCGAGTTCAAACCAGTCTACCTGAATTGGACGAAGAAGGGTCAATCTGGCTTCAACCTGAACAGATTCTAGACACAAGGGACAAGCACCTGCGCGGCCGCATGATTAAGGAAGTCCTCGTCAAATGGAAAGACACCTCTCCGGAAGATGCAACTTGGGAACCAGCCACTATTCTTCAGAAGTTTCCGCAGCTTCAACCTTGAGGACAAGGCTAGTTTTAAGGGGGAGGGCATGTTAGGGTCCCACCCTAACCCCCTTATTTATGTCATGGGATCACGTCATAGTCTAGAGTCAATAAAGCCCATATTAATATTTGTAAGTGGTTAACCCGCAATTAATGACGGGACCACAGTTAGTTGCAAATGGGCAGTAGTATTAGATAGATGGTATCAATAAAACCCACGGTATTGGCCCGTGGTATTGCATGTAGGAGTCATATATAAAGGATAGAGACTCCCTGCGAGGAGTATCGTGTCTTGTTTTTGTAATCGAGCTCTGCTCTATTGGAGGTTGCCCCCTCGAAGAGGCCTGTGAACATTTCTCTCTGAATAATAAAATCATTGCTATTCTGTGTTCTGGGTATCTTTTCTTCGCATATTCTGTGTTTGGGTATTACTTTGCAGGTTAAGAGCATAACACAACATATACTAAATTAAAGAAAAGAATAATAAGATCATGCCAAACAAAAAAAGGGCAATATAAATTTTAGAATTTATCTCAAATATATACATAATATTGATAATTTAAAAAATTAGCATTATTGTTGTAGAGTGATATGTCATGTGCAGAGAGATCAAATCCCTCGTAAAATAAACTTTGCGTACTAAAAATTTGATATTCTCAACATATACAAATCCAATATTAAATGAATCTAATCTAATAATAATTTGACAACTACCAGTCAAATACACTAACTCCACCAATGGCATGACCAATCAAATATACTAACTCCACCAATGGCATTTACTGCCATGTCAATATCATATGGGGTAAAATCTTAACACAATATGTAATAGTTCGTACAAAATCGAAATCGCGGGGCTGGCCTATAATGAACTGCGTTTCGAGCAATGGACCACACGTTTTGGGGTTCATTGTTGACTGTTTTTGTAAATTCCACGCGGTGGATGCTTCGTGTGGGGTTTATTGTTGACCAGCTTTGCCGATGCCACGCAGAGGATGCTTTCCCTAAAGTAGAGGAGCACGCAATGGATTTTTCACAGGAAATATTTATAGTGGTATGGACCACCTTATGTTGACACCTTCCAAAATCACCACTGCTGTCAAAATTTTGGGACGAATGACGTGGAAGATGGGAGGAAGCATCAAATTGGTCGCGTCTTTATAAAGTTTGCGGTTTCATTTTCTTAATCCAAAAGAATTTGAGCACCAATATATATTGTATATTTGCTTATAAGTATGCTAAGTTTGTGGACGATATTGACAAACATGAAATGACTGTGAGACAAGGGGAGTCCCTTCATGTCAAAGTTGAACCTTACCTAGCTTAGGTTATAGAGTTATAATTTATAAATGTATTTAAAAATTTTGAACAAATATTTTTAATTTAAAAAGATGATTGACTGTTTCAATATTAAATTTTATTATATATATATTTTTAATAGTAATTAATTTATTTTTATTAAATTTTGTTTATGTGTAAGTTGTAATTTATATATGAATTTCAAATCGTGTGTCATAACAAGAAGCTTTATTACTTGTGGAAATTTTAAGCCTAGACATATCTCATCATATATATCTATATCTTTACTACGTATCTTTATTAAAATGATTCATAATTTCTTAGTATATCTTTAAACCTTAAATTAGTGTAATAGGCAAGGTGAGTTTAAATTGATAGATGTTGTTGGTGCAACATAACATTGGTTTTAGGAGTAAGAATAGTCTCAAAATGCGAAAAGAAAGAAGATAGTTGATGTTGAAGAAGATAGTTACACGTTGCAACCATGTACCACAAAAGGTTGTAGTGGCCATAATGTAGGATTTCCTTGGAAGGAAAAATGAAATAATTGAAATTCATGTTTGGAAGCACAATAAAATGGGAATATGAGTCAACCTTTAAAGTCATCTTAGAGGAGAGGTGATAATCATTTATTTCAAGTTTACATGCTTTCATTTTTTGAAATGATAATTGAGATTATTATTGGGTATGATTAGAATCTTCATGTTTTCCATTATATTCACTATCATGAGATTAATAATCTTAGCAATGAAATGTAAAAGAGGGTTCATCCACAATATTCAAGTTAATCATCCCACATGCCTCTACTCATTTTTTAGATTCATATTTCTTTATGATCACTTATGTGTGTTGTTTAAGCACATGGATCTTCCTTTCAAAATCAACTAAACATAAACACCATCAAATCTTTCGAATACACTTCAATCAATAAGCTACCAAAGTTGTATAGATAAAATGCCAATAAGTTATGTTTAAACTCTTCAACTATGACTTCTTGCTATGCCGAAATGTTAATCAAATTCCCTCATGCTATAATACCTCACAATATTTATGTGATTCCAAAATTGAGCAATTCATGGTATATTTATATCCAATCTTCGAGTATTTACCAAATATTAGACCTTCAATTACCAATATTTAGAAGCCCTTGTTATGAGTACACATTTGTATTGTTTTTTCAACTAATAAAGTTTGTAAATAACTATGTTAACACTTTTAATTAATAAATTTATATTGATAGTGACCAAGGAATTAAATAGAAAGTTCTATAACCACAAGTTTAGGGTTTTGATAAAATTTGGGTATTCAAAGAACATTTGAAATGGGGATATGTAGTGGGGTTGATATTGCGAGGAAAGGTAGAGGAAGGTTAAGTTTTGTTGTCTTTGGAATCTATTAGGAGCATTGACAATGTTGTCTCCCTCTACTAGGGAAGTTATTTGTAAACTTTTGGTTATCATGCAACTAAGCTTTGTAAGCTATAATTTGGGATTTATTTGTTTTTCCCCCCTAAACTTGGCCCTCCAAACTTCATTTTCATGAGCTTTGAATTAGCTATATTCACACAATATTTATGTTACTCACCATGCTTTCTCATTATTATATTTCTTAATTAAAAGTGATGATTATGATGGGTTTCCTAGTTCATTTATTTTTTAGTTTTCCTCTTCTATGAGATCAAAGATACTAGTAACTTGCATTATTTATGAGATTAAATTTATCAGTAGTTGCTTGAAGCAAGCTCTATTTATATGAAATATATGAGGCTACTATATAGACCATAGTATTTTTGACCATAGTCCCAAAGGGTGACACATGGCAGGTTGTATGAAGAACACATGGGAGGACCAAAATAAGACATGTGATAGGAGGCTAACGTGACATGGTGGCATGGTAGCACCAACATAGGATACATGGCAGAGGCGATGATGTGGCATCTATGTGGCAATTGACTTTGTAGGCGGTTGTGCAGTTGACTAAGTCTTAGGCATTGATTGTGTGACATGTGGACCAATCAAGTGGTTTAATGCGGTAACCTAAGTTGGAACAAAACCCTCTTGACCTTTCCAGAAGAGTCAGGAAAATGGTTTGAACTCGCGACCTCGTCAGCAACAACCCAACAAGTTATTGTTGCACCAACCATTGATTCTTACTATGTTATAAGTGGAAACTTCTAGTTGAATTTATTACAACCTGCAAAGATTTTAAAATACCACAGATGGACTTTGAACTCATGAAGCCATTGTTGAAGTTTGATGTCAACTTTGACTTGTTAATATATAATGGCAAGCTTAATGTAAAGAGATTAGATAATTGGATTTGACAAATAGAATTTTATTGTTATGTTTAGAAGATTGTTGGAGAAGAGGAAAAGATTTAGTTGACCTATCTATGAATTGAAGGTATAACGTTGGTTTGGTGGGAGAGTAAACTTGAAGAAGGTGGCAAACAGAATGTTAAGATCTTTTATTCATGGTCAAAATTCACTAATGCATTAAATAAATAGCTTTTTCCTTTAGCATACACCCATAAAACAATCATGGAATGGAAAATTTTGAGACAAGGAAAAAGCAAAGCATGCAAAAATTTACTAAATAATTTAGGAAGAAGGCATTGGCTTTAAATATTCCATTATATAATCTAGAAACTCTTTTAAAATATATCGATGCATTGCACAATTACATTCACCATGTTATTCTCTTATTTAATCCAACTAATTTGGATGAGGTATGTGTCCAAGCTACTCATCTTGAGTCTAGGGGAAAGAATGTGCAAAGTGATTTAAAAAAGAAGCAAAGATTCAAGTTTTAAGAAGGAAAATTCAAAGGAAGAGGGAAAGGCAATAAGCTTGCTACAATGAAGAAAGAAGAGGAAAATCCTACATGCTCTCATTATAAAATGGGAGGGCACGATGATGATCACTGTTGGAAGCTACATCCTAAACTAAGGCCTAAAAGGTTTGGAGGAAAAGGAGAAAAAATACTCTTTCCATAATGCAATAAAATTTGGGATCTGATTCAATGGATGAAGCTTAGATCACAACAGTAGGGGTGTAAGGTAAAAACATCTTCGCATGCTAGTTCTAGTAGTTCTATTCCATATCCTAGTCCTGAAAGTAGAAGACGTGAGATTTTTCACATAAGGGTGATAATTAAGCATATGAAAGTTGATAATATTTTTTTATATTGGTTCCCAAGTAAATCTAATATTTGATGCAATTTTCAAGAAACTGGTATTAGAAACATTAGCTCACAAGAAACCTTAACCTCTCGGTTGGGTATGTGATGATCCAAAGCTACAAGTAACCAAACAATGTAAACTTAAATTTTCTATCACTTCAAAATTTGTTAATGGGTTTCAATGAGATGTGGTTCCTCTTGATATTTGTGGAATTGTATTGGGAAGCCATTACTTGTATGAAAGGAAATCTATATTCTTTAGGGAGGAGAACAAATATCACCTCACTAAAGATGGGCTTGAGTTTATTGTAAGAGCACATAGGATTAAGACCACATTATAACATGTTAGTGCAAGGAAAATGAAGAGGCTCATAAATGCTAGAAAGAAATTTGCACTTATAGTTGTGAAAGAAAAAGATGTTGAGCAATCTTATGCTTTTAAGGGTTGTGATATTTCTCGTAAGGATGAATTAATAAATCTAATTTCTAACTATGATGAAATGTTACAGGAACCTGAAGGATCACCTCCGAAGAGGGAGATTCGACATGAGATTCAACTACAAGAAAGTGCTTTTTGTGACCTCCTTAGATGATCCCTTCTTTGGAGGCATGGTTCCATTAAATGTTGAAACAATGACGTGTTCTGGATATGCAGTACCTAGTGAACAAGATGCACTCATGGCAACTACAAGTTAGTTTCACAAGAGATCAGCTAATCTAACAATTCACAAGCAAAAGACAGTCACTAAGAAGAGGGATTGTGCAATGTTGGAGCACAAGTGAGGTATGGTGACCTCACTGGTCACTGGAAATGCACATTGCGTAGCATCAAAGGAATGATTGTGCACTTCTTGATTGCAAGGGAGGCTGACTAAGGACTGAATCTATGAAATACGTAGTTAGTGCTAGAGAGAGGGGCCTGGACTACACAGTGCACAGTTGCAAGGGATAGGAAGTCCCCCCTGCTAAATTTGATTGTGCAATGCATAGCTGGGGGATCGAGCAGTTGCGTAGTGGTTGCAGATGGCAACAGGTAGTCACTGCTAGAAGACATTGTGCAATGTGTGCTTTTGGAGGGAAGAATACTTTGAAAGTTGTGTTATTTTCTTGGCAGAAGGGAATGCTCCAGATCCAGTAACTAAGGAGAGGAAGGATTTGGATCAGTCTGAGATTCATACAAACAAGTTACATCAAGAAAGAAAGATAATGAAAGGAAAAGGACATGCATGCATAAATACACCTAACATCAATAACCAATGGTAGGTGAAAAGACAAGGAATGTGATGTGACACTTGAAAAGATCAAAAGAGTGAAATGACACTTGTAGATGCTAATAATAGTATAAATGACACTTGCTATAATAAAATTAGGAAAAACCAACACTTACGAAAGCAAAAAGCGACAAAAGTGAAAGCAAAAGCGACAAAAAGTGATAGTTGAGAAACTTACCTGGAAAAGTAGTGGAAATGAAATCCAAAACTCCTTGTGCTCATGATAATGAGTAGAGATCTAAAGAAAAGTGTGATAATTAGATCAAGGATACCTTTCTTATATGGATGAGCACCCATGAGATTAGGGTTAGGGTTTCAGGTGAGCATGCCTAAAATTAGGGAGCCACTCCTAGATGATTGACACATGCTAGATGATCAAATTAGAAACATGTGCCACATTGTCAATTAGAAGTGTACATGTCTGTCCTTGGGATGTGAACACTTCCTATTTTCTAGGAGTGTGCAATTGGTTTTCTCCGGGAATTGCACAGTTCACTGGCTCAGTGGATTGTGCAGTTTCTCTCTCAGTGGATTGGGTAGTTTATTATTGCTAGGGGTTGGCATAATTTTCTGTCACAGTAGATTGCACAGTTGCTTGTCTCAGTGGATTGTGTAATTCACTCTGATAAGGTATTGCACAGTTCACTATGACAGAGGATTGTGCAATCCCTCAAAGCAAGGCATATAATCAGTTTCATCAAGGAAAGACTTAACTTGTTTTCACAAAAGGTGCTTTGTCTATCTTCATAAGTTGTGAAACTACTATCGACAAGGACTGATTGTCATCAAGGAGTGCCCAATAGTTGTTAGAAATAAATCACAGTTAAGACATCACAAGCTTAACATGAGAGATTGAGTCATTACAACACTTAGTAAAATAACAAGAAAACTTGACGCAAGTTAAAACAACATTTATTATGCTCAAAGGGAGGCTCCAAAATCAAAGCATGAGAAAAATTTTGGAGGGGGTTTTTAGCAACTACAACACTTAGTGACACACTGGAAGAACTCCAACTTCTCCGTTTGGGTCTTAACTTTACGCATTGATTCTAGGTTTCAGGAAGTATTGTTTTATCCCATAGATCACAATAGCCTCCTTACTTAGCTCGATTAATGATGTGGTCTCTTCTATTCCTCTAACCGACCAAACACTTTCAATACAAGCCAAACTTTAACTGTTTTGATTATGGGTTATGAGTATGTAAAATTCGAGTGTAAGTTGTTAGAGTTTTAATATCGTCTTTTGTGTTTCTCTGTTGCCAACATTTCTGGTGAGTACCCTGGCGAAGTCACTTCAAGGAATCACAAGCATTGCTTCACTACTAGCAAGCCTGTTCAGTACCCCGATGAAGTTGCTTGCTTCACCTCTCTATGCAGGAATCATTTCTCTTCTTTCACTTGTTATTTATTTTATAATTTCATGTTCATTGGCATTTTATCGATGTTTATATCGCCATGGGAAGAAGAGGGATCCCAACTTATTTAATAAGCAAGAGAGGTTGTTCCTAGTTTTTAGAGACTCTTAAGTATATGCCTCTGAAGTAAGTTAACTCGCTTAAGTTTCCTCCTTTCCCTTCTCTAGTCAACCAAGTTGACACGTTAAAACCAACCAAATATAAAAGGTTGACTCAAGGAAGAAGATCCTATTATAGATATGAGCATCATAGATCTGCTAAGTTTTTCTCTAGGAAAGAAACGTATTTTCCATCTAAGCATCATGGACAATAAAAGATACAAGGCCCCATACAAAGAAGAGGATAAACAATTAACCAAGCATTAATAGGTTTACAATGTCCTATTGAAATTTTCCCTACTTATTCAAATTCAAACCACATATCTTTCATACATAACTTATTACAAACAAACTTAAAAATAAAGCGCAAAAATGAAAAGACAAATGAAATAAACAAAAAATAAAATAAAGCAAGAAGGAAAACTATATACAACCTAATCCTAAACTAATAAAAGGAAGGTCAGGCTTACGTAAAGTGAAATTTCCAATATAACCAACGAAGCAATTCCTGACATATACAAGCGAGGGAATGAGCGATGAGAAACATTGTTAATCACAACAAGAAGGAGAAAATATAGACCGATATAACTCACTCTAAGACCTGAAGGGAAGAAACATTAGCATAAAAGTATAATAGGAAATCTTTGGCTAAACCATCTGCAAGTGTATCTTGAAGGTCACGCACATCTCGATAGCTTCTCATGGAAGTACATCCATTCAAACTTTCAATCTTGGAAAACATCAAGAAAGATCGAAGCTTGTTACTAGCAAATGGGCTTGCCAGGTAATATTTTTATAACCATTCGACAATCAGATCATGACATGTAAAACAAGAAGGTGAAGAATATCACGATTGAAGGAGAGATACATTTTCAATGTGCTCAATCAATTCATGAATATTATCCCATGATGGAATTTTTATCTCATCATGTTTGAAAAACTTACCAAGGTCGTGAGATCCTAACATAGCCATCAACAAGGGATGAAGTGCCTTGTCTTCTTGACAAGTTTCCAAACTATCAAGAGGTCATTCATCAAATACAGGTGACTTGGAAATATCAATAGATGAAGATGAAAAAACATCATTAAGTGTTCCAATGAACACATTAAGGATGCCACTAGCTAGATCAAATTTCACAAAAAAATATACAGACTCTTCATGGTTGGATGAATCAAATGAAGGATTTGCTTGAGTACAAGGAATCACAAATCCTGCTTCTTCACAATTCAAAGATGAGGAATGCGATAGATTATGAACAATAGGTTCCACCCCTTCTCCATACCACTCATGATTATGATAAAAACCAGTAATATGAAGATCAGAATCATTTAAAGGAAAAATTGGTGTAACAAATTCATTAAACATGTCAGGAAAGTGAGTTAAGGGTGAAGAAGGGAAAGAAAAAACAAATGAAATATGATCTATAATAACTGATTCTTGTTCACAATCTGAAGCCCACACATAATCATCATAAGAGATATCATGAGTCTCTTGTTATTCCACTCGAACAACAACATAATCTTGTACATGATCCCCATAAGATTCAGATGAAACTACCAAAGAAGATTGATCCGGTGAGTCAAGACAAAGAGGATCATGAAAGATGGTTGGTGAAGAGAAATAGGTGTATCTTGAAGAAGAAATGTCATCAATTAAATCAGATCCAAAATTTAAGCATTATTTCAAATTTTGGTTATGAGGAGAGGATAAGCATGGGACAAGCAGACCAACAATCTAATCTTTAAGTTTTCAAACTTCTATATCAGTGCATGGGGTTGTCTCATTTGATAAAGGAGTGAAAGAAGATGAAAAGACACAAGAAAGATCATAATTTTCCTCTGTAGTCTTAATAGCTCAATAACCAAGAAAATCTAGAAGACTTGTAAGAGATTCAGAATTGGGAGGATTCAAAGAAATCTACACTAGATACTGAAAATTTTCTTTCATAAAATCCCAATCAATGTCTTCCTAAAAAAATCATAACAAAAGTGAAGAAAGTGATCAAGAAAATCTTCCAAAGATTCATCAGGTTTTATTCTAAGGTGGATAATATTCTTATATACACTTTGATAATCATGCTTGTCATAAGCTTGGTGAAGCTCCGTGACAAGTTGCTCGAAAGAGTGAATAGAAGTGATCAACAATGTATAACACCATTGTTTAACATGACCTTCAAGAGTGATAATGAACAACCTACAAGTAGCATCCTCATAATTAACCTCAAAAGAATCACAAAATTCAAGAAATTGAAGGGTGTGCTCAAGAATGGTTGTTTCACCCTCACCATTAAATTTTAGATTCGACAAGCTATGAATTATCCGCATGAGAAACTTCAAATTTGTAACTCTAGAAAAACATCCCAAGTTTACGCTTTGGGAGGAAACCATTGAAGATGAAGGATTGAAACGATACTTCACGGGCTGAACTTGTCATTTGGCCCTCCTTATCATGCTAACTGTTGATGATGCTAGAAATTTGTCAACCAAGGGGGTCTCCCCAATATGAAGTCCCAATTAGACTTCACACCATTTGGAGTAGGATCCCCAACCAGAAATACGGTTGGTTGCCATAATTGTGATCTTAAAGATGTGCTTTGGCTGCAATTAACACATAAGAAGGCATACACATATCTTTGGTGTTAGAAAGTAAGTAAACTTTGTGTAATATTGATTGTAATGCATAAGAGGTTCTTTCACATGAAGGGAAGGAGAGTGGGCCTCTAGAAGAAAATTAGTACTATCCTAAAAGAGACACACCCACATATGAAAGAATAATTAGTTAGCCTGTAAAATATTTCACAAGATAATAATGATCATGAAAGAATATACAACACATATTCAATAATATATACTAAAGTTAACAAAATAGTTCATTTACTTTAGCATGAATGAAACAACATATATCATAAACATTTAAAAAATAGTCTTACAACATTCATGATACATGCGTGAAAATGTGCTAGCTCTGAGATATTCTGATAATTAAGTGAAAGTTCCAAGTATACAATACAATGATATGACACTAGCCCCAATAATGTAACATGAAGTTACTACTTGATTCTCCAAAGAATGATATTCACTCCTATGCTAGACTGGAGAAGCCGAGGCTGCCAATATCCAATTCCAAGCCCCTTGCTTGAGTTATGAGGGTTTATCTATAACATATGAGGTGACCTTTCACCTCCTCTTATGACCTTTGAGTCCCCTCATGACTCTTAAGCTTATTTTGTCTCTATTCTATGTAATGACTTTTCATATTCCCTATTTGACTCTTGGACTTCCACTTACATTTTCATTTCTTATTATTTTCTAAATACAAAATCACACAAGACAAAACGTGGCTAGATCCTAATAAGACAAAACTCTATACATTATGTTTGAGCTTGAAGAAAATCTAGCTTGACAACTTCCACGTGTAGCTTTGTTGTAACATAATGGTACCACGCCTTTACTATGTTGTTATGTCCTCAAACTTTGATGGAAGATATGGCTTATACCTGACTCTTTCCTCCATTGCATCCAGATAGATAGTTTTGGAACCAGTTTGAACATTGTTTCATAATAAGAAAAACTTCATGTTTAACTTGGAAGGCTCGCCTATAAATTGTTGAATATTTTTCCTTGTGACTTCCAAATATTCTTAGTAGTTACCTGCCTCAAACTGCTCAATAATTCTTCAATTTCTTTCCTGACAACATTTATGCCCATTGTTTATGTAAATTCCCTAATGTAAGGTATCTTGTGCACTCTTACCAAGGAGTTTGAACTATGGTATAGTCGCGAATAGGTGGTTATGATGTTGGCCACATAAGTGTTGAGTTATGTGTTTCCCTATACAAGCATTATAACCTCAACCCTTTCCAATTCGACTTCTTGCCTTGTTTTCTTGACCAACTATGATGGTGCATCTCTATACTTAATTCCCCATTCTTCGATCACATCAATGGCTACATGAGTCACCTTCAGAACTTTCACATTCTCCTACGATCAATTTTGCATTGCATGCAAGGGAACACATGCCTTATTAAGGGTGATAATTTCTTTATAAAAATATTTCATAGTGTCACCAAATAATTGAATTTCCTCACCTATAGATGCTCACAACTCCCTTATGTGAGAATAAATGGAAGACAACCTTTGGTTCTTGGCTAAGAGATGATTAATTGTTTTCCTTGCAATAGTTAGGTCCTTTTCCAATTGCTTATTTTCTTTCATCAAGAAATATGTGTTTACTTTTGTAACTTCTACAAAGTCTAAGTTTGTTGTTATGACTATCTTCAAATTCATCTTGGTATTAGGCACAATCACCCTCTCTGTATGAATGGAAACATGATGGACTAGGTCATTAGGAAAATATTTCTGCCTTTCCTACACTATTATGTTCTTTAACTGATCAAAGGTAAGGTTGGAAATATCCATGACCATATCATGATCTGGAGGAGATATTCCCATCTCAGAGAACGAGATGTGGCCACCAGTAAGACGAGGTGAAGGTTACTGCTAGCTTGTTTTGCAATGGGCACCATGTCGACATCTTGGTTATCTTCCTCATGTTCAACCTCCATGTCTTTGACCTGTATTTTCTCCTCTATCTCTCTTACAAATTCCTCGTCCTGCTTTTTCCTGCTTTCATAATGCACCAATTGTTTCTACTATTCTTCCTCAAATTGTTTTTGTCTCGCTTCTTCTTCTTCCTTCTTTATCAATTCTTCTTGTTCTTGCATGTATTCTTTTTCTTTTCTTTCCTATTCCTCTTTATGTATCCATTCCTCTTCCTACTTTTGTTCCTCCTCCTCTCTCTTTTCTTCTTCCTGCTTCTTCTTCTTTAGTTCTTCTAATTGTTTTCTCCTCTTTCTGTTGTAATGGTCGCTCTCAGAATAATAAGATATGCTTTGAAATTTTGGCTCCGCTCTGCTACAGGATTATGCACAACTTTCCTCTTGTACATAGAAATGGTGACCGGAGTGGGCACTTCCTATTGATTCCCTTCTTGGACAACATCTTTCTGATGAACTGTACTAGAAGGTGATGCCTCACTGCCTGGTGCATGTAGTCGAGAAGCATTGTAACAATTATTTATCTTCTCTTCCTCTTTTCGGAAATACGACTCATAATCCCAGGAAAAATGTAACTTGGCACAATGTCTTTTACATACTCCTCTGGGATCATATCTATGAAAGATCATCTCACCAAACTTAAGGCTGGTAAGTTCTTCAACTTTTGTTTCTGCAGCCTTTAAGCTCTTGATATCATACAATCGCACTTGCAGAGGAAAGGAAGGCCAAGGTTCCTTCTTCTTCTTCTTCAATAACTGAGATAGACCTGCACTGAGATGATAAGAAACCTCCTATATGACCACCTTATCGGTCACATACCTTAGCAAATGATGTGGAGGTTTCTGAGAACCAAACACTCTAAGGTATGTGCCCTGAGGTGAGGAAAACCAATATGCTATCTTTGCCACTACTTTCCTAGCCTCGTGGGACATGTAAGGAACTTCTTCCTCAAATATCATCTGATATAGAACCATTAAGAAGTGTTGAGAAAGTTTCTAATATACCCCTATATAATTGTACTCTAACAATACTTTTCAATATACATTGATAGGGAGCTCCCTCGGGCTCCACCTCCATTCTAGACCTGGGAATTCATGGCGAGCACAAATACCATCGAGTGAGTAGGTAGTTATGTAAAATTTTGATTTATTTCCCTTAGGTGGTTCTTTTTCCTTGTTCAAATAAATCCTCGGTTGTTGGGATAAAATATGTGACCAATTGAATACTTTTCCTTTTGTGACAAGTAGGTACAAAATGAAGATCCACCCTTCATAGAAGGATTCAATGTTCTTCTATCCATAGATCCTAGAACACATAGCAATCAAGTACTGGTAAACTATTGTGAGACACTTAGTCTTGTAAGTACTAATAGGCTTGTGGTGAAACTTAGTTGGTCCCTGACACCATGAATTGATCACATCTTTGATGTCCATATAAATCCAAGCTGTATAAAATAGAGAATCCAAGTGCTGCTCAGACTTGGGCAAGTTGTAATATAAGTGAAAGTAATGTGGCTAGTATGAGGCAAGATGTTTCCCATTGAAACTATTGAGCACCGTGTTCTTAGTGTCTAGACCCTACAATATCCACTTGATGACATTGGCACAAGTAACAGATACCTGTAGGAAACTTTGTGGAACCCTGACTTTTGAATGTTCTCATAGATTTCCCTATCTTCCAAATATTTTGTGAACTCCTTTGAATTGAATACATCTTTGATAGTGATCCATGTGACAGTAGAGTCTTTGTCGATAAAGCATTGAGTGTCTGACAATATAGTTAACTCTTGTCAAGGTATTGTCAATGGCATCTTTAGTACTGCTTTATGTGACCTCCTTAGATGACCCCTATTTTGGAAGCATGGTGCTATTAGATGATGAAACATTGATGTGTTATGGATATGCAGTACCTGGTGAACAATATGCACTCATGGAAACTAAAATATAGTTTCACAAGAGATCAATTAATCTAACAATTCACAAGCATAAGACAGTCACTAAGAAGAGGGATTGTGCAATGCTAGAGCACAAGTGAGGTAGGGTGACCTCATTGGTCACTAGAAATGCACATTGTGCAACATTAGAGGAATGATTGTGTAGTTCTTGATTGTAAGGGGGGTTGACTGAGGACTAGATCTGTTCATTGCGCAGTTAATGCTAGAGAGAGGAGCCTGGACTACGCAGTGCGCGATTGAAAGGGACATGAAGGCTTCCCTGTTGACTATGATTACGCAATGCATAGTTGGGGGACCCAATGATTACGTAGTGTGCAGTTGTAGATGGCAATATAATGAAAGGGAAAGGACATGCATGCATAAATACACCCAACATCAATAATTATTGGTAAGCGAAAAGACAAGGAATGTGATGTGACACTTGAAAAGAAGCTCAAAAGACTGAAACGACACTTGTATAAGCTAATAATAGAAAAATGACACTAGCTATAAGAAAAGAAAGATAAAATGACACTTGTGAAAGCAAAAGTGACAAAAGCGAAAACAAAAGTGACAAAAAGCAAGAGTTGAGAAACTTACCCGGAAAAGAAATGCAAATGGAATCCAAAGCTCCTTGTGCTCGTGATAATGAGTAGAGCTCTAAATAAAAGTGTGAGAATGAGCTCTAGGATAGATTTCTTATATAGATGAGAACCCACGAGATTAGGGTTAGGGTTTCAGGTGTGCATGCCTAAAATCAAGGAGCCACTCCTAGATGACTGACACATGTCAGATGATAAAATTAGAAACACGTGCCACACTATCAATTAGAAGTGCACATGGTTGTCCTTGGGAAGTGTGCACTTACTATTTTCTAGGAGTGCCTAGTTGGATTTCTTTGGTAACTACACAATTCAGTGGCTCAGTGGATTACATAGTTTATTGTCACCAGGAGTTGCACAATTTTCTCTCACATTGAATTGCACAATTGCTTGTCTCAGTGGATTGTGCAATTCACTCTGGCAAGGGGTTGCACAGTTCACTATAATAGAGGATTGTGCAATCCCTCAAAGCAAGGCATGCAATCAGTGTCATCAAGGAAAGACTTAACTTTTTTTCACAAAAGGTGCTTTTTCTATCTTCAGAAGTTGTGCAGCTACTATTGACAAGGATTGATTGTCATCGAGGACTGCCCAGTAGCTATTAGAAAGAAAGCATAGTTAAGACATCACAAGCCTAACATGAGAGAATGAGTCATTGCGACACTTAGTAAAACAAGAAGAAAACTTGACACAAATTAAAGCGACAGTTCTTACAGTCAAAGGGAGGCTCAAAAATTAAAGCATGAGAAAAAATTTGGAGGGGGGCTTGTAGCAGCTACAATACTTGTGAAGATAGATGTATACCTAAAGATAGTGCTGCAAGATAACCTTAGTAAGGACCTCACATTATGTTGATATGCAACATTGCTAAGTGTCATTTTTAACTCTGCTAAGGTAGTCTCCTAGGGATTGAGGGTCTTTTCTTCCTGCGACCTACTACCTCTATAAAACCCCAACACCAGTCACACTAGGAGATTTATTTTCTGAGTTACATTAGTGTTGAAATTCTCGCTCTAATTGAGATATGGAGGTGCGATCTACGAATCCATGACCCTCCAGCTCCAGTTGCAATAAGTTGCAACTCTATCTTGGTAGACAAAATGATAAACTTGAAAACTCTGATCATTTCTCCATGACATGCATTCATTTGTTCTTAACCCTAAATTCAACACAAGAGAGACAAGGTGTCACCTGCTTGTATAGGAATTTTCCAGATAAGACTCTTTCAGCCAATCAACAATTCTATCATGAAATTCAAGATGATCAACTTGAGGACCCTGAATTTTTTTCCAAATATGGACCTCCATCAGGTGCAACTAAGATATGAGAGGACTCTAGCATGGAAACCTTATTTTGAGCTTGTTCATGGATTTTGTCAAGGACATGAGGGCTTGACATAACCATTGGCAAGAGTCAAAGTGCCTCATCGTCTTGACAAACCTCTAAACCCTCAAATGGTAGATCATCGAATATTGGTGGTTTCATAAGATCAATAGATGAATGCACGTGGTCATCATCAGTTGTTTCATGAAAATCATCATTAAATATATTGTTGGTTTGATCAGATGTTTGAGTATTAACAAATTAGTGGCTCAAAAGATCAGATTCTTCTGGTTTCCATGATGGAGATAAATAAACTAGAGGGGTCTCATGAGAGAGAGGAATCAGGTGGTTCGTTCCCTCACATACGGTGGAATGTAAGACAACACCATCTTGTACCTCATCACAATCTGCACTAGCTAGGCGAGAATCACAAAGGTTTGAAACAAAGGTTGGTCTGCTTTCTTCAACAAACAAGTCAGGGTACATGGAGTATTTCATATTAGAATCTTTCGAAAATGAGCTTTCATATAGAAATATGGTGTTGAATGTAGGAACATGTGAGAGACCCTAATATGACCTAGTTCAGGGATCTCATCGGGAATGTGAGAACCTATCATAACGATCAACGTAACCTAAATTTCCTCAACTTCTTGAAAAGTCCCAGAACCTTCTGAAGGTGGACCATCAAATTGTGGTGGCTTTATGAGATTGAGAAGTGAGTACAAACAACTTCCATGAATAGCATCAGTGAAGACATCATTGATAGAGTGATACTCATTAACGCCACTAATTTGATCAGATTGGGTATCTAACACACGAGACTCTTCAAATATATAGAACGGGGATATATCAATCAGGGACTCTTTTGAACCTTTAGATATGTATAATCTTCCTCTCCATTTGTTAAATATTGCAGATTGAAAAGATCATTGACAAGGGATTCAATACTTTCAACCTATGATTGTGAGACAACATCATCATGTACATGATTGCAATTGAAACTAGTAGGATAAATATCCAAATAATTTGTAGAAACTGTTGGTGGAGCAGACTCGTGAAACAAATTAGGGCACAATGGATGAAAAGAAATGGGTGGAGAGACAAAATTTCCAACCAAGTTTGGTTTAGAACTTAAAACCTACACATTAATATTAGCTTGAGAAATCAAGATATTTGCATGCATGTTATGCTTCGTGGAGTTGTTTGCAACTTCAATATTATTAGAGAGATGATATAGTTCATGGAAATCAAATGAAGGAGGGATCATAATATGAGGAGACTCCGGAATATATTCAAGAAGATGTGTGCTTAACAGTCTCAAGTTAAATCTTTTCAACAAGGAGAGGTGTTTTATCAACTTGATTCTTAGGTTGTCTAATTTCACTAGGATGTATGAGAGCTTCGAAAGGAAGATAACTTGGCTCTTTACCCTGCAAACACTCTTCATCACCTAGATTATCAATGACATAAATTTAATTAGGTAATGAATTTGAAGGAAGATGCAAAACTTCATAGGCGATAATTTCCTCCTTAGAGGCTTGAGGCTTTTCCCAACTCACAGAAATGGACAAGACACGATTAGGGATAAGGTTTGGCTGATTTGTAACTTGTAGATTATCATGATGATCATCAAAATCAGGATTTTTTTTATATTGAAATGGTTGTAGAGAAAGATAAACCAATTGTCAGAATTTCTCCCTCAAATACATCCAGTCCACGTCTCTTTTAGGAAATTCATAACAAAGATGAACAAATCTATCAGTAATATCCTATGATTGATTCTTAGGGTTTCATTCTAAGATGATTTATCCTTTTAAACACATTGATAATCGTACCTATCAAAATCTTGATGAAGCTCGTTGATGAGATGCTCAGATGAATGGATAGAAGCAGTCGGTAACATGTAGCATCATTGCTTGACATGACCTTCAAGTGTGAGGATGAAGAATCCACCCATAACTTCTTTATAATGTATTCCATTAGAGTTATAGAAATGGATAAATTGACACATGTGTCCAAATACAACCCAAAATAGAGAAGTGGGAAGGATCCATTTCAAGATATGAAGCTAAACTAAAGGCTCCATGGGGTCAGCTTGTCATCTTCCCTCCTTCTAGCACCAAAAATTTGTTGACAAGCTGGAATGTACCACCAACAGCTAGGGGGTCTCCCCAGTGTGAAGTCCCAATTAGACCTCACATCGTTTGGGATAAGATCCCCATCCAGTATGTAGGCCCGACTACCATCATGTTGGTTTCACTCTTGGCTTTCAAATGAGGAGATGTTAGAGTGAGGACAAGAATGAAATCCCTGGACAATGGAACAAGGTCAACCCAAGATTGACAAACTACAAAATGAGATTCAGGAAAGAAACAACAACAACAACAACAACAAGTATTCCATGAGAATGATGAGTGAGCTAAAACCATCTCAGACATACATGAACAAGAAGATACCAGAGGTTAATTGCAAATAAGTTCGCAATATGTTACTGGCATGGCATGGAATAAGTAAGAATAGATTCAAAGTAGATATGAAATCCATAAGCTAAGAATGAGTTCATTAACATATTCCCACATGAAATCACACATACAACATGATGGAAACATGAGAAAAATAGTACAACCGTCATAAAGATGCATGAGAATATATAATGAAAGAAAATAGCTTCTTATTAATCTTGTTGCAAATACAAGTACATGTCCTGCAATCATCAAAGCCCAACAGTGGAACATGGGTTGCTCATACCATCATCCAAAGAAAAACCCTAGCCTCACCATAACTCACCCTACAAGCTACCAAGAGTTGAATGCCTCTAGCTCTTCATCACATATCAACTACCTAATTCTAGTCCTAACTCGAGTGCTAAAGTCCCCTACAAATGAGGCATGAGGGTATATTTATAGAGGTGAGGTGATTATTCACCTACCGTGACTTCTCACCTTTCCTCACAACTCTTGAACTTCCTCACTTCTCTCTCATGTCTAATGTATAATACATGTCGAATTGACCTCAGCATAGTTGTTGGCATCATGATGAGAAATATTTACATTATGATAGCAGAGAAGACATGAAGCGAGTACAGAGGCTTCTTGGAAACCCTAGAGTACTCATTTCTAATTTTGTTTCCATGTCATAAGACAAAGTTGTTTGCCTGCTATCGTGCCTCATGTGCATTGACCAACCTTTTAATATTGTACCTTTGGTATTGCTAACTAGATCTTAGAGCTTGTGTGGAAACAAATTTCCATCTTGTAGAAACACTAGTTACGTAGCTTCTGTGAGAAACCCTAGCTTCCTCCACATAGGTTGTCATGCTCGTTCCATTTCTTCTACCTGCAAACAAATTACATTGGTCAAACACATATTTGCAGTCAAATAATAACAATAGAAACATGACATATTCATGAAGAGAAAATATCAGTTTTGAACCCCTGTATGGTCCTTTCTATGGTGGAATGTTATCAAGGAATGTATAGCCCACACAAGGTTTAAGGCATAATGCAAGAGGTACTCCATCAACTAGTGTTTTATGCAAAATATCTAGGGATTTTCCGTCATCAATAGACCTATGAATAAAACCTCTTGAACAATGCCTCTTAAGCCAAAATTCTAAATCCTTTGCAGTTCCAATGACCACAAGTGTTCCTCATTCTTTATCATAAAAGTAATAGAGCAAATGTTAAATGCATCTTCATTATCTTGCAATACCAAGAGGCATGTAGTTTCACCAGTTTTACAAGCTGCTCATTTCCTTGAATCTGCTTTTGGATAACCATATTTCTCATCAGGAAGAGAAAATATAATAAAGGAGAAGAGATGATCATTAAAAACCCTAAGATGTTTATTATCGTAGAGACTTGCAGGAGCTGCCAAACAAGGATTGTGTATTTTTATCCTCTACTTGTTGTTTCCCTAATTGTTGAGCCCAAATTGTATTTCCATCTACATTTCACATCTACATGATAATTCTTTGTATACTCTGAATGACCAAGGCCTATTCATTGTCTTGGGTCTACACCTTTTGATGTTATAAATCCCTCCTATTACCCAAAGATGAGAAGTACCTTTCTTGTTCAATGACCCCTGTAAAAGATTTACTTCTCGCAGTGCCATATGATCACATAGCTTTAATTCTCCTCTTGGCGAGCATGATGACCACATGAAAGTTCAAGAGCTTTAAGTTTTGAAAGAACCCATGGTTGAAAATCTTGCATGGTTTTCATAATTTTCCATAAGTTGTTTTTGAGAATTTGGGTAGTCAAGTGACATCGTGATAATCCAAACATCACAAACTGAGACCTGTTCTCAGTGGAAAGTGCATAATCATGTTGGTAATATCTTTTCATTGTTACTTCTAAAATTTTTAGTCCATGTCCATCTACTATCTAGGGGCCATACCTTCCAATACTATAAATTCTGCGACAGGAACAATCTTGGAACTGTGAGCTAATCGTCAAATACAGATAGGAAAAATGTTTTCCCCTATGTATGGTACCTATGGTCTATCTCAAACTAAAGGATTCAAAAACTACTAAAAGCCTTACAATATAAGTTCATGTTCCCTAGCCTTTGCTATACCAGTTATGACATGACTTCTTCTACGAGACAACTCCATATATCTATTGAAGAAATATAGTCAGCAGGGGTTTAGATCTTTGCATAACATACAAGCTTCATTTAATGTATATTTTCCATTAGAAAAGTTGAATATTTGTTCTACCAACATATATTATTTGAACACCATAATAGTGAAAGGGCTCTAGCATTATTGTTTTATTCATAATTTTGAACTTCACATCACAAATATGTTTAACATATAGGAGTTTGACATTGGGGCTTGGTAGACCCTCATTTTAGTTACTTGTTTGACTGCCATATCCTCTTCATCATCAAGAGAATATATTCTTCCAAGTATCCTTCTGTGTATATGTGCAACATCTATGGTGGAGGGGACACATTGCACCAACATATACATGAAGACAGTTGTAGACCTAAAGATAGAGCTAAAAGATAACCTTAGTAAGGAACTCACATTAAGTTGATATGTAGCATTGCTAAGTGTCATTTTAAACTCTGCTAAGGTAGTCTCAACGCACTTATTTTGTTCGCCAATAGCTTGGAATTTCATGAAAATCCTGGTAAATGATCGCAAAACAGACATTCCTAATAGTTGGGTACACCCACTAAGACCAGTGTTTTAAAAACCGGTCGGTTTGAACCGGTAACCAATCAAACCAGTCAGTTCACTAGCCAACCAGGTCAAACCAACAGAAAAATTGGGTTTGACCCCTCCCTTTGCCCAGAAACCACAAAAACCAGTGCTAACTGGCCGGTTTAGGGCGGAACTGACCAGTTTATGGTCAAATCGGTCTGTTCCATCCTAAACTGGTCGGTTAGCTGCCAAGGCTGCGGAGGACCCACGCAGCACAATTTAGGAAGCTTCTAGGGTGTTTTGGAGGGAAAATAAGGGTTGTTTCCCTCCAAAAACAACCTCTCCAAGCCTTTAAAAGAAGCTTGTCCCTCTCATTTGTCTCACACATCTCATTTAAAGTTTTTGATAGTTTGATTGGGAGCTTGGAGAGTGTTGATTTTTTGTTGGAGTAGTCATCCTGGAGGCTTGGAGTTGGAGTTGGAGCTATTTTGGAGCTTTCAGTGCAGTTAGCATCTTCAAGAGGAGGCTAAGGAAGCTAGTTTTCATTTCCAAGTAAGGATTTTCACTTGAAAATTTCCTCATTTGACTGTTGTCCATGTATTAATTTTTTTATGTGTTCTATCATCTATGCTATCAAATATCTAGTTCTATACTATCAAATATCTAGTTCTATGCTATCCAAATTTGTAGGCTACATGTGCATTTTTTCCCTAAATTTAGCTTTGGTTTTCCATGTTTCTTAGTTGCAATTTTTTTAAATGACAAATTTCTTTGCAAATTTTAATTATTTCAAGCTGACATGGCTCCAAAATCCAAGGACACTGCATGGGTTCATTGTGATTTGATTGATGGAAAAATGATATGCAAATTATGCCATAAACCTATTGGAGGTGGGGGTATTCTCAGATTGAAACAACACTTGGTTGGGATAAGAGGCCAAGTAAAGCCATGTGAAGCACCAAATGAAGTGTTAGGTCCTATTAGGGTAGAATACCTTTCCAAGTTTGAAAAGTTTGAAGAGAATAAGGCTAGGGAGAAGGCCATCCAAGATGACATTGCAAGGAAGAGGGAATTATTAGAAGTTGTGAAAGAGAGTGGGTATGATGATTATGAGATTCAAGGCTCCTCTTCTATCCCTTCCACCAATGACCCCTTTCACTATGTTCCTCATTATTTTGGCCAACAATCAAAAGGAGCAAAGAGAACAAACATCCAGAGATATTTCTCATCCTCTACCAACATTGCCTCTTCTAATCCCACTTCCTCCTAGCCAAGCCATCAACTCACTTTGGATCAACATTAGAAAATGTTAATTTTTCATAGGGCTATATTGTTCTTTGCTTTGATAATTTCATTTCTCCATTAACACATTAAGTTCACCCCATAGCATCATAACATTATTCAGATTAACATCATTATTCATCAACATATGCAACTATGTAGAAAGAACAATAACATCATCATCAATGCAACAAAACATAAAGGAACAATAGAAGAAAAACATGCACACATACAGACACCAGGATTGGTCGGATACTAGGGAAAAACCCACTATGGGGAAAACCCTTGCAAATCTTCTTCTAATAGATTGTCATCAAATGATTCAACAAAAGAGAGTAAAATGATCCATATATTCACAACAACTAGAATATCCATGAAATGCATCTAAATATCAAAACTCTAATTCAAATAATTGTAATGTATTGTCACTGCCTGTAGCCTACTACCAAACACTTCTGTCACTGAGTGAAATCTTTGGAATACTGAAATCTCATCTTGGAGTCCTGGACATAGGGAGGAGGAGTTGTGTGAGCGACTATGACAGACCTGGTCACTCTCTATGAACTGCATGATAGTGACTAAGGCATCTCGGTCACTCCCATACCAATCTGTGTGAGCGACTAGGGAACAAACTAACCCAGACTCCCGGTCACTCTCATGAAGACTCTGTGCCAACATCCAAGGGTCCCTAGTCGCTCTCATAGGCTTGTGTGCCAATGTACAGGGACTAAAATGCCTAGTTATGTTCCAGCATACAGGAAACAAAAAACCCTAGTTCAGTGTGAGCTTCATCCTATAGTTTCGGACCCTTAAGCGAGCTTCCTCTGTCAGACTTATGCGAGCCAAGACAAAATAGAAGAGGAGAAGAGAGCTTGATCAATGTGTCTAAATGAGATTGATGTCTCTTCTATTTATAGGATTCCATGAGGGTCCACTTGACCTGCCCATTGGTACATGTGCATAGGGCCGACCTGATCCATAATATATGTATGAATAAAATAATTCATAACTCAACTTCCTCTTGTCCAAATGAGGTGATATTTAGGTCGATTTTGGTCCTCTCAAAAAGAGGAATTAAATTCAATCATCATCTCCATCAAATGAGTAGTCCAAAGTGGAATTTGACCGTAGTTGCATATTTTTAACACTCCCTCTCAACTAGGGAGAATTCTACCTGCCAATATCGAACCATTGATCAACATGGCATACATCCCATCTCAAGTATCTCATCATCTCAGATCATCAATGTACATATCTTTCTTATTCATGCTTGTCTCTTGATTGTTCCTGCTCATATGATAAATATTCTCGAATCTAGAAGAAGAAGAATTTGCCACCGGAGGGGAGCTTAAGCTACCACCCTCTATTCATTGGGCCACAACCTGGAATCTTTATCAGTGGGCTACTACCC
This sequence comes from Pinus tabuliformis, assembly GCA_031772625.1. Taxonomy (NCBI): domain Eukaryota; kingdom Viridiplantae; phylum Streptophyta; class Pinopsida; order Pinales; family Pinaceae; genus Pinus; species Pinus tabuliformis. The sequence goes on along the minus strand of CM062812.1, from coordinate 580,055,385 downwards.
GAAATATCTGTCAGCGGGCTACTACCCAGAATATCTGTAAGTGAGATACTACCTGAAAATATGTCAACAGGCTACTACCCAGAAATATGTCAATGGGCTACTACATGGAAATATGTCATCAGGATAATACCTGGAAATGTCATCGGGCTACTACCCGGAAATACCATCGGGCTACTACCCGGAGATATCATCAGGCTACTACTCAGAAATATCGGCGAGGAGTTAGATCTACGACCCTCATCATCATCGGACAACATATCATCAGGGAGCACATCTCAACCTGGAACCATATCGACGAGCTACTACTCATCTCGCAATATCATGGGGGAGCTACTACTATGACCCCATATCGAGCAATAGTTGATATAGGGGAGCTACTACTCAATCCATCCTATTGCCTACTGATCTTCCCATCAATGACCCTGAATAGTCAAGTGGTAGAACACCTGCATCATAATCCTATCTTGGGTGAAAAACCTGACTTACCGAAGGTAAGGATCTCACGTCCCCAAGCTTCCTCAATTGTTGGCTAGACAGAGAGGGATAATCCCAACAAGCCCAGCTTGTGGGTATGATGCCAACTGGGGTATACTCTAAAAAGACCAAGATAGGGTGAGCTATTACTCCAACCCTATGGGTAATAGATAGGGGTAACACCCTATTGTCTAGACTTTACTCAACCCCAGGAGCCTTCTATCTCAATTCCATACCTTGGGAGCTCAAACAGGGGGGAAGAGTATGGCTCAGTGTCCTTGATCAACACTGCTCTCATCATACTCATGTCATCGTACTTGCATCAAGTAATCATCATCTATCAGTAGCAACTCTGTCTTATTTATATAGGACATCAAATCAAATATCATGTTAGAGCATAAATAATCATATAAATCACAAAAGGATACCATAATCATCCTTCCTCTCAAGGAGGTGCCAACCACAAGCCTAAGCTTGTCTCGTACAACTGCACTATCTCAATACATGAGAGTATCATAGTCCCAACTATATATATATGGGATTCTTTGCCAATCAGATCCCACCTTTTATTATCGTAATATATCCATGTCATATCCAGATCATACTCAAACAACTCTCTAAGGAGCTTCTTTATCTTGCTCATAGCTAGTCATGCTAGCAACTAAGATAACACTCATATGTCAAACTCCTCTGCATATTGAGGAAAATACAGAGTCCAAGTCTATGGATGAGTAGTCCAATTCCATGGATGAGCAGTCCAAGCCTATGGAGGAACAAGCGACAACATCCCAACAGACTGAGATTATCCCTACTCTGCCCACATCAGAGGTTGTCTTGAAAGTGACTGAAATCCCTCCACTTGATGTGTTTTACAGCCCACTCCACAAGGCTGTAGTAAGGAGGTAGAGGAAAATGAAAAGGGTATAAACACCCGAGCTCCCACCTGGAAATGAGCTGATGGACATAGTTTGGAGGGAAATTCCTTTCAACCCAGCTGAGAACTTGACGAGATTATCACACTTCATGGGAGCATATGCAACGGCCACCATGGACAAGGCTACTGAAGTCTCTACTTTGTTGAGAGAAAAAGAGGAGAGGATTGCACAGCTTGAGCAGCAGCTCGAAACAGAAAAGGAAAGTGTAAACAGGTAAGCAGCTGAGCAGCTTGCCCAATTGCAATAGAGCATGGAGGTCCTGAAGATAAGCCATGAAGCTGATATATCGGCCAAAAACATGCAACTCCAAGAATTGAAGCAAGCCATGGAAAGATACAAGGATGTTCCTACTATCAAGGAGTTCGTTAAAGAGGCGTTGGAACTAAATTCCCTCCTGGTGAAACAGCAAGAGCACTTCTGCCAAAAGATGTCACACATTACTCCTTATCTGACCACTAGCAACCAGCTGACAGATAAGGCGATCGACCAGAGAACCGAGTTTACTGATTTGAAGACCAGAATCTCATAGTTCATCGAATGGCAAGAAACAGAAGGTGAAAGGAAAGCTAATCTGCCTGAGATTGAGGAGACACACAAAGACATTCTTTTCACGGATTGGGACGTGAGAATCAAGGAAGTTGAGCTAGCAGTGGCAAGAGCAGCTGGGGTGTCAAAGAATATAATCAAGGCATTGAACCACACTCTATTTGCAACCAACTTGATAAGGGAAGGAAATCCAAAAGAAATGCCTGATTTAAGTGCTCTGCATAAAAGCTGGCAGGAAAAGGCAGAGACTCAAAGGGAAGCAATCGCAAAATTGACCAAGACCAATTGGGATTCATATTGGCAATACCTCGTCAAGCCACACAGCCAAATCATGACCCTTAATTGCTCGCTTCATTAGACTCAGCGGATGTTGCCACCTCTCACCGATGTGATTTTTGCAGGACAGCTCAGGACACATTTTGGGGCACCTCCTCAAATCAAACCAATGACCGATATATGTGATTTGAAGGACAAGCTGGAAGACAACAAATCATCATCTTAGCCTCTGCTCATCAAGCCACTGTTTATTTTTAGAGTTAGTTAACTAGTTAGAAGGAAGGTTGTTTGAAACCTCCTCAAATTTTTGTATAATCTATTTTTGCACATTAGTTAGAATAGTATTTATACCCTTCTCATGCATTTAGAGAAGGGTCCAAAATTTTATCAAAAACATTTGCAAAGAATGAACTTTTGTAAGTTTGTGAATGCTTTGGTGAAATTATGGAACATGATCGTTTCTTTTAGATATCAGACTATTTTCCTTTGTTGATGCACTATTGTATTCTTGTGAGATAATTTGATTTGAAGAAATGAGTTAATCCATGTCATTAGTCAAATGAGCAGGACTTCGCACATATGGTACTATTATCTTGTATGATTGATTATGTTTTCATTTAATTAGTGACAACACTTTACTTTCATGAATTGTATGTGAGATTTATTCTTTTTGTTAAGCTTTAATTGCACTATTGTATGATGCCTAGCTGAAATTGTTGATTTTCATATATAACTCATCATATATGCGATATATTTTATAAATTTTTTTGACTAACTGTTTAGTCAAAGAAATTATCTTTATACGTTATCATCTCTGTTTATGCGTGATTGATCTTTATTATCACATGTTAAACAAATATCTTTGTAGATCACATACCACACAGGAATACCCGAGTTTATATTAGAATAAGTTAGTTAGAGAATTGCATGATAGAATAAGTCATTTAGATTATCATTATTCTATTGCAAACACTCATGAACCACCCACTCTCATCTTAAAACCCTCACTGGGAAACTGATCCCATTATCCCCAGCTGGAGCCACCACTTTAAACGTAAAAGGAGTTGTCTTAAGGTCCAGACCGGGTGGTTATCCCCCATGTTGGGGCAACAGAATTCTGAGGCCGCAACAACAACTAAAAGAAATTTTCTACAGGAAGGCAGAAAGTTGCTACATGAAAGTGTTGAACAGCTATAGAACAAATCACGGAGGCCACCAGGGCCATGAATGAGGCACAATGAGGTCACTAAGTTTCTCAGAGGATGAGAAACACTTTCAGCAGGGGGTATGATGGCCCTCCAAATTAGACAGAAATTAAGGCCCATCTGACCATCCTTCAACACATTAAACCTCTCTTTTTTCATTAGATAACGTATTTTTAACTTTAATATGTTCATTAGGAAGGTTTATGGATAATTGCATATTTGTGCCTAATATTATTTATTTTCGTAGAATATTGTGAGAATATTGGGCAGATTATGAAGATTTGGAGGAGGAGATAATTTAGGGACTTGCTCCCTACTACATGATGATCAATATTGAATAGTAAATCAACTCGATATCATGAAATCATGCACAAATTCTGGAGCTCCAATGATTGAGAAAATCTAGGAATGTCTTCCCTATCATTTAATGCAGATTCCTAGTGTTGGGAACTAGATCCACTATTTGAGGGATTTTGGAGGGGAAAGCTTCCTCCTTTCATGGGGAATTCTTCTTAATCATTTTGTATAAGTACCAAGTCGAATTTTCCTCTAGGGGTTGATTTTTATTAGTCTTCTTGTGGGGAGAACTCGTATTTTTGCAGCTCCACTTTCATTTCTTGCAGGGATGTAATTGTATTGATGGAAATAATAAAGATTTGTTCCATGTTCATCTTCTAAATCTTGGTCTCCTTCATAGGACTCTGAGCTTCCTTGGGCTTGGCCATCCCAGGAGCATCAAAGCCCTTTTGTATCATTTATTTTTCTTCCTTTCACTTCTTATTCACATGCATCTCTTGTTCTTGTCTTTTTCTATTTTTGCATTTAGTATTAATGATTTATTGTTGTAGGATTGGGTTAAATGGTTGAAGTAAGTTATTTTGCAGGATCACAAGCATCATTTCCTCCTTGGAATAGCTTTGGAAGGTCATAGTAATCATTGAGCTACTTGGATTAGTTTGCTTATTCCCAAATCTAAATTTCTAGAAGTCCCTTGTGGCAAATAGTAGTAATGTTTTGCTATTTTTAGAACATGCTAAGAGCTTCTATTGAGTTGGTTCCACTTTAATTATATCATAAAAACATTTAGGTTAATGAAAAAATTTATCCCATTTCATTTTCACTTGATTAGGTTAGGCATTTGATAGATTAACTAGCTCACTAGTTCTCGAATTTCTAGATTTTAGACTAGTATTTTTCTGTTATTTTTTAGCATGTGTTAACAGAGGTATTTTTGAGTGATTCCACTTGGAATGGATACCTAAGACATCCTATTCAATAAAAAAAAATTCCCATCCAATTTGGATTTGATTTTCTTGGTCATTACGGTGAATTATAACATCTTGTAGCAGCCTCTAACTTCTTGTAGCAGCTTCTTGTAGAACTCTTCCATCATGTATATACTTGCCCAAATTTGCTCAGAAATCTTGATTTTTGTCCCTTAGGATTGACTCATAACCCTTAGGCTCTAAATAAATGGTTGAGGAGGAATAAACACCACTTAGGACTTGCCCTTTTACCCCTACAAAACATCTCAACAATTTGGGTTAATGACATATTTATGAATTGGATAATACAATAATGATTTTCTTGATTGCCACATCCAATGAACTTTGTCAATGGATCTAAACTCTTTGAAATGTAATGATTGATATTTATTTCATGATATTTTCTTTATGCAATTAGAATAGGTTTTCTTTCCTTTTATTTTCTTTCTTGCAATAGGTTAAGGTTTCCATTTCGAGTATTTCCATTTCTGCAATTAGTTTAGGATTTGATTACATTCACTCCATTACATTATGATAGTGAAAGAAGGACACATTGTATGTTTCACATATAGTGTCGACACCTTTTAAGTTTGTATGAATCTCGGGTTGATAATTAAAGTTGGTAGCATTGGGAGTTGCAGCATTCTTGTTGCAATATTGAGGCTCATCTATAGTATCACTTTCATGTCCTGGAATTAAGTGCTTCTGTCAAAAGGTGAGAAGGGTGTTGGCTCTTCTCCCGGCTGTTGAACATGGGGAGTTTTTAACACATGCCATGATATCAATGAAGTAAGTTGTTGTTTAAAATGATGCTAAATGCTGAAAAAATAAGCTAAACTTTTCACTTCCTCTAGATTTTTGAGAGAAATGTGGATAAGAATGTATGTTGTTGCAGCCAAAAGGGGAGAGATATTCCTAGCAGCAAATGAGGGCCCCTATCCCATAATTCTTTTGGGCATAAAAAAGTAGTGTCATTCACCCCATAACAACACAAATTACAAGGAGAAAGGTATGAGAGTGCTATTGTTTTCTTTGTGTGCATTCAAGATAAAGGAAGGTGTGAATTTAAAGGCTAAAAGTAGTGCTTAAAGAGGTTAATGATTAGCAGAAGGATCGCTGCTATTGTAAGGATAAAAATAGACAAGAGGAGCGCTCGCTGTTTGTGAGTTATCTTGCAAAGATATTTAGCAGAATAGGAGTTATAATGGCAACTGGCAGTTAGGTCACACCATTTATTTAAGGTAGTTACCAGCTCTCCATCGCCTATTTTTAGGTTTGAATTGCTTTTATGATCACAGAAAGGTATTAAAAAATGATTTCCTCTCCTTATTGTATATGCTAGTTTTTTCATTTGAAGGGATACATTGGAAAAACCCATAATCCAAAAAAATCATTAAGTCATAATAAAATCAAATTTGGATCTAGATTTATGGTCTTCGAAAACATCATAAATTAGAGAAAGAGTCAAATATGGATATCCTAAATCTACAAAACTGAAAAGTTCAAAAAAAATATCATTTAATATTTGTCCAAATCTAAATATTAGGTGGATACATATTTCTTTGAAGGTCGGATCTGGAAATTTAGCATCCAAATATCCTTGATCTACTATGTGTTGAAATACTTTTAAAAGAAATTCTCGGATCTAGATATCCGAAAATTTCTTCAAAAGGCAGCATAAAAAATTTCCAATATGTGGATACTGAGAATCCAAGTAAATATTATTGTGTTCTAATGAAAATGAAAAATGCAGATAAAGGTTACTATAAAGCATTTTAATAGGTTTTTAAACAATTTTACAATTTAATTTTAAAGGGAAAAAATTGAGGTGCAATGTAAGAGGAAAATCAAATTTTCAATCAATCTAATCAATTTGATGCTAAAACTAGAAAATTCTTACAAAATTTAGAATTCAAAACGTCAAAATAATTATTTCCTATATGACTATTATAAATATTATTATGAACATAAAATTTAGATTCCATAATTATATGGTGACAATGTTTGTAAATGGTTGATGGTGCGTAATCCTAAAATTACTCCTAGAATCTAACAAATCAACATACCTGGTCCAAACGAGGAGGCTGAGGAAGCTGACAGAATTCCTCCAACGATGACGAGGTGTAACCAAACCTGGCACCAACCAACCAACCTCGCAAATTCCTTTGGCGCCAACCAACCTTGCAAAAAAACCAACAAAAAATTAAAAAAACTGTAAAAAAACCATAAAAAAATGTGGAAAAAAGAACAATTCATGCACATACGTGATCGTTTCCTCCAACGAACTGACGAGCCATCCGAAATAGTAGCACTCAACACAATAACAATAACACACTAACAACGCAGAATATTCTACAACAACGCCAGGGCCCTCATATATATAAACGCTTTTTTGGATGAAAAACTAGTTCGGCCGAACTATTTTTTTGCCGATTTTTCAACTCTAGAAAAAAATCCATTTAACGGTCGACGTTAATCTAAAAGGCCAATTATTCGACAAAATGTTAGTATAATAGTTCGGCTGAATAAATATAGAAAATTCGACTGAAGAAAATTTTGGTTCGGCCGAAAAATTGAGATTGTGAAATTTTCCAGGGAATTTCTCACAAAAGTGTAACCCAACTTCACGTTTTCACCCACCTGTACCTGTACTCTACTGTAACATGTGCTGGAACTCCATGTACTTTTTATCCTGCTGACCTACCTGTAAGACCTGAGCCTGTAAATATGTCTCATAAGAACTCAAAGTTGTTAAGTGGTTCACTTGTATCCGCCTGCTAAGAGCATCTGCAACCTTGTTCTCTTTACCTTTAATGTACCTGATCTCAAAGTCAAACTCGTTGAACGTGTCCAACCATCTAGCTTTCCCAGAATTGAAATTTGGTTGGTCAAATAGATGCCTCACTACACTGTGATCACCCATCAGTACAAATCTCCTGCCAAGAGAATAGTGCCTCCACATCTTCAATACATGGATGATCACTGCCAACTCAAGATCATGTGTCGGATAATTCTACTCGTGCTCATTTAGCTTTCGTGACTCATAGCATATTACATGTCCCTCATGCATAAGAACTCCGCCAAGTCCTCTTTTGCAAGCATCCTTGCATACCACAAATTCTTTGTCTAGATCTACAATCCTTAGCACTAAATCATGTGTCAACAATTGTTTCAACTGCTAAAAACTTGTTGCACATTCCTCTGTCCATTGAAAATTCTTACCTTTCCTTTGTAATGTTGTGATGGGATATGCAATCTGTGAGAAGTTCCTGATGAACCTCCTGTAATAACCTATTAACCCCATAAATGATCTTACCTCATCCACATTCCTAGGAGCGGCCCACCCCATGATATCCCTTATCTTTTCTGGATCTACTGCTATGCCTTCCTTGGAAACCACATGTCCCAAGCAATGTACCTTTGTCTAAAAGAAACTGAATTTTCTAAACTTAGCATACAACTAATGCTCTCTTAGCAATCTCAATACTGTTGCTAAATGTTCGGCATGCTCTTCTTCACTCTTAGAATATATCAAGATGTCATCAATGAACATAATAAAAAAAAAATCCAAATAAGGACACAACACATTATTCATCAAGTACATAAAAGTAGTTGGAGCATTAGTCAAACCAAATGGAACTACAACAAACTCATAATGTCCATACATGGTCCAGGAATATGTCTTGTAAATGTCATCCTCCTGTATGTGTACCTGATGATAACCGGATCTCAGATCAATCTTCGAGAACACTACTGCTCCCTTCAACTGATTGAATGAATCATCAATCCTCGACAACATCTACTTGTTCTTAATGGTCATTTGTTCAACTTCCAGTAATAAATGCACAACCTTAGAGTATCATCCTTCTTCTTCACAAAAATTACCAGTGCGCCCCATGGTGATACACCTGGGCTAATGTATCCCTTTTCAAGCATTTCCTTCAACTACAACTTCAGCTCTACCAACTCTGGAGTGATCATCATGTATGGTGCTTTTGATGTTGTTGCTACCCCTAGTACCAACTCAATAGAAAATTCTACTTCTTTGTGAGGCAGAAACTCTGAAATATCTGTGGGAAATACATCTTGAAATTGTTGTAAAACCGAGTACTTTCTCAAAACATCTACATCCTCAACTTCCTTACCTTTGTCACTAGAAATATGTACTACAAATAAAACACACCCTTTTATGCGACTGCGTTTTTCCTGGATAGTTGTCACCATCCTAACTAATGTTTCTTTCTTCTTACCCTGTAATACTCTCTATTCTCCATTATCATCCAAACACTCAATGGCTTTGTCATAACATTCCACCTTGTTCCTATGGAGATACAACCAATCCATACCCAAAATCATACTATATGATCCCAATGGTAATACATTCAAATGTGTTGATGTAGGTATACCATTCAACTCAAATGCACAAGCTCTTATCCAATGATGAACTTTCTTCTTTGTACCTATAGCCAACTGCACTAACCAAGACTTTTCATTTACTTCTCTATTCAAACCACACTTATCCACCAGGCCAGGATTAACATAACTATAATTATATCCAGGGTCAATCAAAATAGAAACATCTTGATCACAAAACTTACCATCTATCTCGATGATATATGCCTGGTGATCTTCCTGCCTATTATCCAACATTGCATAGATCTGAGGAGCACTATGTCCAACATCCCTAATCTTTTGTGCCTCCTGGGCACTGTAAATATGTGGTCTACCACCCTGATGTTTTGGACAATCTCTTTGATGATGATCTTTGCCACAAGTCCAACATTGTATGGGCTTCCTATCATCACCCTTGTTCTGCTCAGACCAAATTCTTGTCCTCTATCAGATGCATTGAACTCCTTGTGCAGCGTTGCATTCTCTTTGTTACTTGTTTCCTAAGGCCTTGCCTGTTTCTTGTCCCATTTCCCTTTATTCTTATTATTACCCTTCCATTCTAGCTTAGTCTCAGATCTACACTTTGATTGCTCATAATAATGATTTATCTTCCGTATGGCCTCCTCCAATTATCTAGGCTCATCAAACTCACTCATACCCTTAAATGCTATCGAAAACCCACTGATGAATCTCTGAATCTTGGCCTTCTCCTCCTTGAGGTAAGGCACATACCTCAATAACTCCAGAAATCTGCTAGTGTACTCCTCATCAGTCATTGATCCCATCTTTATCTCATAAAACTATTTTTCCCTATCATCATAGTACCTCTCTGATAGGTACTTCTTCCTGAATAGTCTCTCGAATTTACTCCAGGTCAACTCCTCCTCATAATTATCTCCGACGCTCTTTACATCTTCCCACCATATATCTTCTTTACCTTTAAGACTGAATGTAGTTATTATGGCCTTCATTTTCTCTGAGTAATCATGTATCCTGAAGAAATTATTCATTCCAAGAAACCATGCTTCTGCATCCTGTGATTTCTTCATTTCCCCATCAAAGGTAGGTGGCTTTGCTTTCTTGAACCCATCCAGAAAATATCCCCTATCACTCCTCCTGTAAGGATGATAACGATGATGACCATGATACCTGTTAGAACTAGAACTATAATAGTACCTGTGTCCATCACCTCTCGTGTCTGGTGTATCCAAGAACATGTCATCCCTGATCATGTCATCTTTGTATGACTTGTGCCCACTATGAGATCTCTTACCATATGCCCCATTAGTCTTATCCTCCTGTCCATAGCTGATCTGAAGTAGTCCCTGCCACTGGAATTCTGATAGACTCTAAATAATTACTGCATTGACTTCTAGTTCTTTCTCATGTGCCTGCATGATTATGTTTTTATCTGCTTTACAACTCCTTATTTCTTCCTTCAAACTCCTCAATGTGCCTGCTAGGTTAGAAGAGTTCCCAACACCATGCTACTCATCTGATTTGTAGGGAGAATCTCTGTAATCTACCATCTTTCTAGTCATCTTTGATCTCTTCTTCCTGCAAGGTATATTATGTCAGCTAAACCAAATCATAAACAAACCAATGTACCTTAGTATAGTTCGGGGAGGATATCTTGTTTACAAGACCAGCCATATTAGTGCAATATATATATATATATATATATATATATATATATATATATATATATATATATATATAAACTCAATCATATCAACATTTATTCATCATTTAGATCATTATCCAATCATCAATGCATGACCATACCAACCATATGCCATGACCTCATGCACGACAATTATCATCATGCCAATGTATGCATAACTACATATGAACACTGACACACATAACCAATTCATGACCGACATACACTCACAACAAATATGGTCAACAACGACACCATCAACTTTCATATGTCGACACTAATGCAATCATGACCAACACCATGCATATGAAACAAGCACAAGGACCTATATGAACCGACATGTACATATGATAACCATGCTCCAGTACCACTCTGTAACACCCTCTTCCCACATCTACCCAAGTAAATGGGAAACCAGGGTAAACATGTGACGAAGATTTACTATGATATGATTCAACTCCCTATGTAATGGTTACGGAAGTGGAACTGATAGAACATAGACAACCTGACCTTCTACACCTGCAACAGAACCCCTAGGAGCCCTCCAACCCCTCAGTTTCTCCCTTGACATGGGCATGCATGCGATTGGGACCCTCCAGTCGCTCCCACAACAAGGCATGCACACGATTGGGGACTTTTCCAGGTAGTTTTGTGCCAGAAACTCTGGATTTTGTGCCATTTTTTTAGGGCCAAGGCTCAGGCCACTACACAGAGCTCCATGAAACTTCCAGAAATGAAAGGTAACCTCAAAACAATGATACAAATGATAATAATTGAACAAGGACTTGACTGGACCCCTACTAGCCATGACAGGCATTTCGTCAAGCATGTCACAAATATACATTCTACAGGTTTAAACAATAGATTTGAACATAGGGGTCTCATACTTATCTGAGAATCACTAAGAATCATTGATGCCTCATTGCAATAACTGAATTACCATCTACTAAGCCATATATTCATTGTACATTTAGTGATTAACCAAAACATGATGAGAGCCATATATTATTACTGTCATAAAACTCATTCATAACTAGAATATAACCAGCATAAATATCAAGGATATAACAACCATATAAACAATTATATTTACCCATAAAATACCAAGGAGAAAGAGAGATCTTATTGATGAATGCAAAGGCCAACCAAGTTCGAGACTTCAATGTTCCACCCAACCATAGATTTGTTGAACCAAGTCTCTCTTCAACCAATCACCCCCATGCCATATTCCAAGCATGAATGTGGATTCTAATAGAACAAATCCATCAAAATCAAACCAGGGCTTCCAGAGGCAAAACCACCTCAACCCTCAACCAATGATTCCACCTCATCATCAGACATCACTATCCATCACCAGATTGGTCTCTACCCAAGCTATCCAGGGCTCCAAAGCGTTTGTTCCAACCAAGGCTCCAGGACTAGTAACTCAACCCACAGTTGTTGTCGGGCTTTAGAGTGTTTATCCAACCAAGGCTCCAGGACTAGTAACTAAACCCACCAAGGGCTCAAGAGAATTTTTCTAACCAAGGCTCCAAGACTAATAACTCAACCCAAGTTGTTACAGGGCTCCAAAGAATTTGTCCAACCAAGGTTCTAGGAACTAATAACTCAACCCACAACCAAAGGAACATGAGAACCAACCAGGAAGCAAAAGGGAAAGACTCCCAAAACACTATGTCTATCCAGGAAATGTCAAGACTAGGCAAAACCACCGTCAATCTAGGAAATCTTCCATGCCAATGATAGATCATGACCAAGAAACAACATGCATATGCCATGCATGCCAAAACTAGTAAGGAAGTCATACATGTAACTCGGTACCTGCAAACAAAACCCGTTGTAGCTACTGATCCTGATGTCCTCTTTTTCTATCCTGCTTTTTATTTTCCTTCTTTCTCCAAATCCCAAGTATGACATACCACTCCAAGAAACTGTAAGTGTATAAGAGTATGAGAGAGAGAGAATAGAATGAGAGCTCCAAAACTGAACTGATCAAAAGCCATGAAATGATCCTCATAAGACTTTTTTATTAATGAGGCCTCTATTTTCTTCATTTTCCATTATTTTCCTTCATTTTCCTCCTCACATACAACCTGTGACCTTTCAGCTTCCTTTTCTCCTAATTTCCATTATTTTCTTAAATAAATGTCAATAAATGTCACTTTGCCTTTCCAAAGCCTTAGCTATTTCCTTTGCCAATTTCCATAGCCATAATAAACCAAATGAACACCCACACTAGGATAATTTTCACAACATTCAGCTTGGAATACGTGTCCCATGACCATGGTTATTATTTTTCCTATATTAACTTTTATTACATGTATTTTTTACGAGGGTTGTTACAGTCAACCATGGCAGTTTGATAGGAAAGTGATACATAATGGAGAGATAAATTGCTACAAGTTTGAAAATGATGGCATCAAACCTAATCTTGTACCATCGAAATAAGAGAGTGCAACTAAAACAATCATCCCAAAAACACTTTTGTTAAGTGGTAAATAATTTCTACAACAGGTGGAGAAAGAGGAGTTCAGTTATGGCGTAATCTACAAACCAAAGGTAATACTTGTGCACGTTGAAATTGCAAATTTATCTATTGAAATTTAGGAAATGTTGCATGAATTTAATTTTATTGTAGTAGATGATTTTCCAAGAAAGTTTCCACCCAAAAGAAGCATAAACCATCACATAGATTTGATATCGGGAGCAAGCCTTCCAAATAAGGTTGCATATCAAATGATACCAAAGGAAAATGAAGAAATAGGGAAACAAGTTCAATAGTTGTTATATAAAGGGTTGATAAGAGAGAGCTTGAGTCCATGTGTTGTGCCTACATTACTAAGTCCAAAGAAGGATGGAGAGTGGAGGATGTGTACAAATTCCAGAGCAATGAACAAGATCATGATTAGATACAAGTTTCCATTGCCACTGATGGATTATATGATGGATTGTTTGAGTGGAGCAACTTACTTTTCAAAGATTTATCTGAAAAGTGGTTACCATCAAATTATGATCAAAGAAAGGGATGAGTGGAAGACATCTTTCAAGACCAATGCCAGATTCTACGAATGGCTAGTCATTCCATTTGGACTAAAAAATTCACCCAATACATTCATGTGGTTGATGAACGAAGTCTTGAAAGAGTTCATTGGTAAGTTTGTTATTGTTTACTTAGATGATATCTTAATTTTCAGTAAAACTAAAAAAGAGCACCTTAGACATGTGAGATATGTTCGGGAGACATTGCAACAAGAAAAGTTGCTAATTAACATGAAGAAATGTACTTTTATGAAACCTGAGTCAGTATACTTAGGTTTAGTCATTTCAAAATATGGACTAAAAATGGATTCTGAGAAAATAGAGGCAATTGTGTATTGGACTTCACCCAAGAGCATCTTCGAAGTTAGAAGTTGTCATGGCTTAGCCAACTTCTATCAGAAGTTTATCAAAAACTTCAGTGGTATTTGTGCACCTAACATAGATACAATTAAGAAGGATAGACAACCATTTTGTTGGACAACAACAACAGAGGAAAGTTTCCAACTATTGAAGAAGAGGATCACTTAGATACTAGTGTTGAAGTTTCCCAACTTTAATAAGCTTTTCCAAGTAAGATGTGATGTCAGTGGGACAACTATTGGAGTTGTACTAAGCCAAGAAGATAAACCTATTGCATATTTCAGCGAGAAGTTAAGTGACTCAAAACATAAATACTCTTCTTATGACAAATAATTCTATGTTGTGGTTCAAGCTTTGAAGCATTGGAGGCACTATTTAATGCCTAAGGAGTTTGTTATGTTCTTTGATAATTTTTCATTACACTATATAATGCATCATCACAAGTTGAATCAAAAGCATGCCAAGTGGGTTGAATTTATGCAGATTTTTTCCTTTGTTTTGAAGCATATAAGTGGACGAGCAAACAAGGTAATTGATGCTTTAAGTAGGAGAAGTTTGATCATGTAAGAGAGTCAAGTGAAACTTTTAGGTTTTGATTATTTGAAGGATTTGTATGAAGTTGATGTTGATTTTCAAGAATCTTTTGATGCATGCAAGATACTTGATTAGTTTACTACAAATGCTTAAGAACTAGAGTTACCTACATGTATAGGTATTTCACCTATTTTCAACGTAACTATTTTGTACCTTTATCTAGTTGGTGACAAACACTCATCTATAGTAAATGTAGACAGTGACGAAGTCAGTGAGCAACAATGGGTAAAACAAATGCCTATGGAAAAAACATTGGAGGCTGAAATGATTTTGGACACAAAGTTGCAAAGCAAATAAGAGGAAAGGAATATTTGGAGTAATTGGTGAAGTGGAAAGGTCGTTCGGTTGAGGATTCTACTTGGATGAGTGTTTCATCTCTACAGAAAGCAGGTTATTCTGTAGAAGACCTTATGATCAGGAGCTCATAAATATTTCTTTCCTGGGGAGCTTCATGCAGGTGCATTAGGCGAGCACAAAATTTGATGAAGTCTAGATAAGAGCTTACCAATGTGATGGGATGGTCACGTGGTAATGATAGGGAGGGGAGGATTTTTTGTAGGTTTTAACCCTGTACAGAAATTACTTGCAAACGAATTCTTAAAAATAGAAAATATACAATGGCGAGAAACACAAAACAAATACACAGAGATTTTCCCCTAGATCCCAAAACCAGGACTACCAGATTGATTTTTCATTATATTCCTTTCATTGTTACAACACACACACACACACACACACACACATATATATATATTATGTCGAAGCATTCATAAACCCCAATCCATTAACCCTGGTTTAGAACATAACCATAGTTCCCTTGACCAGATCTACAAGATACCATGGGAAGAAAATCATCATGCCCAAAACCATGTGCAAAACATGCACAAAACCATAGGTAGGTCCGCCCACCTAATATAGGGTCCAAAAAAAAAATTATGGGGCGCTGCCCCAGACCCCGTGTAGGGGGGCTACTTCCCCCCCACGCATGAGGCTAGTCGTGGAAAGAATATAAAACACACCCAACATTCTCCCACTTGTTGTTTTCTTTCCACAGGATAACTTAGTCATTGGTCTAGCCCTGGAACACCCATTGTTTCTCTACACCAACAAAACTTCTCAGTGCTCACAGACTTCGTCAATGCATCTGCAACATTCTTTGAAGTGTCCACCTTTACCAACAACACCTTTTTGTCCTCAACCATATCCCTCACAAAGTGATACTGAACATTAATGTGCTTTGTTTTTGAATGATAAGTAGGGTTCTTTGCCAATAAAATTTCACTTTGGCTGTCACAGTCTATCCTTATAGCTCGCTATACCAACCTCATACTTGAACACAATCTCTGCAACCAAACTGCTTCCTTGCTTGCATGAGTGACTGCCATGTATTCTTCCTCTGTAGTTGAAATTGCCACTACAGACCGTTTCTTGCTCATCCAACTGACTGCACCTCCAAATAGGTTAAACACATACCCACTTGTAGATCTTCTCTGATCTAGATCTCCAACCCAGTCTACATCAACAAATCCATGGATGTCCAAAACTTTGTCCAATCCTAGTCTTTCTTGGTAGAAAAAACCATAATCACTAGTGCTACGCAAATACCTAAAAATTGGCTTCACTTATGTCCAATGCTCCTTTCCTGGTTTTAACATAAACCTGCTCAATACTCCCACTGCATGTGCAATGTATGGTCTAGTACAGACCATTGCATACATCAGGCTACCGACTGCGCTTGCATATGGAACACGTGACATGTCCTCTTCCTCTTCTTGTGTCTTGGGACATTGTTTAGCAGATAGCTTCACAGCTACAGGAATAAGAACATTCACCGGTTTACTATCATGCATATTAAACCTCTGCAGTATTGTCTCGACATACTTCCTCTGGTTTAAGCAGAGCTTCCTCTTTGCCCGATCTCATTTAATTTCCATGCCCAAAATATATTTTGCAGCACCGAGATCCTTCATGTCGAATTTGGAGGACAATTGGGTCTTCAAATCCTGGATAATTTCTTTGTCATTTCCAATCAACAACATATCATCCACATACAAGACTAGATAAATAACATGGTCACCAATTAATTTAAAATACACACAAGGATATGCTATGCTTCTGGTGAAGCCAAGTCTCTATCTATATGTATCAAATTTCTTATACCACATCCTTGGCGACTGTTTTAAACCATATAGAGAATTTTTTAACCTGCATACCAATTCTTTCTTACCCTTCACCGCAAAAACTTCAAGTTGCTTCATGTAGATCTCTTCTTCAAGATCCCCGTGAAGAAATGATGTCTTCACATCCATCTGTTCTACCTCAAAATCAAAAGCAACAACAACAAATAAAAGTAATCTAATAGAAGCTACCTTGGCAAGAGGAGAAAAAATATCACCAAAATCAATTCCCGACACTTGGGAATAACCTTTTGCTACCAATCAAGCTTTGTATTTCTCCACCTTGCCTTCTGCATTCATCTTCTTCTTAAACAACCATTTTCTTCCAATGGGTTTCCTTACACTCGACAACTCCACCAAATCCCAAGCCTCTTTTTTGTCCAAAGATTCCATTTCATCAACCATGGCATCTTTCCAAAATTTTCCATCCTCTGAATCTACTGCCTCCCTGACAATTTTGGGATCATCATCAGTAATAGATAAAGAAAATTTTGAACAAAAATAAGATGGAATATACATTTCTGGTTGCCTTCTTTCTCGAACTAATCTTCTCACAGCTGGAGTTTGTGGCTCTTTATCTTCTGATTCTTATTCTGGTGTAGAGTCTGATTCTTCCTCCTTTAGCTCAAACTCTATCTTCTCAGGTTCCTTTGGTAGGACTTCATGTTTAATAACATATTTCACCTCTCTAAACACCACATCTCGGTTGAACACAACCTTCCTTGTTTTTGGGTTCCAAAGCTTATAACCTTTTAAACCATCCTTATACCCAATAAAGATGCACCTTTCAAATTTACTATCCAACTTAGTTATTTTCTCCTTTGAAACATGTACATATGAATCACATCCAAATACCCTCAGATGTGAAAGTGATGGTTTCTTACCATTCCATACCTCATGTGGAGACTTATCCTCCAATGTTGATGAAGGTGATCTATTAACCAGGTAACATGCAGTATCCACCGCCTCTGCCCAAAATTATTGTCTTAACCTGACACCACTAAGCATGCTTCTTTCCTTTTCCATAAACGTCATGTTCATTCTTTCTGCAACTTCATTTTGATGAGGTGTGTATGGATTAGTCTTCTGTCATGTTATACCACACTTATTACATAGCTCTTCAAATTCCTTCTTGCAGAACTCTCCACCATTATCTATCCTCGGCACCTTTACCTTCTTTTCTGTCTGTTTTTCCACTAGAGCCTTAAATTCTTTAAACCTGTCAAAGACTTTAGATTTATTCCTTAGGAAATATATCCATGTATTCCTTGAGAAGAAATCTATAAATAATACATAGTACACAGACTTACCCAGTGATGGAACCTACACAGGTCCAAACACATCACTATGCACAAACTTTAATATCCCTTTCACCCTCTTAGCACTAGAGGGGAAACTCACACGATTCAGCTTCCCATATACACAATGTTCATAGAAATTGAAATCTAGAGAGAAATTAGACACAACTTCTACCATACCATTACCATGAAGTATTCGAAGGCCCTTCTCTCCAATATGTCCAAGCCTTTGATGCCATAGCATGGTCTTTTCTCCAGAGACCACTAGATTTTCTACTTCACTTTCAGGAACCACAGAACTATTGCACCCATCAATAAAAGTATACCCAGAAGCTTGTAAATAGTTCCAATACGAACTCCCCGCATCAATACCAGTGTTCCCCGAACCATCTTACAAGTATCTTTCTCGAACACTATTTTTACACCTGCATCATCCATCTTGATTACATAAATAAGATTTCTGCTCAATGCAGGAATATGCAGAACACCCGAAAGTGTTCTAATCCTTCCACCTTGCAACCTCATCTTGACTTTTCTACATCTAATGATTCTAGCCTTCCTATCATCCCCTAAGAAGACATCACCACCATAATATTTCTCATACTCACATAACCACTCCCTATGGGGAGTGAAGTGAAAGGATGCACATGAGTAAATAACCCATGCCTCATGATCTACATGTGTACTTGAAGAAGAAGCCAAGTACACATCCCCACCTTCATATGAGGTGGTTTTTGCCTCTACATAAGGAGCATCATCAGATCCCTTTCCTTTCTTAGGAGATTTAAACCTACTGTCCTTTTGAAGCACCCTTCCTTTCCGCATTTCCAGCACACCTTTACAGGTTTTCCTGGAGATTTAGATCTCCCTCTAGATTTAGATCTCCCACTCGAGGACTTATTTTTGTTTCTATTCTGGGACTATCCTCATACAGACAAGGCATCTCCATTCTAGCCCTCCAGTTTTTTTCATCTCATCTCCTCTGATAGCAAGGATGAGACTATTTCATCAAACTTCAAGGTAGTTGTATTGCTAGCTATTGCAACAACCATACTATCCCACGAATCTAGTAGAGAACACAACAAACTGATGCACTTATCTTCATCTGAAATTTTAATATCAACAAATAACAATTGACTTACCATAGTATTAAATGCGTTCAAATTCTTTGTCACTAAGTCTCCATCCTTCATCCTCAGGTTATACAACTTTTTCCATAGGAACAGTTTGTTCACCAGAGACTTAGATTGGTACAAAGTCCCTACCTTGTCCCACAAAGCCTTCACCGTATCCTCCCCTGATACATTCAACAATACCAAATCTGAGATACACAGCCGTATTGTGCTCTTTACTTTCTGATCCAACTTCGATGAGTTTTCATCTCACATTGTCGTTGGTTTAGTACCCGGATCTACCGCGATCCAATGTTCTTTATCCACCAGTAGATCCTCCATCTTGAGTTTCCACAACTCAAAACTCTGACCATTAAATTTCTCGATCTTTATATTTCCACTACTTTCCATTTTCTTTCACCACAAGAATCAATCCTGCAAATCTCCCACTAAATAGGGTCTAACACAGGCCTGAGAAAAAACCCTCAACTGAGCGAAGGCATACCCTTGAAGCTGAAACAACTCTCATACCAAATGTAGGTTTTAACCCTGTACCAAAATTACCTGCAAACAAATTATTAAAAATAGAAAATATATAATGGCGAGAAACACAAAACAAATACACATAGATTTTACCCTGGATCCCAAAATTGGGACTACCAGATTGATTTTTCATTATATTCCTTTCATTGTTACAACACATATATATACATTCTGAAGCATTCATAAACCCCAATCCATTAAGCCTGGATTAGAACATAACCATAGTTCCCTTGACTAGATCTACAAGATACCATGGACAGAAAACCATCATGCCCAAAACCATGTGCAAAACCCATGCACAAAACCATAGGTAGGTCTGCACGTGAGGTTAGTCATGGAAAGAATATAACACACACCCAACATTTTTGTTAAGAAATTTTAAAAGTTTAATTTAGGAGTGAGTTTTGATTTTTTTTACAAATAAGTTGGAGAAGTTATTTTCTAACATAAGTTTAGTTTTTAGTTCCCTTATATTGTGGAGAAGGGGAAATGATTCACATTCCATGACTCTTGTTTGTCATAGTTTTTTTCTTTTTGGGGAATAAAGAGGAGTGTCTAGAAGCTCTCGAGGGAGAGGAATAGAGGAACTCGTTGTTTCTCTGTGTAACTATAATTCTGAAGTTGTAGACCCGCCTGTACTTACCAATATGTGTGAATTAGAAGGTATTTTTGTGTGAATGGCGTAAATGAACAACAAATCGCACTGTGAGTTTGTATGGTTTGAGATTGAATCGAAACCCTATGATTAAACCAAATATATTTGTTCTTATGAACTAATATTAATTGCATTTTTATTCCTATGTGTTTGATCATTTTGAGAGCATGTAACTTGTTGAATCGATTTACATTAATAATTTGTACATTATGGCTGCAGTCGTTGTGTGATTTTTTCATTTATATTTTGTATTCTTGTTGTATCGGTTTCAAATACCGTGGAGTAATTCTCATTCCTTTTTGGAATAGTGAATGAGTGGATTTTTTCTAGCAAATTGAACGCTAGTAAACTGAAATAGAGTACCATATTTTGAATATGGTCAAAACCTCGGTTAGATTGGTTTTTCGACTGTCAAGTTTGAACTAATGTTGCAAACTTCGGTAAAGAAAGGCAAAGTAAATTGTTTACTATATTGAGTAGCAAGTCAAGGACATTGAGAGTTGGATTGGGAAAGAGCTAAGTCGATTCATCTTCCCCAAAATCATTGTATAGAAATTTGACAGCGTGCTGCCAAATCATTTTGTAGCAAACAACATTACCAAATCATTATGTAGAGACTACACAATTAATTAGAAAATGGATGCTACCAAATCATTTCATAGCGATTGTGGAAAAAAAAGAAAATTATTGGAGGATTGCATTTCGGATTGAAATCTCCTTTTAGCTTGCCCGTTGCACCAATAGGTGGTTGGCGGTTTATTGCTAGTGTGTTTGGTGCGAGGGGGTCGCAGGTTCAAACCCCGCGGACCTAAATCGTATGAAATTTTTTAATTGAAAACAAAATGGTTGTTTGGTCGACGCCACCTATCCGCCAAGTTTGGAGTTTGGGGTTTTGCTGGCCCGCCAACCCATTACCACTTTCCTTTGCCAAACTTAACCGTGACCACCAACTTGTCTTTGAATCCACCAAAAATAGTCTAGACTGCCAACTTATCTCCTGCTAGTCACCCTGCCATATTTGGCCAAGGTTGATCGACCAACCACATGGTGCCACGTGGCACCTTGTGATTAGGCCACGTGGCACCCCATGATTGGGCCACTTATTATGCCCAGTCATGCACATGTATCATGTCCTAGTTGGCCCAGAAGATTTCATACTCGTTGACAGAGATTCCATGTGGTGGCTTGTGGGAGTGCCAGGTGGCAGTCTGTGGGGCCTACCTACACAAAACTTTTACTGTTTGACAACAAATTTAGATGGTTATAACTTTCACATACGGTGTAGGATTGACATGTCATTCACGCCATTGGATTCAGAGTGATGAGATCTTTGATTTGAGCTAGGTTTCAGTGAGATTTGAGGACTTTGAAATTTTGGCCTTTTGGGATAGTCTTGGATCAGTTGACCTCATCCTTGCTTGGGGGTAGTATATGCAATGGATGCCTACAATTGGGTGGAAAGTTTCTCTATCAACAATTGATTTCCTTAGACCAATTTGTTTTAAAGGTAAGTGTTCCATCTCTTTAATGAAATGTTATATAATTCTGTTGATTAAGCTTGTTTGTTGTTTATGTATGAAGTTGCATACATAATTGTTGCAAATGTTTTTTTAAATTTGGAATTCCCATATAGTTTATTTCCTCGAGACATACGTTATGCATTTAAAGTTGGATTGTGATGGGCACATCTAATTCAATTCATTTATGCATATTCAATGGCTACATGTTAGATGCCAATATGAAGTAGGGTTTTTAAATAAACCATCAAACTTTTTGATTTTGAATGTTGTTCAAATCCTTTGACCAAATTTAAGTCCTTTTGTTGATGTTCAAAGTGTTCAAGGATCGTAAGCCCCCATATGCTGAAATTTGAAGTATTTACTTGGAATAAGGCTATCGATCTTTGCTTGTTATGGGTTAATTTCATTATTTAATCCAATTGGGTGATACTTTGAAATTGGTTGATGAGTTTTTTCAAAGTCGGCTTGATGGCCTTGTTCTATTTTTCAAAGCGGTTTGACTTCACATCTTCAAAAGAGGCCTAATGAATAGGGCCAAGCTTTTTGAAAGTGTTCAGTGGGCAATTTTTTGAAATGACTCAACATCCTATTTCCTTGTATTGGGTATATATTTTCAAAGCACCCACCAGTCAATCTTTTGAAATGGCCTAATGATCTATTTCTTCACATTGTGTGGATGTTTTGAAAGAACATAATAGATAATATTTCAAAATGGCTCAATGGTCTAATTCCTCACATTGAGCAAGACAACACTCAATAATCAATCTTTTGAAATGGTTTGATGGCATATTTCCTTGCATTACATGGATCTTACAAATGCCCCTAATGGGATTTTTATAAATGGCCTAATGGTGTATTTCCTTACATTAGGTAGATAATTCAAAAACACCTATTAGGAAATCATTCAAAATTACACAATGACCTATTTTCTTACATCAAGGAAATGTTTTGGAGGCATTGAATGGGTGATCCTTCTGAATGACCCAATGGCCTATTTCCTTTGTATCATGTCAAACTTTTGAAAGGGCTATAATTCAAGAAAATGATTGATTGTTTTATGCTATTAAAGTGATTCCTTTAAATGGCCTTAATGGAAACACGAAAAGGGTGTTGTACAAGGTCTTCTATCCAAACAAAGAGGATTAGTTCAAATGTGAATGAATTCACAACCTTCATTGGAAAAAGACAAACATTGTACCCCTCCTGAAGTGTGGTGATAGAGGGAGATAGTTACATGGAAACCTTGATGTATTCATTGTTATTATGGTGAAGAAAATACTAAACTAATTTTTAATTATGCCAATTTTTTAAATTTTATATAATCATTATGGAATATATTTAAAATGGTTATATACTAAGATTGAATTAATTTTAATAAAACTAATATAATTCATTTATTTTTGAAAGGTTGTTGGATCTACTTTAGGTGGTTGAAATATAGTTTGTTATCCTCTCCATTGTAGTATAGATCTTACTTGAGGTGAAGGATGAGGTGAGAAATTACATATGTTTAGTTTTTGTTTTTTTAATAGAATTTAATTTTGTTAAATGTTTTTCGGTAAATGCTATATATTAAACTAATTATATTTTACAAAATTGTTTATTTATATTTATCCATATAAATATAAGTATTAGTGTAAAAGAGATCAAGAGTAAATTTAACTAGTCATCATCAATATTGTTGTCTATTTGGTTAATTAGTTGTAGATGTTTGGTTTGCAAGTACAACAATCTACATAAATGAGAAATATCATTCATGAAAATCTTGTTCTTGCTCACTTAATATTTGATGCCATCTATAAATATCACTATTATTTATAGGATGTCATCAATATTATGATGCTATTATTAGATTTGAAAATTGTATATATTATTCATTCAATTAATTACTTTTATATATATATATATATATATATAAGCAACGCAAATATGTAAATTTTTAATATTTAAAATAGAAAATAAGTTAAAAAAATAATAAACAAATATATAATAAATTAATATTAAAAATAATAATTATATTTATATATATATAGAAATTTATTAAAAAAATAAATAATTTAAGGATTTAAAATTGGAAATTAAAAAATATATGAAAATTTAATTAAAAATAATTATTATTTCTTATACCAATAATATTTAAATAAATAAAATATATGATCCAAAAATTTATATTAATCTAATAATATATAAATTGAATAATAATAATAAAATTAAATTTATTAATGAAAATTATTTAAAAAACAAAATTTATATTTATGCGTTGTATTTAAGAAAAAATAAATATTAAAAAAATCACCATAAACTCGAATGTTATGTGCACCGTAAACTCAAATGTTATTATGGCTCAATATATTTTGCACCAGTATATTTTACTACACATGATGTAAACTCAAATGTTATTATGGCTCAATATATTTTGCACCAGTATATTTTACTACACATGATGTAAAATGTAGAGCATTCTGTACATTGTGTAATTCATTTTGCCTGTGATTACATCTCTATGAAGATTAATGACACAGCGCTCTTTGCGGGGTGTGGCGAGCACCGTGGCCATCTGATCTTAAGAAGTTCTCTTATATTATACAACTCGCTGCAGCTTTATTCATTACTGTTTTCGCTGCCTTCTTCTCAACTTTCATAACGTGGAGTTGTCTACCCAGGCGGAGGAATTGCCCGGTTTTAGTTGTCGCCTAGAAAAACTTATGACTCCAATCGCCGCCAATTCCTCCGCAAGCCCCGGCCAACTCCGCCACCCTCCGCATTTAATGACATCTAACAAGAGTTCCATCACCATCTTGCCGCCATTCACACCTCAATTCGAATTTGGGAATTAACCACGGGCTGCATTCTACCCGACACTTCCCTGCAGCTCACGAGGTCACCAGAACAAGTGGAAACTGGACTCCTGGGCTCGACTCCTACGACACTTCCCTGCAGCTCACGAGGTCACCAGAACAAGTGGAAACTGGACTCCTGGGCTCGACTCCTACTCCTCGGAGCTTAATCCTTATGATGCTTTGATTGGGTTTCTGGATTAGCCCCCCATTCAGTTCTCTGCTACTTGATGGGGCGCTCCAAAAAGTTTCGAAGTTCCTCAGCAATTCTCTTGCAGTGATGAATAGTATTGCGATGGTGGGGGATCAACGTGTAAGTTCTCTTTCAGCAAGTAATGGCCGACGCCTGTTGAACGATCCATCTCATGCCAGCGAATTGTATTCTGTGAAGAACAGTTTGCCTTCGTGGCTATTTCTGACCAATCGTCGGCTTCTTCACGGCCCTCCGGGCAGAATAACGGCGGACGCAATCGTGGCGCAAGATGGTAGCGGGAATTACAAGACTATCATGGATGTAGTGAACGCTACTCCTAGTAAAAGTAAGGGAAGACATGTAATCCATGTGAAGGTGGGAATCTACGAGGAGAAGGTTACAATGGTTAGAGGAAGTAGTTCAGGATCAGGAAGAAGAATGGGCTTTATTTGACTGTACAGGATAGGACCTGGAGTGATCTTATGCTTGAGAATGGCACATGGAGTGATCCTATGACTGAGCATGGCATAGACATTGGATTGAACAGTAAAGGAAGTAATGGTGTAAGGATGCAGGGCATATTTGAGAGCTTTTTTTTCGGTAAGAAAAAAAGTTGTATATATTTGAGGGCATATTTGAGGGCGTTTATGGGAACCAGCTGTGGACTTCGCTGGATAAAAGGGAGAAGGAGATGAAATTGGTGTACAGTGGGGTAATAGTTGGCGGGATCCAACCCGTGATCCCGCCAAGTACTACCCCACTGTTCACCAATTTCATCTCCTTCTCCCTTTTGTCCAGTGAAGTCCACAGCTGGTTCCCATAAATGCGCTCCCTCAAATATATATAGCTTTTTTTCTTACTGAAAAAAACGCTCTCAAATATGCCCTGCATCCTTACACCATTACTTCCTTTACTGTTCAATCCAATGTCTATGCCATTCTCAGGCATAGGATTACACCATGTGCCATTCTCAAGCATAAGATCACTCCAGGTCCTGTCCTGTACAGTCAAATAAAGCCCATTCTTCTTCTTGATCCTTAAATGCTTCCTCTAACCACTGTAACGCTCTTACCATCTCCAACAAGCACGATACCTTCTTTGGAGACGGTAACCTTCTCCTCGTAGATTCCCGCCTTCACATGGATTACATGTCTCCCCTTACTTTTACTGGGAGTGGCGTTCACTGCTTCCATGATAGTCTTGTAATTCCCACTACCATCTTGCGCCACGATTGCGTTCGCCGTTATTCTGCCCAGAGGGCCATGAAGAAGTCGACGATCGGCTGGAAACAGCCACGAAGGCAAACCGTTTTTCACAGAATACAATTCGCTGGCATGAGAGGGATCGTTCAACAGGTGCTGGCCATTGCTTGCTGAAAGAGAACTTACACATTGATCCCCCACCGTCGCAATACTATTCATCACTGCAAGAGAATTGCTGAGGAGCTTCAAAACTTTTTGGAGCACCCCATCGAGTAGCAGAGAACTGAATGAGGCTAATCCAGAAACCCAATCAAAGCATCATTAGGATTAAGCTCTGAGGAGTAGGAGTCAAGCCCGGGAGTCTGATTTCCGCTTGTTTTAGTGATCTCGTGAGCTGCTGGGGAGTGCCGAGTAGAATGCAGCCCGCAGTTAATTCCCAAATTCGAATTGAGGTGTGAATGGCGGCAAGATGGCGATGGAACTCTTTTCAGACGTCATTAAATGTGGAGGGTATTAAATGTGGAGGGTGGTGGAGCTGGGCGGGGCTCGCGAAGGGTGACGGAGCTGGGCAGAGGAATGGGCAGAGGAATTGCCGCCTACCGGAGTTGGAGGTTTTTTCGGGCCGCGACGGAAACCGAGCAATTCTTCTACTTGGATAGACTACTCCAAAAGCTTTACATTTTGTTTAATTTTGTAATTCTGAGTATACTTGTATCAGAGGAAAATAAGTTAAATACCATTAAATAGGCTCGAGTTACCAACTCATATACCGTACACATAACATTCAAAAACACTTGATGCACAAGATTCAATTTACATTCAATGCTCCATACATATGATTTAAACCAATGAAAATGAATTATAAACCCAACACATATATATAAGTGACACCAACCTTTAATGAACATATCACAAACTTCAACACAGAGCAATTATGACAACACCAACATATAATATGAAAAGACATTCAATGCAGAACATCATCATAAACTTAAGGAATATATATTATAAACTAAAGAGAATAATAAACCGAAGGGGTTAATACCATAATTTTAAGGGAATAATATGCATCTAAGGGAATAATATGAATCCCAAGGGAATTATATCAATCTCTTGGATTTATAATAAAACCCTTAGATTAACTAAGGATTCATATTTCCATTCTATAATATTATTCATATGGTTTGTAATTAATATTACTTCTTAGGGTTTAATACTATTCCTTAGGGTTTATAATTCCTTGGATTTTTAGCATTAAACCCAAGGGATTATAAAGTCAAGGGAATAATATTAAACCCAATGAATTAATATTATAAACCCAAGGTACATATAAACCCTAAGATAAATATTATATACCCACGAATAAAGATGGTTGACCATGTCCAACCATGTTTATTTTAGGGTTTATAATATTTATCTTAGGGTTTATATACATTGGGTTTATAATATCAATCCTCAGGATTTAATATTATTCCCTTGGGCTTTTGATATTAATAAATTGGGTTTATTATCCCTTCGGTTAATATTAATCCTTTGGGTTTATAATCCCTTGGGGTTTTAGTATTGCACCCTAGGAATATGAACCCTTAGATTAATAGGCCAATGGATTGATATTATAAACCCAAGGGAATAATAAACCGAACGAGTTAATACTAAAACCCCAAGGTATTATAAACCAAAGGGACTAATATTATTAATCCCAAGGGGATAATATTATAAATCCAAGGTATATAAACCCTTGGTTGACCATGATTTATGTTGAACCTAAGGGATTAATATTATACACCTATGAATAATATTATACTCTAGAAGTATGAATTCTTAGATTAATATACCCAAGGGATTGATATTATAAACCCAAGGTAATAATAAACTCAAGGGACTAATACAAAAAACATACAAAATATAAACCCTAGGGTCAATAGAATTAATCCCTTGGGTTAATGATCCCTTGGGTTAAAATATTCCCTTGGGTTTATAATATCAATCCCTTGGGATTATTAATCTAAGGGTTCATATTTCGAGGGTATAATATTATTCATAGGGTTTGTAATTAATATTAATACCTAAGGTTTAATATTATTCCATATGGTTTACAATTTCATGGATTTTGAGTATAAAAACCAAGGGATTAGATGGTTGAGCATGTTTGACCACGATTGATTTTCAAATCGAGAGAATATTTGCCACAATTCGACATTACACCAAGGTTGACCATGGTTGATTCTCATATTGAGGCAATATTCGTCACAATGTGACGTTGGACCGTGGTTGACCATGATTGAATTTATAAAACATGGTTGACCATAATTGCTATTATAGACCCAAGGGAATAAATAAACTCTAGGGATTAATACTAAAAACCCAAGGGATTATAAATGTAAGGGAATAATAATAAACCCTAGGAATATGAGCCCTTACATTAATAAGCCTAAGGGATTGATATTATAAACCCAAGTGAATAATAAACCCAAGAGATAAAAATTATAAACCCAAGATATATAAACCCTAAGATATATATTATAAACCCTAAAATAAACATGGTTGACCATGATTAATTCCACATTGAGACAATCCTCGTCACCATGTGGCGTTGGGCCATGGTTGAGCATGCTTGACCATGATTAATTTTCAAATTGAGATAATTTTTGTCACAATGAGATATTCGACCATGTTTAACCATGGTTAATTCTCATATTGAGACAATATTCATCACAATGTGACGTTGGAAAATGGTTGACCATCATTGATATTATAAACCTAACGGAATAATAAACCCTAGGGATTAATATTAAAAACAAAAGGGATTATAACTCTAGTAATATGAACCCTTAGATTAGTAAACCCAACAGATTGATATTATAAACCTATGGCATAAAAATTATAAATTCAAAGTATATAAACTCTAAGATAAATAGTATAAACCCTCAAATAAACATGGTTGACGATGGGTCACTGCCATATTCATACAATTCTTGTCACAATGCGACATGGGACCATGTTTGACCATACTTGCCATGATTGATTTTCATATCGAGACAATGTTTGTCACAATGTGACACTGGACCATGGTTCACCATGATTGATTTTCATATTGAGACAATCATTATCACAATGCGACATTTGACTATCGTTGGCTTTGATTGACCACGGTTGACCATGATTGATATTATAAACCCGAAGAGTAATAAACCCAAGAGATTAATACTATAACCAGAAGAGATTATAAACCCAAAAAATAATAACCCAATTGATAAACCCATACATTAATAAAAAACAATAATAATAAATAATAATTATTAATTAATTATTAGTAATTAATTAAAAATATATTAATTATTAATAATTAATTAATTAATATTAATAATATTATTAACAATAACAATAAAAATAAAAATATTATTAATAACAACAATGTTAACAATGTTAATAATATTAATAATTTTAATAATATTAACCATAAAAATAATATTTATATTAATAAAATAATATTGGTATTTACATTGCTCTCTTTATTTAAACATATGTCAAATCTGCTTTTCTCTCTTATTTTGATGATAACCGCACAAGAAAGATCAGTCTTATTTATTTATTATTTTTTTAAATTCAATATATTAAATAAATTATTATTATTATTTTTATTATTTAATAATAATAATAAATAAATAAATTATTTAATAAATTATAATAATTATTAAAAATATTATTATTAATTAATAATAATAATATTAATTTATATTTATAATTATAATTATAATCAATCGTACCAATAATTTAAAATTTTCTGTAAAACTATTTTATATTTTATTAAACTTAAAAATATATATTAATTATTAAATAAAATTAATTGGTATTTTTAATAATATTTCAAATATATATAATCTGAAACCCTTTTAAAACAACTTCAATACACGTAAATACTTATAATAAAAATAAATTATATCCTTATAACACTTGGCTTCCCTAATCTCCTAAAAACTCCTTAGCATCATTCCCAAAGTGTCATCTTTTAAAGATAAAAAAATATCTGTAATTATTATTTTTATATTTTAATTTTAATAATTTATTGGTTTGCAAAATAAATTAAATAAAATTATGTTATTGAGCTATGTAGCGTGAGGTGGCCTTTGTAATACCTCGCTTCCTCTTGACGTACCTGAAAAGCCGCCAATTGTAGTCACAAACTCTCGCACCGGTCATTTGCGTAGAGACGTTTTCCCCGTATTTTCCGCATTTGTTAGGGTTTAGGTGGCATATAGTAATGAGAAAGAGTTAATCAGTCATATATTGGGTATTTAATGTTTAAATATATGTGCGTAAGTTAACGTGATAACGAGGGAGCGGGTAAATTCGGCATTAAATAATATTTGCGCGCTTCCGTGTTATCGGGCTAACTTGCGCGCATATATTTGAGCATTAAATATCCAATATATGGCTGGTTAGCTCTTTCCTATAGTAATGTGTCAGATGGCAAAGACGGCGGACAACGCGCACAAATTTTCGTGCAGACGTTTTCCCCGTATTTTCCGTATCAGTTAGCTTTTAGGTGGCATATAATAATGCGAGCGAGTGGTCTTTTATTGAGTGTTTTCCGGAAGTTTTTTAGGTGAGTGTTTTGAGTTTAATTTTTTTTATAAAATTTGGTAGATGGTATATAACAATGTTAGTTGTTTTTTAGTGAGATTTTTTTGAAAGTTTTTTGGGTGAGTTTTTATGGTTTAATTTCAATAAAATTTTGTAGAAATTTATTAAAATCACAAATTTGGTGGGTAACCCCTGCACAATGGAAGTGTCCCAAGAGTTTTTGAGGGTGCTGAATACATATACACAGTCAAAATACTAGTTTAAATAACATAAATCAAGATTTTACCTCAAAAAATTGTTGGATAAAGTCCAAAAAATAGCAGTAAAGACAACTCCTATAATAATGTGCCAGAAGGCAGAAAAGGCACACAAAGATCAATATACACAGTAAAAATCTCAGCGTAAATAACACAAATCAAGATTTCACCTTAATTTTTTTCGCCGGATTCCCTCACCGGAAAGTCCAAAAGTCACAGTAAAGCCAACTTCTATAATAATGTGCCAAAAGATGGACAAGGCAACAAATCAAGACATAAAAATACACAAATCAAAATTTCACCTCAATTTTGTTCGCACCAAAAAATTAAAAAAATCATAATAAAAACAACTCCTATAATAATAGACCAACAATGCTCACAAAAATCGTAACCCACAAAACGAGACGGAATGAGGTGCATCTGTCACAAAAATCATAACCTACAAATCATAACCCACAAAACGAGACGGAATGAGGTGCATCTGTCCATCTCTTTTAGGAAAGAATATCAAATTTTGGCTCTTAGTTAAAAAGTCAATGTCAATATTTCCGGGGTTAAATTATGAGATTTAAAGTCTAAAATCTTTGGAAGCATAGGTTGTATGCACCAAGATATATTGGTAGTGGTCTAAATAAAATGATAGTTAAATCTTAGCCAAGATTTGTCAAAAAAATTCCTTATTTCCACCCAAATTATAAAAGAAAAAGGAAGTGAATGGTGGTTTTATAAATAAATTGTCATAAAAAGAAAATTTGCTTGATAAATAAAGATGTTATGGGGTGGTTTTTTTTGGTCAAATGGTGGAGGAATTTAGACTAATTGTTGAATTTGTTTTGCCCCTGCTTCCCAAGGTGATTTTCTATCTAAATTTAGTCCTTTCATCTAGGTTACTCTAATGAATTGGTGTGTTGGTGTCCTAACTTGCTCGAGAGGGAAAGGGTTTGGTCTGTTTGTCCTTTTGCGGGTAGGGGTAACCCCCATAGTGAATCAAGTCAACCACCTTGTGATTCTAAGATGGTATTGAGGAAGAGACAGAAGCAGAAGAGGTGGAAGGGGCGCTTCTCAACTTGGTCAGAGAGGGGAACAAAGTTGTTTTCTCACTATTAGATGTCATTTTATTTTAACATAGTTTTGCTAGAAGTGTGTTTGGAGATAAGGGAGCTAGAGACGGAAGTGAGAGAAGAGAGAAATTCGCTCTTAGATTCAAAATTGCTTGAAGAATTGGATGGGTGGGTTGGAGATCCTAGATGCTTAAGATGAAGAAGGGAAAAATACGTAAATTGCTTGAAGACTTGGATGGGTGGGTTGGAGATCCTGGATACTTAAGACGAAGAAAGGAAAAATACCTAAACTCAGTAGCTCTTCATTGGAAAATGAAGACAATGTTGGGCATTGAAGAGTACAACATCTTTACATCTTTGGAATATTTCAAAAGGATTTTGACGAATCTACACTTCTATGTTGATGGGATTTATGTCTGCCTAAGGCAAATAGAGAGCCATATTCCTTTTGAATCATATGGAGACCTTAGTGAACCACTTGGATCAAGTGCACATACTCAAGTAACATACTCAAGTAAATGTATGTTCATCTGATGGTGACCAGTGAAGGTGGGTGGAGGGGGCAATGGTTTGGTGTACTCGCTCAATTTATGATATCATGTTCTAGCCTGGCCCTGAGTTCTATCTTGGGATTATGACAACATATAAAGTCACAACCTTAGTTTTTTTGTAGTCATGGTTTCTTCAAGTTTGCGGTGGTTATCATTTTGGAAAGTCTTGTGTGTTCCTTGGACTATTGCAGCATGGGCATTTGGGGTTGATGTTTGATTTTAGCAAATTGATGTTGGAGTGCTCTTCACAGAATAGGGATGCTTCTAGTTTCACCTTGGAGGTTGTTTTCCTGTGGTTTTGTAGGGGGTAAACTAAATATGATTGTAGAGGTTGCATGCTTGATGGTCTCATGTGCGTAACCTCTCACTAGTTATCGTTGATGTTTAGTCTAAAAGTATGTAAGCCCAAGTGGGAAAGTTTTTATTAATTTCAGTATGTATGTAGTTAGTTTCATCATTCTATCAATGTATTTTAGCTTTCTTCATTAATACAAATATTTAAAAGGCAATTAATTAAATTTTGTAATTAATAAACAAATCCAAATAATTAAATTTAATATTTTTTTTATTTGATTGTAATTTTGCAAATATATTTTTTTAATATTAATTTTTATTTATTTTAATGTTAGATTTATTAAATTTTAAGATATCATAGATTTTTATGTTGTTTTTTACTTTTTATATATAATCTTTTATAAAAATATAAAATTTTGAAATTTTTACATTTTAACTAATTTATTTTTTTTCTAACTTTATATATCTATATATATATATATATATATATTAAAATAATTCTTCTTTTTTTTTCTAAGTTTGGTAGGACTCTCCAATTTTCATGTTTACATGTTCATTATTCACCCCGTTCCAGGGAGGGTAACACAAGATTAGAACCCATGATCCAAGATCTCTGGGTCAATGAGATTCATTTCCACTGCCATCACCACTTAAGCTACCCCAAACCAACAAATCTAAAGTAATTTTAAATATCATCCTTAAAAAGCTTAATTCTTAACCTTTAACACATTTGCTAAACTATATATCTATATATAATTTTCTTCTTTCATTAATATAAAACTATTTTAAAAATATATTTATTAATATAAATTATTATTAATTTTCTCAAACATTTAAATAAGTATAATAATTCTCTTTTATAAGATTATAATTCCACATATAAACATGTTACTAATGAAAATTCAAATTTAATAAAATATACTTTTATTTATTTTTTATGATTGTATTATTTTGTAATTTAAATTTAGTTAATTAATATAAGTTGAATTTTCTTTGAAATTCATTTTTATTTTTTCAATTATTATATTATTCTATTTCTCCTTTAAAGTATTTTTTTAAATTTCTGATTATATTATTTAATTTAATATTTTGATTTAAATTCAGTCAATCAATAAAAATTAAATCTATTTTAAATTTATTTTATTTTTTATTTAAAGGGAATTTTAATATAAAGTTTTAATATTAATTAATATAATTTAAACCTTCAATATAATATAAATATACATTTGAATAATTAATATTAATTTATATTTACTTTAAAATATGTTTATATTTTTCACATTTATAGATATTTTAATTTTCTAAAATTTTTAATTCATATATATTTAATTATTTGTTTTAAAATATAATAGTTACATTACTAGTGTAATTTTCTAAATTTAAATTCAATTAATTAATAAAAAATATTTTACTTGTAAAATCGGTTAGTATCTATAAAATATTTCACTTTTTAAATTTATTATATATAAATAGATATATAAATTTTTATGTAGCTGTTATATTCACTGATATAACTGACAACGTCTTTACATCTCCTTCATAGAGAGGACTACTAACAACTTTTCTTTCGAGGAAGTCTGAGAGTTTCCAATGCAATAAAAATAGAAAACAGGAAAAACCCTCACTACTACATGTAGGGGGGTTTTAAGACAATATTTAAGACAATATTTGAGTCAATTGTCTTAACTTAAGACAAAAAGAAACTCAAATATTGTCTCTAAGCGGGTGTCTCAAAATATAATGTCTCAAATATTTGTCTCTATAAAGATAATATAGGACACATATTATTATTGTCTCTATAAAGACAATTTGATTTGTCTCTCTAGAGACAATTTCATTCGTGTCTCTTTAGAGACAATCACATTTTTTTCTTTTTAGAGACAATTCCATAATTCAAACTATTGTCTCTCTAGAGACAATATAAAAAATAAATGTCCATAATTCAAACTATTGAGTTAAAGATGTTTCGAACGCATGAAGATATGAAAGCAAATTCAAACCGAGAAAAAATTTAAACTGAATGACATGGGAGAAGATCAGTTATTTCCCATGGCACTTACTTTTGCTCTTGCTAGGGCGATTGTTAGGACAATATATAACGCATGGACAGTTGCCAACGTAAAGATGAAGTAGTGGAGCTGGTTCATGCCAGTGAGGGAGACTGGAGGATACTTACCCTTGAATCAAGAGGGAATGAATAATTATCAAACTATCATAAATATCTTGAATCATATCAAATGGACTAACACGATCTAAGTAACATCTAATAGCATTGGGAAATTCGAATACGCAACATAGAGTTTGGTGTCCACCTCAGAACAATGATCGATAGCAGGAGCCATTGATTATTCCTTTTGACATGGAAGCATACTATAAGCCATTCCTTTCGGTATACAAATCTTAGAAATGGGCTTCTCTCCAATGGTCAGTAGAAACGAGATGAATCCCATAAGCATCAGTTCTGCAATCCAAAAAAGACCATTTAAAATGTATTATGTCAGCCGATGTCATGTGATGCAATCTCATTCTGAAATTATGAGAGTTTCTAAAAGATAGACTTGCTACAACGATCTGAATACTTCTTATGAACAACTCTCAGCTTATTTCCTCCCGTATTTAGGTGAAAATCAACCATGAAATACGCACATTCCCTGGAACAATGCACATAAATGTTATTACCTCAATGTACAGAGTTAACAAAATGTGCGTACACCTCCAGACGCTTAGTATGCGCATTAGTATTAGATAAAGATTCAATTCAGACAGGGTGTTAGTAGCTGAGTTCCAACATATAGTTGATCAAGACACAATGTTCTGGCCGTAGCTGATCAACAATGCCTGCCTGTAATTGATGAAGAAATCTAAAATGTCTAGGAGTAGGATTTCTTTAGAAGGGTAAAATCAGTAAAAGCATGATGCTTTAAAAATTTTAAGGCTTACTTCAGGTCTACTTCAGAGTAGCCTGTATGAAGGGTAAGTGTTTTGTTCCAACATGGATCCTTCCTCAAAGTGCATCGAGCAGTGTAGACAGCAGCAACAGCAAGCATTGATGGACTGTAGATAGTCCATGCGCTTTATGGACATATCTTGCCATGCCAAGCACTTAATGTCCAAGAGGCTTATAAAGGGATAAGAGGCAAAAAGAGGAAACAGGCATATTCAACAATAAAATAATAGAACGAACGAGAAGTGAAACACAACCAAACCACATAGCCTCCAATTCAAATATAAGTAGACAATACTGGCATCCGTTGTATGATTGCAAACAACATAAATGTTTTCATGTCATTGTCAATAAAATTGAATGTAGGCTAAGAGCATCATGCTTTGAATTCCCCGAGACTCTAACCAAATATTTTTGTTGAATTTACAATTTCTTTCATCCAATTTACAATTTCTTTCATCCATTAGGACATCAGAACATGCTGGAATAAGAACACAGGACATACTATTCATGTTATTGAATATAACTTTAACACCATGTATAATCATAATTCCAGAAGGCTTGGTAAGCAATAAGAAGCACTATTTCTATACAGTTAAAAAGTGGCCATCAAAAGATTTGACACAAGTTAGCAAGACTGATGGTCCCAATGCACAATTATTTTGCCAAATCAGAAAATACACATCTTTGGGGATGCACACTACTGCAAATCTAGAAATATTTACATTAATCTAGGTGAAGAGAGCAATTCTCCTAGTTAAGCAGATAACTAACTCTTGAAATTCTTCTCTGGCATCTCCGTCACTGTCTTTAAAATTTGAGAATTGTCGTCAGTAATACTTCCTTGTGTCCAGCGTTTTAACATCTCCAAGGCTGCTTTTGGCTGATCCATTAGGACCATATGACCTGCATCATGAACCTGGTGCAGCAAAATAGAAGATTCCGTAAGGAAGAAATTATCTACTTGTACAATGAAATCAAAGATGATCATCGAGTGCCTTTTACCTTGAGAAAACTGAGTGGTCCATAACTGGTTATTAAACTTGCTTCCTTATCGTCTACAAGGAAGGATTTTGTAGGTGCCTTCTTGAAATTCTTACTTCCAGACCAATCCATGGAATTCACCCATCTTGAATTCCCTGAAAGACACATAATTTGAACAATTAACTTTTCAATTTTGAAGATCAGACTGACAAGCCTGAAAAACACAACTGCAAATAAGTTAATAACAGACTTAACACCTAAATCATAAAGTCATTCTCCAAAATAAAAACAATATGTTATATGTATACAGTATCATTACCTAACCAATTGCAAATGAGATCATATTCTCCTGCATAAACTAGCAACTTAACACCATCCTCCAAGAGTGTTGGAATGCCAACTTCCATATTCTGCATCCAGTCAGTAAGCATAGCTTCATAAACCAAGGGGCTACAGGAGACAAATTTTCGGCTGCCAACCCCCAAGGCATCCCTAACGGAACCCTGGTTTAAGTAATTCTCCATATTTTAAAAATCATAGCACAGGCCACCATTGCACTCCTTCCGAACATCATAGTACTGCAAAATATAAAACAAAATAATGAAAACTAATATCGTAAGATATATAAAACAACGATGACAAACTACATTTTAAGATACAAAATGCTGATAAAATAAACATAATGTCTCGCTGTCCAGTATTTAGAATTTAAGTCTTACATTGATATTCCCAGCTAATGCCATAATGGAATTGAAAATTGAGGTGCACACCAAGTATGATGCAAATCATGTGACAATCCCTTCGGTACCTGGCAAGTTATCACACCGGCTATAATCAGAACCTACATTAAGAACCTTCGATAAAGGATCCAGCATAACATCAGCCGTAACCAGTTACTTAAAACACTTCACAAATGGTAACTAAGGATCATAAAGCAAACAACATTTAGCCATCAAGCTTCTCACAATTTAAAACATAGTAACAAGATTTCAATATGAACACATACAAATCTAGTTCAGTAAACAAAGTATACATCTCATAAATATGAAAATATGCATTTTGTTCCAAATTTTAATAGGATTTTAGCCCCATGAAAAAATATTCCTTGAAATTTGATGACTAGTTTATATTTATAGGTGTCTATTTCTGAGATTTTTGGGCTGTTTTTTATGGATTAAAGGTCTACAAGTATCAAATACATGAGATATATTATCAAAAACGATAAAAAGTGGACCATACTACAAAATGTTTGTAAAAACACACAATAAACAAGAATGAACTAACTAGAGGAGGGAAAAGCATCACCTATGCACAATATTTTGAGATCTAGATAAGCCTTCACTACTGTTATGGAAAACGCTTGCACAAACAACTTAAAAAATACATTGAATATTTCAAAAACCACATCAACAAACAAGCCTTCCATAGCGGATAAGTGTTCAAAGCCCTTAACACAAATTTTATGGATTGTACTTGCTCATTATGTACTGAAGCAAACACAGTTCAACCAAGAAGAATGCTAGATTTTCCATCTAAATAATAGATAGTACGATTTGTCAGTACAACAGGGTATTATTAGGAATACAATAAAGAAAAGTAATTTAAAACATGAATGCTAGATTTTATGAGGCATTTTCAAAAGTAGATTTGATCAATGCCACACAGGCTGCTTTCAACAATATAAAAAGTGGTGTCATTCAAAACTTTACCACTTTGTTAGAATCAACTGCCTTTAGAAACCTGAGGAGGAATACATATGGCCGAGTGGGAACTGTAAGCTTGAA
This sequence comes from Pinus tabuliformis, assembly GCA_031772625.1. Taxonomy (NCBI): domain Eukaryota; kingdom Viridiplantae; phylum Streptophyta; class Pinopsida; order Pinales; family Pinaceae; genus Pinus; species Pinus tabuliformis. The sequence continues at coordinate 580,016,640 of CM062812.1, read as the reverse complement.
GTTCAATTGCTTTAAACTCCTGCGAAGAGTTATTATCAATTGATCAGTCAATCTAAATGTTTGGAGACTATGCTGCAATCAATGACAAAGAATTATCAGTTAGAGCTAATTACCATGGCCACTATCTGATGCAGGAGCATCATCTCCGAAAAACACCTTGTATTTTACCTAACCTAGGGGGTTTCATGTTTTGAGGAAATATTAAAATTTCATGTAAATATTAATATTATTTTGAGTGATTAATTAATTATTTGTGAGAAATTGTAAATGTGAGAGAAATTAGTTTCTAGATTATCTAGAATTAATGAGGGAGCCTAAGTTGGAATTAGTTTCTAAGTTTTAGGGATGAGAATCTATCTTTTAGGGATGTTGAGAGATTTAGGGATTTGTTGAGGAATTGAAGGGATAAAGCATTAAATTAGATTACTTTTAAAATTGTATAAATAGGAGGGGGTTTTGAGAGAAAAAGAGATGGAGATTGTGAGTTAGTGTGAGTAGAGAGTGAGAAGGTTTTCTGATTGAATGCCTTCGGGCAGTTTGTAAAGGGCCATCAGTGTCCAATATCAGGCCAAAGATAAGTTTGTAAGTAGTCTCCTTTTGTTTATATGAAAACAATGTTTCAGATTTGTATATAAATTATTGATGGAAGTATATGTATGGATGAATGTATCGGTCGATTGAATATAGTGCAACATGAAAGAATTTGTAAATGTAAGTTGGAAGAGTTAAATTTAATATGGCAATGTTAAATCCATATCTATGAATATCGCTCTGTAGTTTGATTGAATTGTAAAGAGAAGAGTACCAGTAATTTGGAAAATCGTTATGCATGAAAGGCGTTAACACTCTGCATAAAAGGAGTATTTTGAATCTGCCGATTGTGTGAATCTCTATGGTAAAATTATGTTAGTCTAAGTGCGTTCAATAACAGAAATTGATATTTGTTTAATGCGTTGAAATCGAATCTGGGCCTTGAAGTTTCTATTTGGGTCGATTACTTGCAGACTATGTGGTATTATAGTTGACTGAAGTCGAGTTTATGATATTTTGGTGAATCGATCATCTATTTCACACAGTGCAAGTAAAATTGTTGTTCCATTGCTAGCATTCAAAAGAGATGGTGATTTAACATATATTGACAGCGCAGGTTTGAGTTCAATTCAGCAGAAACAAATCTGGGTTGAATTCTTATGTTAATCTGAATAGTTTTGTGATAAATCTCAGGCGCAGAAGATCTAGCAAGAGGGCGCAGAATTTATTTGATACATTGTTTATTTGAATTCATGTTATGATTGTGAATAAAACAGTGAAATGATATGCCATAGGCACGGTCCAGCAATTGAAAGTTAAAGGCGGAACGATGGTTACAAACCAGAAGCACGACATTGAAACAAACCAATTGGCAATCATTGCAAATGTTGAAGCGCCAGACATGGGAAAATTAACGCAGGTAGGCACAGTCTTCAATTAACAATTGTATTGATGCGTTGAGTTTCGAATTAGAGCGCTGGAATGTTGAAGAAATGGTAGTATAACATAAATAATCAAATTCGAATTGTGTGTGATGCAATAGTATTACTTTGCAATGGATATGTTGAAAAGAAAGAGGCGTATGTCTATTTGATAGTTGTGGGCAAACACATTAATGTTAATGCCGTGCCATATTTCTGAGTGTTATTAATCCAGTAATCAACCAGTAATGTGTGTGGTTGATGTCAATTGTGTGAAGGATGAATGGTATTATAATTTTGATTGATTAAATAACGTCCATCTTGTTTAAAAGGACAAAGGTGCACAAAAACAATGAATTCAGAGTTGATTTGTTAATTGAGCTATTGGTGAAGTTGAAATTATTAGTTGGATCAGAGGAAATGAATTCTGGTTGAATATAGAATGGAACTATGGTATTCTCGCATTAAAATCAAACAAATCCCATTGATGTGTGGTGTATAAGATCGATATGTGTGCCACATTGAGTAAGAGCACATTCTTGAGTCCAGTCATAGTTACAGATTTTATTTGTGGGAGCACTGAAATGTTTGGCTGCGTTGAGGAATCATGGTAGGAATGAATTCCTTGAGCATGAATTCAAGGTATGTGTGTGGGTGATTGTTCGTAGATAGATTTGAAGTTTAAACATTAGGCTGCAAATACCTTTTGATGAAAGATATATATGTTGTGGTGATGACTCAAGCCGTTGGAAAGAAATTATAATGTGAGTCTGAATTTAATTTGGGATTGGGGAAAAAAAAATTGGACATTGTCATTAAATAGTGAATGATTTATTTCATTGGGTTTGATTGAAGAGTTTCAAAGTTATGAATTTGCCATGAAGGAGTAAACTTTCATATAGAGAGATTGTGAAATGGTTTCATAACCATAAATAGAAAGATAACTTCTACTATTGGGAAATGTATGAAATTGCTCAGATTGGAATCTTAGTATGGCAGTGATTGCAATGCATGGTTATATGCATAGATAGGGTTTAAAGATTCTGGGGTTTGCAGGCTCAGCCTGCGTCAATTTTGGTATCAGAGCTTGGCTCTGTTGAATGTTTATTTTTTGAATGAGGACAAGAAGGTTTGCTGAACTGAAATGTATTTTGAATGTGTGATGAATGATGAAGATCAGATTTTAAATCTGATATGAAGCATACATAATTGAAAGTGAACATGATTACAGTGAAGGAAATTGCAGAGGCGAATGAAGGACGAGATCAGGCAGGTGAGATGATTTTCTGATTTGAAATTTATGATTGAGGTTTATGGTTGCAGAGAAGACAATGGAATTGAACTTGGCATTCGGCTAAAGGCTGAATAAGGTGGACAATTGCAGTGTCCTGAAGAAGAAGGTGAGTTGAAGAGATAGCCCAGAGAGAGAGCAGAGGAAAGTGCTCAAAAGGTTCCAGAGGCAGTGAACCAAGTACTTACCAAAAGACTGAGTGAGGAGAGCTTGGTGAGGTAAGTGACAACAGAAGAGATTGCTGTCGTAAAGGCTAGTACAACTCATGGTGAGTGAGAAACTCATGGAGAAGATGATCATGGAGGATCAGAGAAGAGGTTCAGAGGAATGCCACAGAGATGAGATGACTGCAGAAGTTCGAGAAAGAGAGATTGCAGTAATAAAGGTACAATTGCAGATACTAGAAGAATGGCTGCAAGAGCAGGAAAACCAGAATAGAGGATGGATCTTTCCACTAAAGGGAAAGAAAGTGAAGTGGAAAAAGCTACAACAGAAAAGAGATCTACAGATAAACATGCAGTTAATGGAAGAGATGAAGAAGCTCGAGTAGATGATGGATGTACAGTTGAAGTGTACACAACTCAGAGCAGCTGAGTTGGAAGAGGAGGTTTCCATTGATCAAATAGAGGAGGAGATCATTGATGATTTCTTGAATTACTGGGCAGATACAGATCAGCTAGATAATGTGAACTCTTGTGTTTTTATAGCTGACAGTTGTGATGTGATTACAGGTTTTGTTGAAGAGGATGCGTAATCTTGTGAAACTGTCATAAGCATGGAAAAGAATCTCTCGGGAGATAAGTACTTTAAAGAAAAAAGCAGTGATGCTTTTGCTGTTACAATACAAGAGGAAGTTCATGTGAATGAAGAAGATGATCAGCTGGTATATGAACTAACGATTAAAGTTGTTGAGACTTGTAGTTTTCAAATTGACAAGTTGTGTATGAATGCAGGGATTGTAAGTGATGGTGATGTTATGCTTCAGCAATGTCACAGAGAAATTGCATTGTTAGAATATTTGTTGAAAAATTCGGAGTATGACAAGGAGATGGCAGAAGAAAGAGTTCAGTACAGTGAACGAGTACAGAAAGATATCATGGAAGGAGATGATGTGAGAGAAATACTGGTTGACAGTCTTGAGAATTCTTCAGAGGATTCTTTGGGCAAAGAGAATCAGCATACTGATGTGCTGATAGTGGAGAAGAATTCAGAACAACATATTGAAGTGTTGGCAAAGGAGGACAAGGCACTGATGCCTTCTGATTTTTAATCTAACAAGTGTTTTGTGAATGCAGGTATTGTTGCAGAACATTTGACTCAGTTGAGAAGTCAAATGAAGGAAGAAGAAGTTGTCTGTTCCAGAAGACAAGAGGGCACGGATGATCAGGTGGCAGTCAGAATAAAAACAAGCATAGAAGCAAGAAGTCAGCAAGTGACAGTACAGATAGAGAAAGTAAAAACTGAGCAAGCCGTCTTAGCTCAGCAGGCAGCAAGAAATCAACAGCCGAGAGATTATTTGGACCGAGAGATTGAAAGTATCAGAAGACTGATGACAAAAGAATCCCGGAAGAGACCAGCAGCAACAAAAAAGAAAAGGAAAGACAACAAGAGAAAGACAACGAAAGATTGCAAGAGCAGAGCAAGTGGAGCACTACAGCACAAAATATGGAAGCCTGGAGGACAACAACAGTTAACAACAGCAGTAAAGCAATTGACAAGCAAAGAAAAATTACAAAATAAAATTTGGGATCCAGGAGGAAATATCCAGACTTATGACCAGGTGGTCATGAATTTTCTTACATGGGGAGTCTAATGCAGGAGCATCATCTTCGAAAAACACCTTGTATTTTACCTAAGCTAGGGGGTTTCATGTTTTGAGGAAATATTAAAATTTCATGTAAATATTAATATTATTTTGAGTGATTAATTAATTATTTGTGAGAAATTGTAAATGTGAGAGAAATTAGTTTCTAGATTATTTAGAATTAATGAGGGAGCCTAAGTTGGAATTAGTTTCTAAGTTTTAGGGATGAGAATCTATCTTTTAGGGATGTTGAGAGATTTAGGGATTTGTTGAGGAATTGAAGGGATAAAACATTAAATTAGATTACTTTTAAAATTGCATAAATAGGAGGGGGTTTTGAGAGAAAAAGAGATGGATATTGTGAGTTAGTGTGAGTAGAGAGTGAGAGGGTTTTCTGATTGAATGCCTTCGGGCAGTTTGTAAAGGGCCATCAGTGTCAAATATCAGGCCAAAGATAAGTTTGTAAGTAGTCTCCTTTGTTTATATGAAAAAAATGTTTCAGATTTGTATATAAATTATTGATGGAAGTATATGTATGGATGAATGTATCGGTTGATTGAATATAGTGCAACATGAAAGAATTTGTAAATGTAAGTTGGAAGAGTTAAATTTAATATGGCAATGTTAAATCCATATCTATGAATATCGACCTGTAGTTTGATTGAATTGTAAAGAGAAGAGTACCAGTAATTTGGAAAATCGTTATGCATGAAAGGCATTAACACTCTGCATAAAAGGAGTATTTTGAATCTGCCGATTGTGTGAATCTCTATGGTAAAATTATGTCAGTCTAAGTGCGTTCAATAGCAGAAATTGCTATTTGTTTAATGCGTTGAAATCGAATCTGGGCCTTGAAGTTTCTGTTTGGGTCGATTACTTGCAGACTATGTGGTATTATAGTCGATTGAAGTCGAGTGTATGATATTTCGGTGAATCGATCATCTATTTCACACAGTGCAAGTAAAATTGCTGTTCCATTGCTAGCATTCAAAAGAGATGGTGATTTAACATATTTTGACAGCGCAAGTTTGAGTTCAATTCAGCAGAAACAAATCTGGGTTGAATTCTTATGTTAATCTGAATAGTTTTGTGATAAATCTCAGGCACAGAAGATCTAGCAAGAGGGCACAAAATTTATTTGATACATTGTTTATTTGAATTCATGTTATGATTGTGAATAAAATAGTGAAATGATATGCCATAGGCACGATCCAGCAATTGAAAGTTAAAGGCGGAACGATGGTTACAAACCAGAAACACGGAATTGAAACAAACCAATTGGCAATCATTGCAAATGTTGAAGCGCCAGACATGGGCAATTAACGTAGGTAGGCACAGTCTTCAATTAACAATTGTATTGATGCGTTGAGTTTCGAATTAGAGTGCTGGAATGTTGAAAGAATGGTAGTATAACAGAAATAATCAAATTCGAATTGTGTGTGATGCAATGGTATTACTTTGTAATGGATATGTTGAAAAGAAAGAGGCGTATATCTATTTGATAGTTGTGGGCAAACACATTAATGTTAATGCCGTGCCATATTTTTGAGTGTTATTAATCTAGTAATCAACCAGTAATGTGTGTGGTTGATGTCAATTGCGTAAAGGATGAATGGTATTATAATTTTGATTGATTAAATAACGTCCATCTTTTTTAAAAGGACAAAGGTGCATAGAAACAATGAATTCAGAGTTGATTTGTTAATTGAGCTATTGGTGAAGTTGAAATTATTAGTTGGATCAGAGGAAATGAATTCTGGTTGAATATAGAATGGAACTCTGGTATTCTCGCATTAAAATCAAACAAATCCCATTGATGTGTGGTGTATAAGATCGATATGTGTGCCACATTGAGTAAGAGCGCATTCTTGAGTCCAGTCATGGTTACAGATTTTATTTGTGGGAGCACTGAAATGTTTGGCTGCATTGAGGAATCATGGCAGGAATGAATTCCTTGAGCATGAATTCAAGGTATGTGTGTGGGTGATTGTTCATAGACAGATTTGAAGTTTAAACATTAGGTTGCAAATACCTTTTGATGAAAGATATATATGTTGTGGTGATGACTCAAGCCATTGGAAAGAAATGATAATGTGAGTCTGAATTTAATTTGGGATTGGGGAAAACAAAATTGGACATTGTCATTAAATAGTGAATGATTTATTTCATTGGGTTTGATTGAAGATTTCAAAGTTATGAATTTGCCATGAAGGAGTAAACTTTCATATACAGAGATTGTGAAATGGTTTCATAACCATAAATAGAAAGATAACTTCTGCTATTGGGAAATGTATGAAATTTCTCAGATTGGAATCTTAGCATGGCAATGATTGCAATGCATGGTTATGTGCATACACATGGTTTAAATATTCTGGGGTTTGCAGGCTCAACCTGCGTCACTATCTGTTCTGACGTGCATTCATTTGGGAAGATGCGGATGAAGTCATTGACCTGTAGCCAAGTATAAACCAGCTCTTATCAATATTGTGTTACCTATTATAATATAATTTTTGTGCAGATTCCAACATAAAGCGTAATCTTCTGTAGGAGTCGATATTGCTGGTGTATGTACTTTTATACAGCCAACAAAGTGTTCTTTTAATTAGATATATACACATCCTTTCTTACAGATGTCAGCAAGTCATCCTACCTGTGGAGGACAGACTTCTTCATATTTGCTAGCTATAAACATTGCAGCGATAGCAAGTAATGGCAAATTCTTCCTTGCAATACTCTGAATAGAAAGGTATCTGTCAATGATGTTCACAGTGAGATACAACGTCTCTAGCATTAATTCCAATTCCAAATGCACCTGAAAATTTTAAGATTTTGATGTCAGGCCTAAGAGATAGACCATATAAATCTCTTTTAGATCTAAGTTTGACAGCAAATGGAAGTTGGAACTAGCATAGGAACAAAGTTGTACCTCCACCAACCAACCAATCTTTAGCCTCCTAAACAAGATTACAGGAAGTTAAAAACTAAGATGCCAAGTGGAAAAAATACAAGCATGTAACATGGACATAGGAAGCACTTACTTCACCACCTTTAGGTCTACCTTGGCTCTTTTCCTGGCAGCCAGTAACTCTTCTAGGATCTCTGGTAATATGCCCTAGGAAACAGGAAAAAGAGCATTCAGTTTAGCATCATCGAAAATGGTCAGCATATGATGGTTAAAAAGTAAATAATGAAATAAGTATCAGCATAGTGTTTGACATGCAAAGACATTAAGGTCTTAGCATCCTACTTTACTTTTAATCCTTTCTAGTAGCATAGCTTCTGGTGCCTATGTTAGTGTTACAACAGTGCAACTGTGCATTATACAGCTGGGATGACTAGGACAGTGTATTGGGATCTCATCCACATAGCAATTTGACTGCTAAATTCTACCATACATGTTAGGGAACCTATCTACTTTTTGTACATTGACGAATCAACCAAATCTGAATCTGAATCTACTAAAAACTTGAAAATATGTATCATAAAAGTAGCCTAGGGTTTATTGTCCATTATCCGAAACTTCTTCAGAATCTCAATTGCTTACTTACCCGTGTTCGAGGACCATCTCACCTCAACTCAGCCAAACCTCCAAGACCAAGAAATAATACATGTCAACTTCACTTGCCAGTTTCTTATTGCACCATGGGATAGAGTTTTTTAAACTAACTGTTAGGACCAGGTAATCTACATACAACACAAATATAAGCATATCAAATTTATCATAATCAAACAAATAATAAAATTTAGGACCTGTAACGGTCTTAGTGATGCCCATAATCTGTAAGTACTCATAAATCCATGAGTACCAAGCACAAGAGGCTACTTTAGCCCAGAAAGGGACTTCTTCAACTTGCACACATGGGTATCCCATCCTAACAAAGATATTATATTTGAACCCAAGCTGAAACAAAACCATGAATCACTCTTCCTGCCACCTGCATCTCTGGCCCTGTCAAAATCCACTAAAGCATGCAGCAACTCAAAGCACTGTGCCAGTGTGCCCTTTAAGTACCTCGCATACCTCAGACCATGGAGCATATTTGCAGCAACCTCAGCTCAACCATATATTAGCAGCCAAGCTAGACAATAAATTGGTGTCTGCGCCCCCCTTGTTTGTGAGACAAGGGATCTCATGCACACAACAATTTGACTGCTAAATTCTACCAAATATGTTAGGGAACCTATATACTTCTTGTACGCTGACGAATCAACCAAACTTGAATCTTAATCTACTGATAAATTCAAAATATGTATCATAAAAGTAGCCTATGGTTTATTGTCCATTATCCGAAACTTCTTCAGAATCTCAATTGCTTACTTACCCCTATTCGAGGACCACCTCACCTCAACTCAGCCAAACCTCCAAGACCAAGAAATAACACATGAGGTGTATATCCTTCATGTCAACTTCACTTGCCAGTTTCTTCTTGCACCATGGGATAGAATTTTTTTAACTAACTAGAATTTTTTTAACTAACTTTTAGGACCAGGTCATCTACATACAACACAAATATAAGCATATCAAATTGATCATAATCAAACAAATAATACAAGTTAGGACCTGAAATAGTCTTAGTGATGCCCTTAATATGTAAGTACTCATCAAAAAACAAAGTATCTTCAAAATTTGTTTTTTTTTTCACACATAATTAGTTTATGTTTGGACCCTCACAACCTAGTGCGCTCCTTAGAAGCTAGAGCGATGCACGTTCAAGTTATTAAAATTTAACACATATCAATCCTTTTTGTCCTCTTTTTGGGAGGCGCTACATTAATTGTGGGTGTGGAATGCTCTTAAAATTTAACACATATCAATCCTTTTTGTCCTCTTTTTGGGAGGCGCTACATTAATTGTGGGTGTGGAATGCTCATCACATTGAACACCCTCCTCATTATTTCTGTCTCCCATTCGCTGAAATTCAACAATCTGCCAAGGTTCAGGAATGACTATTGGATGATTTTGTGCAACAAGCAAATCATCATGTGCTTGTATCTCCTCCCCATGCTCACTCCCAGATGTTTCACCTGATTCCTATACACAACACACTTTAACTTGTTATAATAACATTAAAACCTCCAATTGATTTATTGCATTATTCATATAATATTATAAACAACTAACCTCGGATCCATAACCAATAATTATTTTTTCCCTTCGATTTATCATGTGTTGGCGAAGACCTTGGGAACCATGTAAACAACATATTTTAGGTCTTCCTCTGAAGCTTCCTTTTGAAACTGGTGAACCTACATTAACAAAGATAACCATATCTATAAGGTAAAATAACTAATAAGATACAATTAACTCAACATGACCATGGTTACTTTGCCTAAAATAGAAAATATAATAGATGGAAATATCACTTACCATACCACAACGAATACTATTATATCCATCGGAGCCTAATTTGTGAGATCCAATTTTTGACACCCTAGCTTGGGTTGCTTTTCTTGTATCTCGTAGGCGTCTCTTAGCTCCTCCTTGTGCAGATGGCGTATAGTTTGGATTTCTGAGGACTTTCCTCTTAAACTTGGCATCTTTCATAAGTTCATCCCACGTCACTTGGTCTCTGATCCAAGCTGGACGTGGATACATCAAGTTTTTTGTCAACTTTGTCCTTAAATTGGACCTCTTTGAGTGCATGTATTTACTTGCAATCTGTAAAATAAGTTCCTTATCAAATCCAGGATTACCAAATGCTATTACTACATCTTTAAATAGTTCCTCCTTTTTGGCATTGGCTTGTTTCCTCCAATCCATTTGGATGGTATTTCCAAATAATTCTTCTGCACGACGAAAAATAAAGTGATAAAATTTCAGCCCTTTTTCATCCTTCAAGACATTTCCTTCTGAAGTGAGCAAGATTGTAACTTCTTTCATTCCTTTTGTGGTCACCGATGATATTGTTGTAGTCTTGGGGATTGAGGAAGGTTCCCTTATAGATACATTAGGCACTGTGTCACTTACTTCCTGCATTTACATTGAAATTGTGGAACTATTAAGAACCCAACCAAAATATGAAACTATTTTTCATATCTAAAATAATGATCCTAAACATAACAAATGGAATTATAAAAAAATAAAATAATTTTACCTGTTGATCTGTTGCAGGAGCTACACTCTCCAACAATGACATTTCCCTTAATTGAATTTGTTCAATTATTTCTTGTCTGATTTGAACATTTGCAGGAATACCTCGTAGGAGCCTTAACATTCTTGTTTGTGAGTCTATAAGACTCCTCAAAGAAACTTGTTTTGGTCCTGGTGGGAGAATGCTGACTAGACCCACATTTGATGTAGAGGGAATGTTATGGGGTTCTTGTCTAGGTGTAGATGGCATAACATGACCCTCTATACCAACAGATTGTGTAAAGGGCATGTTATGGGGTTCTGGTCTAGGTGTAGATGGCATAACATGACCCTCTATACCAACAGATTGTGTAAAGGGCATGTTATGGGGTTCTGGTCTAGGTGTATATGGCATAACATTACCCTCTATACCAACAGATCGTGTAAAGGGCATGTTATGGGGTTCTGGTCTAAGTGTAGATGGCATAACATGACCCTCTATACCAAAAGATTGTATACTTGTTGGAGTCACCCTAGAAACATCCTGCAAGGCACAAATATAAATAATAAGATGGGATAACAGATGAATAATGTTGAAATATGTAACTAGGTTCAGTCTTCATAATGACATATCTAATCACAATTCTATGTAATTTATGTAAAAAAAGGAAAAAGAAGATTATTTTTGTTATGACTGAGGCATGGGTTTCATGAACACATGAAGAAGCAAGCCCCATTATAGAATGACAATATCTCAGAAGACTCATTAAAAGAAGGTCATGAAGGTGGAAAATGATCAATGAAATGTAGTGTAAAGTTGCAAATAATCATGGCAACCAAAATACTAATCAGTACAGATAGGTGTCCATGAGGTATGTATAATAATTTTCTTTTAAAGGGTCCATCATAAGATGTAGTAGGGTTGAATTTATGGGTTTATATTTTAAGAAATACGCTAGTATTTAGAAACCTTAATCTTAAGGTATTTGTTCCCTATGATTTGATTTCTAGGGCATGGGATAAACTCTAGAATGACATAAAGGGAAAAGAGTATGATCTAATGTTTGAATTTAAGAAACCCTAAAAAGGCCTCTTGATTACATAAAAACCCTAAAAAAGTAACTTGACATCATGTTTTGGAATAACATATTGCTTGGGTTACTTGTTAAAATAGTATTGTATGTACAAGAAGAAAAAAACAGATGGGGTGATCCATTTGAAGGTATGATGTAGCTCTTCGTAACACCTCATAAATCATGGAGTCGTTGTGCAAAAACTTTATTAAATATATGCCCTAGATTTCTCAACAAATAACATAATCAAACTCACATAAATAAATGGTTGAATCTTACATCTTGCATAACATTAGATTTATATGGGGGCATTAATGATCCCTGCATGCCAACATTGGTTGTATTGAGGGGCATAAATGAATCCTGCATGCCAACAAAATGCACGCTTAGTAAAAACACAAATATTAATAAATATATATAGTGAAATAAGTTAACTAAATGCATAAAAATATTGAACAAGTTTTACCACTATCATTACCTTAGATGTTTTATAAGGTGTTATAGGGGTTGGAATCACTTTAGCAATTTCCTGCATTCCAAAAACATAAATTAGCATAATATAATAAGGAATATAAGATAATTGAAAATATAAAAGACAATATTCAAGCTTACCTCATGCATCATCATAACGGTGTCTTGCCCTCGTGCATTTGTTAACATTTCCATGAAAGTAGTGAATATCATTGAACCCCCCATGGTAGCATCAGTAACACCCATGGGTACATTCTTAAAAAAACACATAATAACATAAAAATAAGAAAACCTTGATCGAAAAACCGATAAGAAAATAGGATTGGTAACACCAAATATGTGTTGAGTGAGCATTGAAGATCTGTCCAACACTTTGAGGCAAGCTTATCAGAGTGTTCTGACAAGCATTTAACTAGTCAGAAACAAACTTTTGAAGTATCATTTTAAAGTTAATTTCTAAAAACAAATCCAACCTCTAACTAAATCAACAACATAAATAATACAAATACCAAAAGCAACATAAGCAACATAAATACTTGGTCTGCCATTTTGTATAGAATAATGTAATATAAATCTACGAAGAAAAGTGTGTGGACACTCATTAGGATCATTACATAAATAAATGTTGAAATATATGACAACGTGTAAAACCATAAAATTATTCTAAAATATGTTGGTTTAAACTTCTATGCATGTAATACTAATTTCATTGAGGAGTTCTCTGGATTATATTACAAAGGGTAATGCACTGTCTTAAATTGTTGTCACATAATGCAAAGTAATCTCTGTAGAATATCTCCTTGCTGCCTATAAACATTACTTCACTATCTCATTGCAGCCACCATCAACTCCAAACCAGACCTTGCTTGCCTCAAAACCCCAAACCATACCTCGAGATGATTTGCTGCCACATAAAAACCTTAGGGGTGATTCGTTGCCACAAACAATCTGTGAAATCAACATTTGAAAAGTAATGCATATGAAGCATATTAAGCATGCATGGAAACTACTAATCAGAGTCCAAAGAATTATTATGGTAGATGAAGCGATATGGTGTGTTGCCTTAGAAGAGCACCAATATGCAATAAAGAACCCTGAAATATGCTTGGAAAATGAAAAGACATAAAATAATGTAGAGCACTGGTGGCAGAGAGGGTATTTATTTTCTTTTGAATAACTAGCAAGGAGCTAGAGATGGAGCTACTAGATAAGGTGGTTAAATGTCTATCGGAAATAGTGAAAAAGCCAGAGTTTCCCGTGGCCAACTATCTAACAGGCTTGAATTTTAAGCTTCAAGATTTTGAAGAGACAGTCCTATTGCAGCAACAACAAAGGGGGAAATCTCAGATATTGGGGATAGTGGGGTTAGGTGGCGTAGGAAAGACAACTTTTGCAAAACATTGAAAAAAGATGAGATTTTAACCCTGTTTTTCATGTGGCCCCATACCTTTTAAAATTGACAAATATATTTGGTGTAAACATGTTGAAACCTTTGCACTACTCTACTAGGAATGGAAAAGAGTATATATCAAGACTATTACATACAAAACAACTAGTACCAAAATGATAATGTTGATGTCACTAAGTTCTAAACATTGAAAATAGATACAATGAAAAGACAAGCACCTAACTCAATCAATATTTCCATACTATTGAAATATATGTCCCCCAAATCTAGACTAGATGACCTAAATTCACTACCCAGTGATAGATAGAGAAATAGGTACTTTGAGGCCAAATGTTTTAAGAAAAAACTAGATGATAACATGGGTAAAAGTATGGAGAATATTGTGAACCCATATGTTAGAAAAATGAGATAGGGAAACTTGTAGTAGAATTAGTGTTGGTAATCTTCCAGTATGAATGTCACTAATAAATTTAGCTCCGATTGTACTCAAATGTTTTTATAAATATCCTCCATAATATTCCAAGCAATTTAATAAAAAGTTTTGAGATCAGAACTAGTTTCAGAAATCAATTTCAAGAGACAAAATCCAATAGTCCTAAGAATAAAAAACACAGTCCAATTCCTTCCTTGTATTTGGGGATTAACACTATCTTCAGGTTGAAATAAATTTACATTTTTCCAATTCCCAAGTGAAATTTCAGATCCATGTTAGAAAATTTGTAAACTCAGATACATCTAACTAGTATGATGTTTGCACCAAAAGAGCCTAGGTTCCTTCTACAACATTCATGGAAATGAGATGAGCCATCATCTCTTTCATGGCACATTAAATAAGGAAACCAACACAATCTCATGTAAATCAAGATCTAGAATGCACCTAGAATAGGAAACTCGAGGATGAATATCTATCTTGAGTTCACACAAATGGTCGATGTATGCATTATTGTAACTCTAAATATCCAACCTAAATTTAAATAGATTTGGCTAATGTATATGTTAATTTATAGAAATGTACTTCAAAGAAAACCCAAGTGCCTAGAGAGGGGCTGATGACATAAAATTGAAAACCCAAATCATGGTTACAATACTTAAATATAAAATGCTATGTTGTTTAGTTTGAACATATAAAGGAACTTACAAGCATATCTTGCATGAGAAGTGTGGGAAGAGGTTTGAAAGAGGGAAATATGGCATCATTTAAAACAATTCTTTTCTCAGAAACCACTGCGTGCAGATTGTTGCATCTTTGAAGCTCTCCTCCTTTCCATTGTCCAGAAAACTTCATAAACCATTTTTTCCATCTATACATAACCATCCTGAGAGACGAAAATAAAGATGGGAATAGACCTTCCATGTACTACCAACTTCAATTCTGACCATTTTGTGTTAAACTCATGGAAGACCGAGAGGCCACAAAATTGGTGCAACCTAAATTTTTAAAATGGGTTTATGAGCAAACTACAGAAAAACCCACAACAGATTGAGAATGAGTAGTTATGTAAGTATAAAGGTCCCCAGAATACAAGGTTCCCATTGATAAACAAAACAAAACCTCAATACCCTTCGAGGGGCCAATAATAATGCAGAAAAGCCACCAAAAATTTAGATTGAGATAGTAAATTGGATTATCACAAATTTGTCTCGTAATCCACGATTCAACTATAGCAAATTATAAGTTTTTTCCATGGAAATAAATCGAGTACTGCTGGAAACACGAGAAAGAACTTGTTGACTCAACAATAAGGTAAGATGAACAAAACACATCCAAAAACAACCAACTCCATCGAAACCTTTCGAGAGGACACACGAGATTCTGGGGGGTGCTGCTGGTCTATAGTAGCATGTGTAGGAGGATCAACCTCGTGACATTTTTCTAACATTTCCCTGAAACGTTTCATGACCTCCTCATACTTATTAGGTGGATCAAAGCCGTGGAATTTCTCTAACATTTACCTGAAAATCCTCATGATCTCTTTATACCTATTGAGCGTAAAATGGGCCATCATTAAATGATTAAAAGTCAATGTACTCAGTGTCATCTCAACCTCGTAGATGGTTTTCAGCATATCGAACCAGGCTTCCATGTCCAACCTAACAATGAGTGCTCAAAACTATGTTATATGTAACGAGATTCCATATAACACCAGGTTATTTAATAAATTTACAAAGAGAAACAACATTATGCCCTAATAAACATTATTGCCCTAAATTTACACTCAAATTCAGGACGAAAGGGTTAAATGTCTGTCGGAAATAGTGAAAAAGCCAGAGTTGCCCGTGGCCGACTATCCAACAGGCTTGAATTTTAAGCCTCAAGATTTTGAAGAGACAGTCCTGTTGCAGCAACAACAAAGGGGGAAATCTCAGATATTGGGGATAGTGGGGTTAGGTGGCATAGGAAAGACAACTTTTGCAAAACATTTCTTCAATATGAAGAAATCAGATTATCACAGATCCTGCTTTTTATTTGAAGTTAGAGATAGTGCAGCTAAAAACTCTTTAAATTCGTGGCAGAGAATACTTCTTAAGGCCAACATCTTTGCAAGGGAAATACATCAAATTGAACGGAAAATACCTATGGAAAATAAACCCTTTGCTGTCTTCCTTGAAACTTCTAGCTCATGAGCTTCGAGTTCCTTTGCAAAATAACAGTGAAAGCCCCAGCATATAAAAACTGAAACAATTTAGCGCCAAAAAGATTTTCGGCCTCTACACCAAACAAGTTTCGGTGGTTTCAGCGGTCTTGTTTCCATTTTAAGATGGCCTAGCCCGCTGTTTCCTGCTATTTCCCGCGTATGTCTCCCACTTTTCATAAGAATGAGGGTCTTAATATCTATCTCCCGCCACCCACGAACGAATAAATGAGTATGTACTCTGCGGCCGTTGGGCCTCGTGCCCTTAATGCCCATCACAGAAACCCTAGTCTCGTGGCTTTAATAGATCAATAACTTAACACAAGCGCATTCTTGGCAACAAGACTGCAATTTCATAACCAAAACCAAAAGTCTGAAAACGAGGAATTATTCCTCTGAGTTCGGCCCAGTCCCTCTGAGTTATTATAACAAAACCCTCAGCCTTAGGCCAGAGAAACCTTTTAAAAATACATTACAGGGATAGTATTCCGTCCAATTCACAGATGAAGGATGTTAACTAATATCCCTAGCCTAGTTCGACAAACAAACACATACCTGGTAGTGGGCGCCAAGAAACTGGTAGACCCAACCGCAATTCGGCATGACTTCGAAGACCCACACCATAGCCAACCAGGGCTGCACATTCAAGTAGAAAACAAGATGAGTATGTGATGACAAAACAAGAGAAAAGCTATAAAACTCAGAAACTATTTATGTTTAACACCTAAAATGAATATGCGCTTACCTGAAGAGACTATCCAAGCTGGAAACCCTTTCTGAAAACAGAGACTGTGTCTCAGCGCACATCGTGTTGTACCACTGAAAAGAACCAATTTCGAAGGCAACCAGAAGTGGGCAACTTGATCAAAGGCAAACTGTGGCGAGGTAAAGCAGCGGGTAGAGAACCATAACAGAGAAAGACAAAAGTGAACCATTTGAGGACTCGACAGACTAACCCTCCCGGCTCGACAACCCTGGATATCACCTCAAGACACACAATGTACCAGGATCTAACACCACGACCGTTGCAATTGGAAGAGGCATTTGCACCATAGAACCGATCCATATTCCCACGGAATGATTCCAACTGGAGGCTCCTTGCAGGCAGTCGAACCATGCATAACCCTAGGCATACCGCGACAACCAGGGTACCAAGTGGAGGCTCCTTGGCAGTCGAACCATGCATAACCGGCCAGGGCTCTTAATACTTAATATATTTTAATTTAAATCTTTTATGTTAAATTTATTAATAACAAACATATATTTAACTTAATTTGATTTCTTATAGGTTTAAGAATGTTAAATTCCATAAGAATTTTAAAATGTTATGTTATTTTACATAGGTTAAGGTTCCGTTTGAAGTTGCTTTTTTGAATTGACTTATTATTGATCTACTAATTGTTGTACTATAGGTATTATTGATCTACTAATTGTTGTACTATAGGTATTGTATCTATTTTATAGTAAGTAATCATTGTACTATAGGTAGTGTCTAGTAATTTTTTAAGGAGCATTCATCAAAACAAAGAAATCTAATGAACCATAATAAATATCATATTTATTGAAGGGATTTTATCATCATAAATTACCAAAATGTAATTTGAGTGACTAATAAAATTCTACTATTACAAATAGATAAAAAAAATTCATTCCACATTCATAAACACTTCAAGGTGGAATGTGCTATTCTTTAGTAATTACACCTTATTATCTTGACATCTTTACTTATGTAATGACTATCAATCCTTCACTCTTTATTTGATTATTGCGATTTATTGTAATTGTTTTGCATGTAGGTAAATTATTTAAATAGAAATGCCTCCAAAAAGGAAGGGTCAATCAACTAATTTTTTTTATGTATATTTTAAAACATCAAAGACTTATAATGTTAAAGATATTCCATATATACCTCATTTGAATGATGATGCTAATGAATATATGAATGAAGAGTATTTTGTTGATATAGAAATTCTTGGCAATAAAAAGGAAGGACGCGATGGTGGATCTAGTAGTTCGAGGAGCCTGCCCATATAAATGAGCGAGCCAAGAGAACCCAAGAGGTAAAATGGAACTAATTGATGTTCTTTTACAACTGTATTACAAAAATTAAAGGTAACCCCCATTGGAGAAGCTAACCAGGAAGAGGAAAAAAATAAATAAAAACGAAACCCTCCAGGTCCAAAACTGAAGAAACCCTCTTAAAAGGCAGGGCAAGGCAAAAGCACTGTTAACAAGCAAACCCGAATATCTCTCCACAGCTCAGTCTGTACAGGGGACAACATACCCGGAGAGACTGCTCGCTCCATATGCGACTGGAATGCTGCCCCACCTATACAATCGATAGCGCTTTCCGGTCTCACCGCTTCCAAAACCTGCGTGAACCATTTACCGAAGTTATGCGGCCAATTCCATAGCAAGAAAGGAAAACAAACTTCAAAGAAGAAGTGCCAGAAAATAGACAGGGTAAAGTTTATCCACCTGAAAGCGAGCAAAGTAGACCAAAATCCAAGGTTGAGGCAGCACCTGACTTCCTCAGTATTTGCAGACAGCGGTAGGCCTCCAAGCTTCGACCCGAGTAACCCACATCCAGAACAGGAACCCCAAACCGAGCTCCGACGTCAAGGGGCGACAAATGAACCCTCATTCCTTGCCTAGGAGATTGATAACCCGCCAGGAGCGCCTCCAGCCGTTCGATGGAAGGGCATGGTTCCTCACCATCGATGAGTGAGAGGATCCCGAGGAAGACAGACACGTCTGCATTGCCCATTAAACAACTTCGCAAAGAGGATTATTCCCATGGGACAGTCGGGGTAAAGATCGAAGAGGAGAGCTGTGTTGTCACACTCTGAATAAGTGAGGATGCAATAGATTTCCTAGTGTTCACAAATATGTATGTTTATTACTTCATCTCATAACTGAAATCTCACAAGAAAATGTGACACATATGTATCTAAGTTGGGGCAAGAGGAAATAAAGAAATTGAATTAGCCAAGAGTAAAAAAATTGCGACGATATAGTAGCAATAAAGGTTATTTTAGCGAACAATATAGTACCAATACCAACATCGTTCGACAACCTGGTAATTGGGTCTTTTGGCTGAAGTCTGAAAGAAGGAACCAGTGAAGTACATTGGTCAATTGGAGGAGCACCAAGGACCACACTTTTTTCAATGGCACCAAAACTACCATTGAAAGTACATCCAAGAGAAACCAACATACCATGGGGAAATAAAATATCCATCTTGCATATAAATAATATGTCCAGTAAAGACAAATAACATAGTGTGGAAGACAAATATCCACACAATCAAGTTAATCTATTGTGATAATTTGATATTCATCCATATAGTCATCCAATATATTTCATAGACTTGTGAGTAGAAATTGCATTAAAGGAGTCGAGAGGGGTCTCCCTTTGTAAACAAGCATCCGTAAGACAAGTCATGACCCAATGTCTAGCATGATTGAGTGGGTCATTGCACAAATCAGGACACAATTTTCTTACATGACGAAGTGGAGATAAGTTCTTATTAGTTAGAGGAAATTATAAGCATGCAAATATAAGACAAATAAATACACAAGCTTCTACTTGAATAAAGGATTTATATTATGTAACGCCCTCCTCCCACATTTACCCGAGATAATCGGTCCACCAGGGTAAACATGTGATGAAGAGTTACTATGATATGATTAAACTCCCTAAGTGCAGTTAAGGAAGTGGAACCGACTAACCAACTCTTTATAGACCTCCCTCAGGTGCTACAAGACCCCCAGGAACCAATCCACTAGTCTCAGCGCCCAACCCTTGAGTTAACCTAGCCTTTCAACCCTATCCTACATCACTTGGTCTATGTGACACTATACCCTACATCACTACATAAATGACACTTCAAGTGATACCTGTAGCCATTATTGTAGGGAAGTTAACTTTTAAAGTGATAATATCTCTCTCTCTTTGTGTGTTTTGAGATAAGTTGATCGTATCGCTTTGATAACACTCAAGGTGTTGGGTTCATCTCAAGTGATACCCATAGCCATTATCATAAGGAGTTAACTTTTAAAGTGATAATATCTCTCTCTCCCTTTGTGTGTTTCCAAAGAAGTTGACCCCATCGCTTGGATAACACTCAAGGTGTTGGGTTTGTTACAGATGATATTAGATCAAATTACAACATTATCCTAGTGTTGGAAATAATTAGGCTTAAAGGTTAAAATTGCTATGGTTTTTGTTATGGTGATGACTTGTAACTAAACACTAAATTGATTGCATTACAACAATGAAGAAAAGACATAAGCATGTGATAAGAGTACAAATGAAGTTATAATATTGACAAGGTTGACATTGAAAATGGTTATTTTCATTATTTGAAGGTTAGTGTTTCATTTCATTAAAATGATACTGCAAGTACCAAAAACAACAACATGAAATAGGATTGGTGCATGGAATCCACCATCCAAGACACCTTCATTTCAACATTTGCATGAGCTCTAGTCTATTCCAATTCACTTGCATGAGGATAAGTTCGATATATCAGTGGACTAATCAATATGCGAGCTAGTCTTGAGTCCAATAGATGCATGAAATCAGGATTGACACCTCCAATGGGGTGGGTTTAGAGATTCCCATATAGGCTATGATGCCTTATGGGAGTGGATTAGGTCTAGCTTTGTTTTAAAGCTTGATTGCATGAAGACAAGATTGAAGGGTTAATAAAACTGGAGAGTTGATAAGTGTGAAAAAGCTTTTGTTTTCTCTATTTGGACAGTTCCACATCATATAACTTGTTGAACTAGAATGGAATATCCCCATAATGGTATTTTGTTCCAGTAAGTGCTCTACTTAATGGATAAGTGTTACAAGAATCAAAATATGACATTTTCTC
Source organism: Pinus tabuliformis (assembly GCA_031772625.1). NCBI lineage: Eukaryota > Viridiplantae > Streptophyta > Pinopsida > Pinales > Pinaceae > Pinus > Pinus tabuliformis. The sequence goes on along the minus strand of CM062812.1, from coordinate 579,995,557 downwards.
AGCATACTTGGTTGAAGTTGGGTTGTCAAGCTAAAGTAGAGGAGAGGTTGTGCACCCTGCAAAGAAGTCTGAAGTTGCAACTAAATCTGAAGGTAGTCGCTGATTTTTCTCAGGAGAAGAATAAGAAGACTAACAAGTGTCTTGTTCCTTATACACCACACCAACATGCACACAACCATCTGGCCCTCTTCAGTGTTTCCATGGTTATGGTCAGTGTTTTCATGGTTATAGGTAGCATTTAATGTTTATAAACTAATGCTAGCATTAGTTTCAAATCTTGGAAATATGAATCAAATAAATGAATGGAAAAAAGATATGGTATGAATAATATCAATGATATGGTTTGTCTACCTTGGGAAGAGGCCAAATAAGACCATCAATTATCTTATTGGTCCTCAAAGTTAAATTGATAAATTGATAGGTTGAGAACAAAAATCATTTTATGAACATGGTAAAGTTCATAAGAACTTTGGATTAATATGCACAACTACAATCTATGTTGCACTACATTCTTTAGAATCGATCAGTTTAGTAGAGAACTAGTCACTTTGGTGTTTTAAGGTCAGTTCAATACAAGACCAACCTTAGCCAATCTGAACCACCAAATTAGACCAATACAACTCTAAAACCATTGGGACCAACCAATTCCACTAGTTCTAGGTTAGTTCCAATAAGAGTGTGCCCTTCTCATCTTCCTCTCAAGTCATTTTGTTGGATCCTTCCAAGAATGGTGATTTGGAGAGTGCCATAAACTGTCGCACTGTTCTGAGCACCTAAGATCATAAGTAGTTAAGCCTTGACAAACAAGAATTTTCAAGGAACTAGTACAGACATCCCAAAACATATTTAGTGAGGACGTGCATGCAAGGAACTATTACAGACCTCCCAAGATAGTTAGTGAGGATGTGCATGACCAAAAAGTAATACTCTTCATCTTCTAAGTTATGTAATAAACAAGTGAAAGGGAGCAAGACATGAAGAGGAAACACATGGAATGACTTTCAGTTCTTGCAACCATGCATGTCATTGAAGACAGAATGATTCGACAATGATAAGAAATATTTTAAGCTACACTAAAACATCCTTGGGTGTATAGTATCAATGTTGAATATCACAAGACTCATATGAAGTGTAAAATTTGTGAGAAATACAAGGCTCAAGGTCCATGGGGTATTGGAGATGGATTTAATACGATTCAATATGATGTTGTGAGAACTCATGCAAAATCCATTATTCATCAAACATCAACTCAGAGAAATTTGTATGACACTGAAAGGTTTGAAAATCCCATTAAAGAACACATAGTGGCTATAAGTGAGGCTAATAAGGAAATGGTCAGAACTACCATTTAGTTAGCATATTTTATTGCAAAAAAATATATTTCAATTTTCACTTATGAAGATCTTTGTCATATTCAAATGCATCTACAGACGCCTAATATGCCTTCTCGAGTGGAGTATTCTTCCCACATACATAGAAAAGAAGCTACTAAATTCATTCACTCTATATCAAATTATCTTGAAGAGGTGCAAACTAGAAAAGTGTTAGAAAATCCTTTTTTCTCTATAATGTTAGATGAAAGTATAGACAATGGTTTGGAACAACACCTTGTTGTGTATTCTACATATCTAGATTTAAAAGGTTTGGGCCCTCCAGTCACACAATTTATGAAAATGATTATTGTTCCTAGTGGAAAAGGAAAGACTATATATGATACCATCATTAATTTAAAGGAAACAAGGTAGTTGGAAAATGAGAAACTAATAGCGGTTTCGACTGATGGTGCTTCATCTATGGTTGGATGTGAAAATGGATTTGTCACACTGCTAAAGAATGATTTAGCAAATTTGATTGGCACTCATTGCATTTCACATATTGAAGCACTTGTAGCATCATATGCTTTGAAAAAGATACCTGAGTATTTGTATGTTGAGACAATAACAAACAAGGTATACTCATGGGTTGGAAATTTAGCAAAGAGAAATAATAAGCTCATTTCCTTATTAGAGATAATGGAATTAGAATCCTTGCAGGTTCTTCAAATCCATGGGATTCTATGGCTCTCTATTTTGAGTGTGTAGAAGAGAGAAAGAAAGAATTCATTGTATCATAAGGCAAGGATTTTTTTAATTCAATTTTGTTTAAAAATTCTTGCTGATGTTTTGAAGGAGTTGAATAATCTAAACAAAAAATTTCAAGAAGATAATGTGGATGTCACATTTCTTGGAATACCTATTAACCATGCACTAAATACTCTTAAAAGATATTTTTGTATACTAAATTCTTTTGTAGAAGGTGTTTTACATCTTACTAAATTTTTGAAAGACTCCAAAGATGGTTTCCTTGAAAATGTTGACAAAGAGGGGAATACCCATAGACATGATTTTTTGTATATTTCAATCCATGATGAACAATTGTCACAACCAATGGTAGCTTGCACTGAGGGCTCCCTTTAGAGTTGCATACAACTTACAAGAAATTATGTCCAAGCATTGATTGAGAGTTTCGATTCAAGATTTCTAGATCTTCATCTTTTTAATCCAACAAGTTTGTTTAGTCCTTGTCATTACCCGTCAGATATTTATGTCAGAGAAAATAGTGTAAAGCATTGGCTTGAAATACTTTTTTCACATTTGCAACATAAAACATGTAATGAAGGTGAAAATGTACTAATGTTTGATATTACAACTTGTAAAAGAGAATTATATCAATTTATTGATGTGGTTTATTTGAATAGAGAAAGATTCTTAATGGAAGATGCATGGAAAGTATTTTCTCAAACAAAGATTGGCACTTTAGGTATCCAAATATGCTAAAATTATGGCAAGCAATGCTTGTCATACCAATGAGCACCGTCGCATGTGAATGAGGGTTCTCTAAGAAAAATATGATCAAAGATATAAGGATAATAAGACTATCAATTAACACACTTGATGCATTGATAGATATATCATTAATAGGTCCTAACACGACAGAGGTGAAATGGGAGCAAATTTATGAGATTTGGAAAGTTGCAAAGGAAAGAAGGCTTTTTGACATGTGAGGATTATTAAGTTATATGTTTTTTTACTTTGCACAAAGTTTATATATATATATGAATATGACTTTTGTTGTCCTTTACTATATGTATATTTTTGATGAAGTGAATAAGAAGTTTATAATATCTAGAGATGTGATCTTTCTTGAGTCTTCCAATATTGACAATGTTGTTGAGTGGCAACTTAATTGTTTGAATAGGTTCAAACATGAAAAGTATTTTCAAGAGTTTGATAGTGATATTCCACATCTCCTTCTCTTAGCTCTATACTTTCTATGAAGAGCCCTGAAGAGATCAGGTTGAAGGAAATTCCTACCCTTGCTTTGTCAGGAAAGAGCTAAGAGACTACTAGCAGTAGGTAGCCAAATTTGATAAGTAGTGAGGGTACATGCCAGATACAAAGAAGGATTAATGCAAAGGAGTGTACTAACTATATACATATCATTAAACATATTTCATCCCACATAAGATGCCTTGCATCGTGCCTGGTTAGTCGTAAGATCATGTTGGTCACAACCTCTGTAGCTTAAATAAACAAGTGGTATTTCTCTTCATCTTCTAAGCTATGTAATAAACAAGTGAAAGGGAGCAAGACACGTACAGGAAACAATGGAATGACTTTCAGTTCTTGCAACCATGCATTTCATTGAAGACAGAATGATACAACAACGATAAGCAAACTTTTAAGCTACAATAAGAGGTGTATTTCAAAATATGTGCTTTGTTTTCCATACCTAGCCTCCAAAGGGTTATGCATCAGATGGAGTCTTCATGCGGTCCCGACATTCTATCATACCTTGGGTTCCTTGGTCTACTTATTTTTATCCTCAGCTCCTTGAGAGTCATCTATCATGTCATCTTTCTTCGTGGCCCCTGAGAGACATAATTGTGTATTTTCAGCGAGAAGTGACCGTTGCGGAATGAGGCCCTGGGAGGAAACATTTACAAATTTTTAGCTGGATGAAAGGCACTACTATTGGATGAGGTCATGGGAGGACACATCTATGCAATTTCAGGATGCAAGGCAGACTGGGTAGTCAAGGGAAAAAACTGCACAGTTTCTGGAGACATTGGGTTCGGGTTGAGGGAAGGACATTGGAGGAAACCACTCCACAGTTTTGAATGCTAAGGGAGGTTGGGATTTGTGTGCGTTGCACAATTCCAATAGGCAAGGGAGAATCTTGAGGGTTACGTATGTGAAGTGCGCAGTTCAGGAAAGTTGGTTGAGGCTAGGTTGATAAGGATACTCCGAAATTTGGCTAAGTGTGGGAGCAGTGGAACTGATGTGAACAATGATAAAACTTGACTACGATCACACACTTGAAAACTTAGCGATACAACATAAACCATCTAGAACATATAACACATACTTCGCTTAATGAAACAACGTTTGTGGCATCTTACGACAAGTGTGGCTCCGATGATAGACTTTGGGATGATGATAGATTGTGTGAAATGAGTTTGAAACATGTCTATGTGGTGAGGACAACCCATTCTCATAAATATTTCCGCTTGAATCAAAACAAACCTCCCTTTGCATGACAAGCGATAACCCACATGCCCAAAGATGACAGATTCTATGTAAAAATAAAAGCATGAATGACTCTTAAGATCAAAAAGGGGAGATTGAGATCATGATCAACTTACAAATAAGTGACTAAGGAACGATTGATCACAATATCCATATTAGGCTCCAAAATTTAAGTGCATGCCAAAATTTTCGAGGGTGTTGCAGCCGCTACAATTGAGACTTCACCTTCTTGGTAGCTTCTTTTTCAACCAGTGCCTTGAGTTCTACGAACTTGGAGAATGTCTCATCTTTCTTCCACATGAAAAATATCCAACACTTACGTGAGAAGTCATCAATAAAAATGACAAAATATTTGTGTCTAACAGTGTAGATTGTCGAGAAAGGTCCATAAACATCATAGTGGATCCTTTCTAGGACTGCATGTGCTTTGTTGTCCTCATCATGGAATGTGGATTTTATGTACTTTTGTAATGTACATCCTTTGCATATATCCTATTGCTTAAGTGCTCCTTTACATATATCCTATTGCTTAAGTGCTGCTACCCACTTTATGTGCTAGAGTTCCCTGTAAGATCTGGTTGATCATGTTAATTAAGATCTGAGAGTCCCCTTCAATTATGAGTGGGAAGAATCTATTGTTCTGAGCCAGGAGAAGTCCTTGCCAAATTCCTTCTAATTCGACTGAGTTGTTTGTATCCCAACCTATTGACCCCATGAATGTTTGGAGAACATTGCCCTTGTGATTTCTAAATATTCCCCCAAATCTTGCTTTACCTAGATTTCCCTTTGATGCTCCATCAAAGTTGAGTAGTACCATGTGTGGTGGGGGTGGAGTCCATTTGTCAGGTGTATCTCCAAAGGGAGGGATTTTCCTTAGGTGTACCTGCTCATGGTTCCACTGAAGGTTCCAGTTCAGCCATATATTTTGTTCCTGTGGTGTGGATGGGAAATCATCATCAAGCCACATTTGGAGCATCAAGGTTTCTCGTATGTTTTGACATATATTGATCCATAGAACTTCTATGGGAGAGGAATGGTCTTTGATGATGCGGCTATTTCTCTCTTTCTAGATTGTCCACATGAGGAACCCTGGTATTAGCTTCCATAAGGCGTTTAAGATTTTGCTTTTATAAGGGTGAGGTGCCCAAGAATGAATAGTGCTGGCTGAATTCTCCTTATTTCATCCATCTCTTTGACATCTGAAGCTAACCTTCTCCCAAAGTCGGGTTGCTAACAAACATGAGTTTAGGAGATGTCCGGGTTAAAGTGCTCGATCCATCCTCTTAGGTATAGCCCTGTTGTGTTGAAGAAATATGGTCCTCCATCCAATACCATGTTTTGGTCCTCCAAACAATTGAAAATGGCGGTAAAGAAGCCCTTAGGCCCTAACTGCAGTGTTATGTGCCCTTTTGGCTTCCATTTGGCTATGATCCAGCTGTGCAAAGCTTTCTCCATTGGCCAAAGGCCTATGAACTTTCCTATCAAAGCATGATCCCTCATAAACTGGATCTGAGTGTTGATGCGCTGACTTGGGAGCTCGATTTTGGGTCTGTCAATTGCTACCGGCTTGCAGGTGTTTGACGTCACTCGTGGTTCTTCATTTGTGTTGTTATTTGTTGGCGTATTTTCATTCTATGTTGCTGTATCTTCTGGATGGTCCATCCTGACATTTTCAGTTTGTCGCAGGCCGTTTTCCATATCAGCGGGGGGAGGCATCATGTCCTCCCCCTGAGGGGGTTCCATTGTGTAATAGTTGTTCCTTATTGTGTTGTAGCTGCCTTATGGCTGAAGGTTAATGGCAGAACAACGCAGTCTGTGAAGGTCTGCCAGTTCCAGAGCAGCATCAAACCCTAAGCGCTCTGCTCTCCATTTTTTTTTTTTTTTGACATAAACGGTTAGTTTTTATTTAAAATTTGGCAAATCAGCTGCCGAGGACTTTAACACTGAAACCCTGTATTTCCTTGTTACAGTCGGCGGGGAAAGAAGATTTTGCTTTTGAATAGTCCACTGAATGAGTTACAATGTGAATGCAGATAGAGGCTTGAAAAAGAACTTGAATTGGTTTTAGAATGGTGCCTTGAAATTCTGCTGCTTTTGCTTTCCGTGACGTAGCTCTGCTTCCTAGCTTGCAGAGAGAAGATCCAACACGCCGAAGTGCCGGATCATCCCAAGAATCACTACGTTTTCTTTTTGAAATGTCTGTCAGAGTGTTATATAGTGTTCAAGAATGCCAAGAGCGGTAAATTGGCCTTGAAGAGGCCCTCGTGAACTCCCCAGCACCTACCCAGATGCAGCAGTGAGTTCCAACGACGAACAGAGATCGAAAATGCCACGGTTGCATTCTGAATTTTCCCTTGTGGATGAGTCCGCGTTTCCTAACAGCAGCCAGCTCAAAATGGTACAGTCCCGATGTCTGGAGAATCTGAATCAGCGAAATTCTCAAAGGAGCAGAGGCCCAGACAACTCCAAAATTAAGGAATGCTGCAGTTCGATTCAACATAATTTACTAACAGAGATCTCCTGCTCCTGAGAGAGCCTAGGTTGGCTGCCAAGTCCACCTGTGAGTTTAACTTCCTCAGAACATGATAGAAGGAGATTTTGTGGAACTTGGGCAACAGTAGTCTGATTTTTTTGAGGATGGGGGCTAACTGCACTTGAGAAGGGATCTTTTTTTGGAGAGACAGAACGGGGATAACTTGGCCCAGTTTCTTAGCAGGTCCTGAATATTTCCTGGAAGCTCTATTTTGTCAGGTCCTAACATTAGGACACCCTTCAGAACTTCTTGAGCAAAGGGTCATAATAAGAGCAGGTGGTTAGCCATTTCTTCATCCAATGCACAAAGAGGGCACCTGGAGGGACCTTCCATTCCACGCTTCCTCAGGTTATCTCTAGTGAGGATACTTTTATGCGCCAGAGTCCAGCAAAAGAAGCCAATTTTGGGGAGAGCAGGAAAAGACCAAATAAATTTCCATTGAGTTGGCTCTGGGGGGATGCTAGGGACAACCATCATACTTTTGTAACCTTCTACTGTTGAGTAAGAGCTTGAAAGAGAACCCCACCCTCTTTTGTCCTTAGAAGAGGCCTTTAAGGGAGATTTTCCTTGGAGAAAATCCAACAATAAATTGGCTTCAACATCCAGCCAATGAGGGACCTCCTCCAAATTCAAACCATCCCATAGACTTTCTGCACCATTTGTCCAATTGGAGATGTCCCAAAGGGTTTCCAGATTGCTGGCCTGAAGCCAAGCTCTGATATTTTCCAGTTCTGCCATCTGATTCAAGGGCTGATCTCCAAGAATAGGTGTCCATCTCATGCTATCAGAAACAAGGCTCCCTATGAAATGTGGTATGGCCACATTCCTTCAGTGAGGTATCTCAGGGTTTTTGGTTCCTCCTGTTATGCCTTGATACCTAAGGAACAGTTAAAAAAGCTTAGTGCATGGAGTCACAAATGTATCTTCTTTGGATACTCATACCTCCAAATAATACCATCTCTATGATAAAGTGAATAAGAAGTTTATAATATCTAGAGATGTGATCCTTCTTGAGTCTTCCAAGATTGACAATGTTGTTGAGTGGTAGCATAATTGTTTTGATAGATTTGAACATGCAAAGTATTTTCAAGAGTTTTATAGTGAGATTCTACATCTCCTTCTCTTAGCTCTATACTTTCTATGAAGAGCCTTGAATAAATCGGGTTGAAGGAAATTCCTTCCCCTGCTTTGTCAGGAAAGAGCTAAGAGACTGCTGGCAGCAGGTAGCCAAATATGACAAGTAGTGAGGGTACATGTAAGATACAAAGCAAGGATTAATGAAAAGGAGTGTACTGACTATATACATATCATCAAACATATTTCATCCCACTTAGGATTCCTTGCATCATGCCTAGTTAGTCATAAGATCATGTTGGTCACAACCTCCGTAGCTTAAATAAACAAATGGTAATACTCTTCATCTTCTAAGTTATGTAATAAACAAGTGAAAGGGAGCAAGACATTAAGAGGAAACACATGGAATGAATTTCAGTTCTTTCAACCATGCATGTCATTGAAGACAGAATGATGCGACAATGATAAGAAACATTTTAAGATACACTAAGAGGTGTATTTCAAAAAATGTGCTTTGTTTTCCATACCTAGCCTCCAAAGGGTTATGCATCAGATGGATTCTTCATGCAGTACTAATATTCTCTCATACCTTCGGTTTCTCGGTCTTCTTATTTTTCTCCTTAGCTCCTTGAGAGTCATCTATCATGTCATCATTCTTCATGGCCCCTGAGAGACATAATTGTGTAGTTTCAGCGGGCAATGACTGTTGTGGGAGTAGCATCATTGATATAGTTGGTTTACACTTGGCACCACTACACTAGGTGTTTGCTTGCTATTTTTTTCTCTTTTTCTCCTATCATCACTATTTAGTCCTTAAGGTCATCATTGTCTCGACATCATTGTGCCCCCTAGGAATTTGTCACAGAGAATTTGAGGCCTTCACCCTCAGTTTCTATTAGGACATATTACTCCTCCTCGTCAAGTTAAAGTACATCTTCTGAGTCCTCCATTGAGTCCTCATTTTGACTCTAGTTCTACTGATTCTTCCAATTCTTCCTTTCATTCCACATCTTCTCAATGTTATACCATCACCATGTCAAGCACCAATGCGGGTGTGGGAAACCAAGGTGGTAACCCAAGTACTAACTAGGGTAACCCCATGAGCGTAACCTTCACTAATATGGGCACTCCTACTCCATTGCCTCCTTTTATGGCTAGTTTGAGTCTCCCTAATTCAGCCAACTCATCAATGACCCCATTCTTCATGACCCAAATTGGCCAGTTATGCCTACCAAGATTCCTTCCGACATCCCAAATTTTGAAGGTAATCCTAGAGAAGATCCCACAAATCATGTTCACTCATTCCATATGTGGTGTTCATCCAATTCTATCATATAAGACTCCATTTGTCTTCGCCTTTTCTACTGCACTCTTACTAGAGCTACTGCTAAGTGGTATGTCGATCAAACCAGATCCACTCATTCCACTTTTGTGACTCTTGCCAAAGATTTTATAGCCTATTTCAAGTTACCTTTCTGTTATGACACTAGTAACAAAATTTTCACTTCTTTTCGTCAAACTTTTTCCATTGGCCTATTTGATCATGTTCAAGAATGACATAGAAGGAGGAGCATATGTAAAGCTCCTGAATTCTAAGACTGTGTCTATATGGATTGGTACCTTAAATCTCTTTTGGCCCCATTGCTAAAGAAGTCAATTCTCACTTCCCTTAATCTGAGGAATATTAAAACCTTTTCTATAAAGAAATAAGTTTTTTTCTTTAGAAAACATACAGTTTGAGATTAAAAAACTTGTAAAGGGAAAATTTAAGAACATCAAAAGCTACCAAACAAAAATCTTAAAAATTGCTTTGCATGTCCTTTTTTATTTAACAATCAAGCAAGACTTCCCTAAACCCTGGACTCAAAGCTTTATTGTACCTACTTTTAAAAGTGGGGATTGTAGAAATTAATGTGCAAATTCTAACTGCTCATGAAATTTTCTAAATCACAAGACTAGAAGCTACTCTACTGATCTGCAGAAGTAAATTCACGATCGAGAACTCATATCATCAACACGCATCAAGATTCAACACACATACACAGAGATTTATCTAAGGAAAATCAACTTTCCCTGAGAGACAAACAGTTCCCCATCTCCTTTCCATACTTCCAACCCAAGGAGAGTACACACGATAGTTGTGAGTTGTGTCTGTGTACCTGTTGAAGGCTCGAAATTCTCTGCCTCAACATTATAAGGGAGACCACCTAGCCGGGAACTTAAAGCAGCTCATTTTCCGTTGAAATGGTGGTTCTAACTGGTTAAACTAGGTCCAGTTACCTTCTTTCTATCGCTAATGGCTTAAAGTATGCCTTTTACTTACCAATAGAGAAGAGATGTCAGATCAACGCTCTTACTGATCACACAAGAAAGTGATCCTTAAGCTGATTTGGGGCTCAGCCAAGCCACAACTAAATTTTTCCCCTTTGATAAGAGGACTTCTAGGAATGTAGAATTAAATCTAAATGCAAGCAAAATGAAAGAAATCCTAAGCCTATCTATAGCAAGTCCCGATAGTGATCTGTAACAGCTCTTCGAATGGCTTCCTGAGTCCTTTGTCTATCACCTTCTGCATCTAGGGTGGAGCTAACATTATTCCTTATCTTTCTGGCTGTTGTTTGCTTGTGAAAAAAAACTGAGTTCTTGTCACCCCCTTGTAACCATAATTGTCTCGACTTGAGCCTCCATTTTGTTTCCTCTTCTCTGTTAACTCGGTATAGCTGTAAGTAGAGTTCATTTTCCTGTTGTTTTTTCTCTTGGGAAAGGCCATTATCCTCTATTGGTCTTTGGATACTCTCCAGATTGTTCTTAATTTCTTTTTTTACCTTCTCTGGTTGTTGATACTTTGTTTTAGCCCATTCTTTGATGGCTTGTTTTGTTTTCCATATTTTTGTTTCCCAAATGAAACCGGGAGAGCCTTCCACGTGTTGGATCTAAGAGCTGTAAACAATTCCTGCAACTGCTGGTATATCATTCCAGAGAGAACTGTATCTGAATGGAATGGGCCCAAGTGGCCTATGATTTTCCAGCATTAGAGTTATTGGGAAGTGGTCGGAGGTAGAGCACGTTAGAATGTTAGCATATCTGATGGAGAAAGCAGAGAGAAGTGTAATATTGATGAGAATTCTGTCCAACCGCTCCATGATGTTACCAACACCCATCCTGTGGTTGTTCCAGGTGTTGCATCGGTTTTTTGGAGGGACATCCATAAGATCATGCTCCTGCATGATATTTTCCAACTGTATTCTATATGGATCAGGCATAAAACTGCCTCCCCTTTTCTCATTGGCATGGAGGATTAAATTAAAGTCACCTCCTAGAATAATGTTAGTGTTCTCTTCTGCGTCCAAACTATCTTTTAGATCATGCCAACAACTATCCTTATCTCTGCAGTGATTCGGCACATAGATGTTGTAGATGATAATGGCTTGCTGATCTGCTTTATTTTCCAGAGTTGTTTTGATCCAGTGTTTATTTATTGTTTCCGAAATATAGTTCCATATACCTTGATTCCAAATTGTTGCTATTCCTCCTAAGGCTCCTCTTACCTCACTAATGCTTCCTCTATACTGTCTCTGCTGCTCAATGACTTTATTCATTTCCTTGTGGTTTTGTTTTTTTTCTTGTAACATAATAATTCCTAGCGTCTCAGAAATGATAAGATCCCTTAGGGCTGCTACCTTAGAGGGGTGCCCAAGTCCCCTGATGTTCCAAGATAATATTTTCTTCATTGGATATGCGGTATGCGGGGAGGTGCTCGCCCCCCTTGGTCCTTGCTGATTGCTTTTTTGTCATGCTGCCCCAGGATATAAGTTTCTATGAGTGTTTGCGTTCCCATTGCTATGTCCTTTTGTGCGTTCTCATCCCTGTGCTGCTTAGCAGATTTCTTTCCTGGGCTAGGTTTCTTGGAGGGTTCACTAGAACCCCCGTGATCTTTAGATGAGCTTCTGGTGATTCTGTTGAGGGGAGGATCAAGAAGAGGCTGAGAGGAAATAGTAAGAGGCAATGAGGATTCGATAGTGTCTTGGCGTTGGCTTTCAGGGAGAGGGGGCTCCTGGGGATCAAGAGGAGAGTGGGGGGATGAGGGGTCTTCTTCCTCCAAAGATTCGAAGGGGTTTGATGTAGAGGGTAATGGCTGAGTCAAGATGGGAGGGGAGGAGAAGGATGCAGCTTGGATTTCTAGGGGAGGCTTTGGTTTTGGGCCAGACTGTTTGGGGTTTGCTTTCTTTTTTTTGACTTGTTCCCATGTGTCTTCACTGGCTTCAACATTTTCATTCATTTCATTTTCTTTTAGTTTACTACACCTATTAGCAGAATGACCATATTCATGGCATACCTTACATTTGAACGGGATTTGTTCGTAGTCCAGCTGCTGAATATGGGTCCATTGGTCCACTTTGATCTTGATTGCTTCCGGAAGGCCCTTTCCTAAGTTGGATGGATTGTTTATCTCAGATACATTGAGATTGGTTAAATTCAACTTATCGGGTTCATGAGGGTAGGAGAGGGAGGCGAAATAGAGATGGGAAGCTTAACAGTCATCCAGAAGGAAAATATATGCCTGCATGTAAAGGTAAAGGGACTTATTGATACGGGCTTTATTGACTCTTTAACTAACTATGACTATGACTCGACCCTATTGGGTTTATTACATAAATAAAGGGGTTAGGGTTGGACCCTAACACGTAGGGTCAAATCATTAACTAATATGTATAGAGTTATACATAAAATCCACCCCTAAGAATCATCCTTTCATATTTGAAAGTATTTTTCTCGAAAACCCTGTGACATCCCCAACCATGGTTCTCTCGTAAAAGACATTGTATACATGTTTACAAAAATTAAATATATAAAGGGGATCTGAGTAAAGGACATAGATTAAAGAGCTGAGAGGGGGTTGCTTTCTTGGGATGTCAATGGGTTTCTTGTGCAGAAATCTAAATTATTTTTGGTACACTCATTAAACAGATAGTTGGTGAGCCTTAATGGACTAGTCAAGAAATTAATTTGGGTTGGAAGGAAGTAGGCAAACCATGTTTCCTTGAGAAACATTTACAAGGAAAGAAGAACTAAATTAAGAAGTTGTTTTTGCTAGTAGCAATGAAAAAAATCAATCCCAACACAGAAGATAAGATAACAGATAAATGAGAGGGGTTCAATCTGATTTTTTAGATACACCCTCTCTCATTCAATCAGGAAGAGACAGAATTATCCACTCACTCGTTCAACATATAAGATTCAAAATTGAACAAGAAGAGGGAGGAATGGCAATAAACTATGTTTTTGGTTTGAAATATTGGTGAATAGGTGGTTGTCCTTGGTGAGGAACAATGCCTCTCGAGTCCCTGTAAAGCCATAGGATGGAGATGAATTTCTCTGGATTCCCTTAGTGGTGTAGATGGAGGATTGTGTCCTTCGATTCCTAGATGGAGAGACTCTCAAAACTTCCTGCTATTGATTTACATTGGGCTCTGGATTCCCTTAAGTGAGTGGAACCACTATGTTTTGTTTAAGGGTGGATATTTACTCTCAAGATTCCCTTGGTATGTTTTGAGTGAAGGTATTGGGCATTTCAAATCCCTGTGTTTCCATTTGATTTCTGAGTGGCTGGTGGGTGTAGGAGGGAGGTCCTCTAGAGTCCCTGTTTCAACTGAAAGTTGGTGTTTTATCCTTGAAACAAGCCCCTCATTCTCTAAAATCTGGCTCAAGGATGATAGTTGCAAGTGACCTTAGCTATAATTGGCTAAGGTTGGGTGGACAGTCCTCATCCCAAACTCAATTTCCCAAAGCATCATGAGATAAGTGCTCTTATGCATTGCAACGCCATTAATCATGTGTTACACTCTTGGATTGAAATCACATGTATATGAGAAATGAATATTTATTGTGTTCTAGACTGAATGGTACTCATGATTGTGTTGAACATGGTATACTTCTTCTCTAATTTAAATTATTATACCTTTGAAATATGTGATAGTACCATTTCTAAACATGACTAATTAAACTGCTAAGAAAAAGGTTAAAGAACTGGAAATAGTACCTATACAACTGAACCAGATTATCACATAATAAACAATAAAATGGTGCATAGAGTAAAGGCAAATAAATTTCCCATAAGAACCAAATTCTACCATCATAATATTTAGTATACGAATCCTTTTATTACAGAATAACAGTTACATCGAAGACAAATTGTTGACATGGTCTTTGCATACATATAAATGGATGTACATGCGTTTATGAGGCATGAGTTGATGCCAAGGATGTCATCCTCTTTAAAACATATTAACTGTCGACGTTAGATTAGAGGCTCTTGTAGCCTTGCATTTTCAATAGTCATGGAGGTCTTCGCCAAGCTTCATAGTGCTTCTAGTTATGGAATTACAACCCTGAGGGTATGCCTTGGCCCATAGATCATTGAGGAGTGTTGATCTCCTCAAGCCACTTTTGGTATTTTACAACTTCGATGGGCTTTGGAAGATAAGTTTGATCGTAAGCTCAGGAGGGGTAGAACTAGTAAGGGATAACGACCCATAGAGGCCATGAAAAAATGTTGGTGTGGATGTCCTAGATTGCAGAACCTATGAAACAAATGAAAAAATGAACCCATGCTTAAAGGGCCAAGTTGGCGCAGAGAATTGCAACAAAGTGGACCAACATATAAATTAATTAGACATGTTGATTCCCTTGGTAGGAGGAAAGACCTAGACATGGAGGATTCTAATTAGCACGCTCATATCACACCATATTATGATTGGGAAAGGGAAGGGTGACTTTACCAAAATAGGCACCCTAGACCATCCATCATGGACCAATCAGTCGCAGGGTGGGTGAAGATAAGGCCCACAACCCACATGTTGCGACACCCCTCCCTTGTGACATCACCGGGAAGGGAAGTGGGGGTGGAACAATTCTCTTGACCCATTGGATTTGATAGAGGAGACGAGGGCTGCTCAATGTGGGGGATAGAGCCATGAGCTTGAACCCCGATTACATTGATCCCTGCTAGAATTATTGGTCGTTCAAGTTGCATCGACACAACACATGGAACAAGGCATCGATGAACAAGAACCATCAAATTAGCGGGGAGATAGTTGGTAGTGAATAGTGACGTGATGTGAAAAGTGATGTGACAATCATAAATATTATTTATATGTTGATAAATAAATGTTTAGATAAATACACACACACACACACACACACCCATTTTCCTATGCAAAAATAAAATAATGAATACTATCAAACCAATATCCCACTCCTCTAGTTGAACCAGAGGGGTTGGATTTTCAGTAACAACCCGTTCCACTGGAGAAAAGGGTAGGATGGGGTTGCATAAGTGGTATTGGAACATCCAGGTTCAACGCTTGGACTGGATCATTATGAGCAAGTGATGATTTTTAGAAATTACCTAAGCGAGATGTTAGGTGTTAAAAGATAGTCTAAATAAATTAACAGCATACTTAAATGGGAATTATTCACTATGTGACATGTTGGAACAACAAAAAGTTTAGCAATCAACATGACTAAACATATTTCTAGTCGTAATAAATTATGAATTTGGTTGGCTTGCAAACTTTAGATGGTAAATTGGTATAGTTATGTGCTAATATGGTTATTTTGTTGTAGGTATATTGTTATGGCAACTCTATAAGGGTAGGAACCTATATATAATTGGTTATTTATTTTAATGATTATGCACTAACAACTTAAATTACTTGAATTGTAATTGATGCATGTGAGATATTGAACATCACGAGTATGTTAATTTGGTTTCCTTGTTACAGCAGGGATTACCATGGCAACTCCATGAGCATCAAATTCATGGCCATAACTATGTATTTATTTATCTATTTTCATTGTCTAATAGTGTGTGTGATTGAAAACACATCATAAGTAGCATAAGACAAAGCCAAAGTAGAAATGAGGACTGGAATGGTCCAGTATAGTTCTTAGTAGTCTCATTATGGAAGTGAAGAGATCAGGGTCAATGAAGAGGAAATATCAGTTAGCCAAGGGGCAGGGATTCACTCTTTAGATTGGATGGATACCCTAAGAAGCCTAAGGGCTAAAGTTAGAAGCTTCAAGGAAGATAATAAGAGGCTAGTGAGAGCTGAAGAGAAGTAAGCTAAGATAAATGCAGTCATTATGAAAAGTCTTTTAGTTTTGCAGAGGTAGAGGCAATCCGAGATGAGGGTCAGTTATAGAGATAGAAGAAGCCCTCAGAGATGAGAGGAGTATACCAATGAGGTAGATGGTGGAAGTTCCAGGAAGAGGATTAAGCCTAAAAGCTAGGACACCTTGAAGGGAGATGCACCAATGAGCACCCCAAGAGGAGGAGCCAACATTGATGTGCATCATGCTAAAAAACCATCTAGTTCTACTACTAGGAGGAACTATCATTGTTCTAATCATCACCATCATCATCATCATCCAGGAAGAAAGGAAAATGATTACACACCTAAGGAGTTTAAGAAAGCCAAGCCACTCACATTTGATGGGGATATGACGAAGGTAGAGGATGAAAAATCTTGGTTGTTGGGCATGAAGAAGTTTTTTAGAATACATAACTATTCTAAAAATATGAAAGCTAGAGTTTCCACCTACAACTTGAAGGGAAAAACAAATATATGGTGGGAAGATCTGAAGAATGTTAGAGTGATTGTTGAGAGGGAGTTGACTTGGACAAAATTTGAAAAGCTATTCACAAAGCAATATCTTTCTGAACACTATTATGATGGAAATGAAAATTAAGGAGTTCTATGAACTCAAGATGGGGCCATTATTAGATGAGGAATACATCACGAAGTTCCTATGGCTATTGAGGTATGTACCATATCTCAATCATGAGAAAGCAAAGATTCAAAGGTTCATTAGTGGCTTTCATGTGGCATTCAAAGATAAAATTAAGTTTCTGGAACCACTAAATTTGAAGGATGCCATAAAAACGCTGAAGCACTATTATAAGCAAGAAAAATGTAGGCCAGAGATCGAGGGAAAATGGTAGGAAAAGGACAATACCTGAAATAAGAGAAATTAGCCCAAGAAAAACTCAAAAGATAGGGAAGGTAAGCAACCAACCCCTGTAAACCAATTTCAACAAAAAATATAACGTTGTTGTTAAGGAAAATGTGCAACAACTAGCATTAGAGTAGACCAAGTTTGAGGGATGAGAGCCACTAAAATGTTGGATTTCTGGCGAACATCATAGAAGAAGGGATTATCCACATCAACAAAATGTTGGCCCAAAGATCTGTAGTGCTTAAGAAGCTTGGACAATAGGTGATATAGCTTAGAACATGCCGAGAGTTTATGTAGTAGTGGACAACTACCAAGCAGACCAGTAGACATCCATTATTAAGAGGGAAGGTAAGTTGCATGACCAAGTTATTTCCATTTTAGTTGATCTAGGTTCTAGTTATAGTTATGTCAACCTAAATATTGTTGGTATATGAAATCTACTTAGGGAATTGAATGAAGATCCATGGTTGGTTCAGTTAGTAACTAGAACAAAAAGGAAAATTTGTCATTGGGTAAGGTCGTGTGTATTTGAGCCTAGTGGCATGCCTATGAAATCTCACTTGAATGTATTTCCGTTGGTTGCATATGGCGTACTATTGGGCACACACTGATTACCCCCATGCCCAAATATGACACATTCTATGTAAAGATAAAAGCATAAACATAGGTTTGATCTAAAGTGGTCATTGTATTAAATATAAAGTTTTGTCTTAAAATATTTTTGTCTCAAAATGCTTTTGTCTTAAATATAAAGTTTTGTCTTAAACTAATTTTGTCTTAAATTGTTTTTGTCTTAAAATAATTTTGTCTTAAAATAATTTTGTCTTAAACTATTTTTGTCTTTAAATTTTTGTCTCAAACTACTTTTGTCTTAAATATAAAGTTTTGTCTCAAAATATTTTCGTCCTAAACTACTTTTGTCTTAAATATAAAGTTGTCTTAAAATATTTTTGTCTCAAACTATTTTTGTCTTAAACTATTTTTGTCTTAAACATAACGTTTTGTCTTAAAATATTTTTGTCTCAACCTATTTTTGTCTTAAACCTTATATTTGAGACAAATCAATTAATATTAATTTTTAATGTAAAATAAAAAATGAGTTTTTGAGACAAAAGACTTTTTTTGAGACAAAAGATTTGTTTTGTCTCAAAAAAATGTCTCAAAAGTGCCTTTGGTGTAGTAGTGCCTACTCTAAGAGAGAGAGAGCGCTTGTGTTATAGGTTACTATGTCTGAGCTCAATGAGAAGGAGAAGGAGAAAGAAGCCACCCACGAGAGTTTGAGGTCTTTGCCTTGCAATGAGGAACGCAATTTCTTGATCAGAAACAATGGAGAAAAGGTATGATTGTTATACTTTTGATGTATACACTCATTATCATCAATTTTTGTCTAAATTTGCGTTCTTGTTTTGAAACCAACGTAATGTACAGGTTAAAGTTGAAGAACTGGAAGGAAAATATGCGGGTATGTACTTTGCCAATCGTTTCTATGCATCCAGCGACTTCACCCCCGTTTTGTCTAAAATTTATGAACAGTTATTGGAGAAGGGGGACTTTGAGATTGTCTTCGTTTCTACTGATTTCATTTATATTGGTTATGACGATGACAACAATGATTATTACACCGACGTAGAAAAACAAAAGCAAGCTTTCGAGGAATCCCACCACACCATGCCATGGCTTGCCTTGCCATTCTCTGGATAAGAAGACGAGGAGAAAGCTCAAGCAGGCCTTTCAGGTGAAACAGATTCCCAGCCTTCTTGTTCAAGACAAAGATGGAAAAATTATAACCCCTTATGGCGTTGAGGGTTTTGAAGAATTCGGTGTGGATGGCTATCCATTCACTGCAGAGAGAATTGATGAGGCAAGGCCCAAAGAGAAGGCCTTAGTGGGATGCACAAACTCTGGAGTCGCTTCCGGTGTCCGATGAACGAGATTTTGTTAGTGGCCATGGAGAAAGAAAGGTGGGGTGTCTCCCTTTTTCGACCGTGTAAGAAAGGTCTGTGTTTTTTCCTTTTTGGTTGTTTGTGTTTTCCTATGCATGGAACTCTGATTAGGACATTTTATGAGAGTTTTTCGTGAATAAAATAATTTTTTATTGATAGAAAAAATTTAAATGCATTCTAATTTCAATCAACTCAAAAAACTTTAAACAGATGAAACTTTAAACAGTCATCTGATTAACTGATGTTTCTCTTTTTCAATTACATGTAACGTAATATTTTTATTTTTATTATTATTTAATTTTAATTTTAAGGTTGTGGTTAAGTTAAAGTTTTTTTGTTTGGAGATTTGACTCATTTTATTACAATGGTGTATGAGATCCCACCAAACCTCTTGTTTGCTGGAAAAGGGACCTACTCTCGTACAAGGATTTGAAACTTATTTGTGGGACAAGGGACCCAATTCTCTTTACCACAATGGTGTATGAGATCCCACCAAATCTCTTGTTTGCTGGAAAAGGGACCTACTCTCGTACAAGGATTTGAAACTTGTTTGTGGGACAAGGGACCCAACTCTCTTTACCACAATGGTGAATGAGACCCCTTGTTTGTGGGACAAGGGACCCAACCCACTTTAGCACAATGGTGTATGGGACCCCTTGTTTGTGGGACAACGGACCCACTTTCACACAGTAGAATATAAGACCCTTTGTTTGTGGGACAAGATTCACCCTCGTACAAAAAAACTATGCAGACATCAAAGGTATACATACTCTATCCCTCTAATTTTAAATTTAATACCTCTTAAAAAGAAACACATACTCTTAACTATTAACCCACTCAAATTATATACATAAAAATAAAAAAATGCATTGAGACTTTTCAATTTGATAATATAATAGGTAAGCCTCATAAATACATATTCTGAATTGGTTGATTGCATCTTACGCAATAATTGCGCCGTGTGAATATTTAGGAAAATGAGGTTTACTGATTCTATTTCATGATCGAGTTGTCTTTAGTGCGATTTTTTGGAAGCTTTTCCGATGGATTTTTCTGGTCTAATTTCTCTAATATCCAGTAGGAATTCATTGAAATCACAAGTTTGATGGGTAAACCTGCACAATAGAAGTGCCCTAGAAGTTTTCCAAGGTGCTGAATCTATATATACAGTAAAAAAAACTAGTTTAAATAACCCAAATCAAGATTTCACCACAATTTGTTCTGCCGTATTCTGACACTGGACACTCCAAAAAATCACACTAAAAACAACTCCTTTCATGATAGCATGTGTCAATCAGGGTGTTTTCCAACCGGTTCTGGTAGCGGAGCTTTTGGGGAAGACTCTAGTGCTTTATTTCTCGGTCGGCAAGCCTCGCGATGGCTATCAATTCACTACAGTTCTTTTCTCGGTCGGCAAGCCTCGCGATGGCTATCAATTCACTACAGTTCTTCGAGATTTTTACTGGATGCTTCGGGATAGAGGGGAAGCCATTGAGATTGTGATGCTGTTGTTGACCAAAAGGAAATAGACTTTAAAGAGCATTATGGGAGGATGATGCAATGGTTCGCTTTGCCATTTGGAGACAAGACTATAAAGAAATTGTTTCGCTACTTCCGACTTCCATTTACCCAAACGTGGTCATTTTACATCCAGATGGGAAATTACATTGGGAATTGCCGGAAAGTGCATATTTTTACATAACAGAACATGGAACCAAGTATTACCCGTTTACAAAAGAGCGACTGGATGAGATTGAAGTGGCGTAAGTGAAGGAGAAAGCCACACGAAAATCACAGACACTGTAGTCACTCTTAGTTTCTGATGAGCGTGACTTTGTGATCAAGCATGGAGGTGCCCAGGTGAGTTACTTGAGATCTGCTTTCTACTTTCACTGCTCTATGCTTTGATTTATGGTCCAACTTCAGTAATCTGGTAGGTGGCGCTGATTATTTATATGTTATGATTCTTGTAACAGGTCCCCGTAGCTGAGCTTGTGGGCAAAACAGTTGGTCTGTATTTCTGTAACCGTTTGCACTACCCTAGCCCATATGGTCTTACTAAAGTGACCTGCCCTTGCCCAGGTGGTATTACTCAAGAGGTTTTAAAGGTATACGAGGAAATCAGGAAGAAAGGAGAACCATTTGAGATTGTTTTCATCTGCCGTGACAAAGATCAAGAGACTTTCGAAGACCACTTCAAGAACATGCCTTGGTTAGCTCTTCCATTGGGAGAGAAAAACAATTGGTATCTATACGTGGAGATTTTCGGTCATGCAAGCGACTCATCATGGAAAAACTGCGAGAGTTGAAGTCGAACATACAATCATAGCTATGGAACCCTGGCTTATCCCTTCACTGAAGCTCATCTTGAAAGGGTGGATGAAGAGCTAGCTCAGACATCACCCAAGCATATATATTCCCACGTGTGTGACGAGGAGGATCCCCTTGTATTGACACAGATTCCTGAATTTATATGTGAGCATTGCTGCGAGGATGGATTTGCATGGTGCTATAGCGTTCCTTCCCGATTTAAGAATCCTTCCAAATTTAATAACTTCTATTTCTTTTTTCATCAGACTTGTGCTTTGAAGTATCGAACAGAGGGCGGAAACTGAAACATAATCGGAAGAAGGGGTGGATGAGAACAAGGGAGAAAGCACAGATGATGAAATTGACGCCGCATGAGTTATATGTGATGGGGATGTTAGTTACAAGGCTGAAAACTACGAATGATAAAAGGTGGCTCATTAAACATGATATGTTCCACGGTCTTCGATTTCCTGTTTGATAACGTCGAGGGATTTCCTGTTTGATAACGTCGGCTCATTAAACATGATATGTTTCCACGGTCATCTATAGTGTTAAAAAATAAACATGATATGTTTCCACGGTCATCTATAGTGTTAAAAAATAAATTGAATATTTCATAATCTACGTTCAATGTGCATTCGAGCTGACTATGAAGGATGCATAATTTTGGAGTTTGCCTCTACATATGGATTTTATGAAAAGCTTT
Organism: Pinus tabuliformis; assembly: GCA_031772625.1. Taxonomy (NCBI): domain Eukaryota; kingdom Viridiplantae; phylum Streptophyta; class Pinopsida; order Pinales; family Pinaceae; genus Pinus; species Pinus tabuliformis. The sequence continues at coordinate 579,973,405 of CM062812.1, read as the reverse complement.
ACATGTTGTTTAATTTTCTAATTCTGAGTATATTCATATGAGAGGAAAATAAGTTAAATTCCATCAAATAGTCTTGAGTTACCAACTCATATACTGTACACACAACCTTCAAAAACACTCAACACACAACATTCAATTTACATTCAATGCTCCATACATATGAATTTAACCAATGAAAATGAATTATAAGCCCAACACATGTATAAGTGACACCGACCTTTAATGAACATCGCACAAACTTCAACACAGAGCAATTATGAGAATACCAACATATAATACGCAGAGACATTCAATCGAGAACATCAACATAAACCTAAGGAATTTATATTATAAACCAAAAAGAATAATAAATCCAAGGGATAAATACTAAAACCTCAAGGGAATAATATCAATCCGAAGGGAATAATATCAATCTCTTAGATTTATAATAAAACCCTTACATTAACTAAGGATTCATATTTCTATTCTATAATATTATTCATAGGGTTTGTAATTAATATTACTTCTTAGGGTTTAATATTATTCCCTAGGGTTTATAATTCCTTGGGTTTTTATTATTAAACCCAAGGGATTATAAACTCAAGGGAATAATATTAAACCCAATGAATTATTATCATAAACCCAAGGTATATAAACCCTAAGATAAATATTATATACCCTCGAATAAAGATGGCTGACCATGTCCAACCATGTTTATTTTAGGGTTTATAATATTTATCTTAGGGTTTATATACATGCGGTTTATAATATTAATCCTTAGGATTTAATATTATTCCCTTGGGTTTTTAATATTAATAACTTGGGTTTATTATCCCTTCGGTTAATATTAATCCTTTGGGTTTATAATCCCTTAGTGTTTTAGTATCGCACCCTAGGAATATGAACCCTTAGATTAATAGGCCAATAGATTGATATTATAAACCTAAGGGAATAGTAAATCCAACGCGTTAATACTAAAACCCCAAGGTATTATAAACCAAAGGGACTAATATTATTAAACCCAAGGGGCTAATATTATAAATCCAAGGTATATAAACCCTTGGTTGACCATGATTTATGTTGAACCTAAGGGATTAATATTATACACCTAGGAATAGTATTATACTCTAGAAGTATGAATTCTTAGATTAATATACCCAAGGGATTGATATTATAAACTCAAGGGAATAATAAACTCAAGGGATTAATACTAAAAACCTACAGAATATAAACCCTAGGGTTAATAATATTAATTCCTTGGGTTAATAGTATTTCCTTGGGTTTATAATATCAATCCCTTAGGTTTATTAATCTAAGGGTTCATATTCCTAGGGTATAATATTATTCATAGGATTTGTAATTAATATTAATACCTAAGGTTTAATATTATTCCATATAGTTTATAATCTCTTGGATTTTGAGTATTAAAACCAAGGGATTAGATGATTGAGCATGTTTGTCCATGATTGATTTTCAAATCGAGAGAATATTTGTCACAATGCGGCATTCCACCAAGGTTGACCATGGTTGATTCTCATATTGAGGGCAATATTCGTCACAATGTGACGTTGGATCGTGGTTGACCATGATTGAATTTATAAAACATGGTTGACCATAAATGCTATTATAAACCCAAGGGAATAATAAATTCTAGGGATTAATACTAAAAACCCAAGGGATTATAAACATAAGGGAATAATAATAAACCCTAGGAATATGAACCCTTACATTAATAAACCTAAGGGATTGATATTATAAACCCAAGTGAATAATAAACCGAAGGGATAAAAATTATAAACCCAAGATATATAAATACTAAGCTAAATATTATAAACTCCAAAATAAGCATGATTTACCATGATTGAATTCCACATTGAGGCAATCCTTGATACTTATCACCATGTGGCGTTGGACCATGGTTGATCATGCTTGACCATGATTGATTTTCAAATCAAGAGAATCTTTGTCACAATGTGATATTCGACCATGGTTAACCATGGTTGATTCTCATATTGAGACAATATTCATCACAATGCGATGTTGGACAATGGTTGACCATGATTTAATTTATAAAACATGGTCGGCCATCATTGATATTATAAACCTAAGGGAATATTAAACCCTAGGGATTAATATTAAAAACAAAAGCGAATAATATTAAACCCTAGGAATATGAACCCTTAGATTAGTAAACCCAAGAGATTGATATTATAAACCCATGACATAAAAATTATAAACCCAAAGTATATAAACTCTAAAATAAATAGTATAAACCCTAAAATAAACATGGTTGACCGTGGGTGATTGCCATATTGAAACAATTATTGTCACAATGCGATGTTCAACCATGTTTGACCATACTTGCCATGATTGATTTTCATATCGAGACAATGTTTGCCACAGTGCAACATTGGACCATGGTTGACCATGGGTGATTGCCATATTGAAACAATTATTGTCACAATGCGATGTTCGACCATGTTTGACCATACTTGCCATGATTGATTTTCATATCGAGACAATGTTTGTCACAATGCAACATTGGACCATAGTTGACCATGATTGATATTATAAACAAACCCAAGGGAATAATAAGCCCAAGAGATTAATACTAAAATCTCAAGAGATTATGAACCCAAAAAATAATATTAAACCCAATTGATGAACCGATACATTAATAATAATAATAATTACTATTAATTGATTATGGATGTATTAATGATTAATAATTAATTAGTTAGCTAATTAATATATATTAGTAATATTATTAATATTGATAATATTAATGATGATACTATTAATATTAACAATACCGATAAGAATAAAATTATTAACAATGTTAATAATTTTAATAATATTAATAATATTAACAATAATATTAATAATATTTATATTAATAAAATAATATCTATATTTATATTTATATTGCACTCTCTATTTAAACGTATATCAAATCTACTTTTCCATCTTATCTTCATAGTGAACTTGAATGAATAAAATGCTCGATAAAAAGTCTCATTAAATTTTTTGATTTTTCTTTTTGTTTTGTTTTTTGTTTTAAAAAATTTATTATTATTATTATTATTGACAAATAAATAAATTATTTAATGAATTAATTATAAAAAATTAATTCTCTGTAAAAATAATTTAAATTAAAAATAATGATATTAATCCATAATAACAATATTAATAGTAATTTGTAATCATAATCATAATTAATTGTACTAATAATTTAAAATTTTCTATAAAACTATCTTATATTTTAATTACTTAAAAATATATACTAATTATTAAATAAATAAATTATTATTTTTAATAATATTTCAAACCTATATAATCTGAAGACCATTTTAATAATAATTTAAAACATCTTTTAAAACAACTTCAATACACGTAAATACTTCTAATAAAAATAAATCATATAGTTATAACACTGGGCTTCCCCTAATCTCCTCAAAACTGCTTAGCATCATTCCCATAGTGTCATCATCAAAAACATGTGTAATTATTATTTTTATATTTTAATTTTAATAATTAAACAAAATCAAAATAAATTAAAAAAATATTATGTTATAAAATTATATAATAAGATGCACAATATTTCATTTAGTTTAATAAAATACTAAATTTTTAATACTAATAAGATTATTTGTAAATCTATTCTAAACATTAAAATTCCAAAAATTACATTTAGTAATGAAACTTTTTTTATTACTTATATCTTCCTCAACTAAACTCATCGCCCTCTAAAAATTTAAACAAAAATAATAAAACTACTTTCCCGAAAAGAAACACATCATACACGTTTCACTCTTTTTAAATATGACGTGGCAGATCCGCAAATTCAAGAAAGAGGGCTCTATAGGACCAAGGAAATTTACGTTTAGTGTTTATGTTTGGATAGAAGTTAGGATCCCCAAACTTCACGCATCGCTTTTACCACCTTAAAACACGCTATTAATCAAATATTATCAAAATGTCGTTGTGAGTTTTGTTTTCCGGGTTGGATTTAGTAGAAATTACTCGTCAACGGTTATGTCCATGTAATACGACATTTTACTATAAAATTTTATCATTTTAAAAATTTAATTTAAATAATACAAATCAAAATTTTATTTCAAAATTTTCAGCTTAATTTCTTGAAAAAAAAGAAAAAATCACAAGAATAACAACTCCAGACTGAGCATGTTCAAAAGAATATCAGATCTTGATCTTTAGTTAAAAAATCAATGTTGGTACTTCCACTTCGGGTTGATATGGAAAAGTTTTGGCTAAAAAATACCTTTCAGTTAAATATATACATGAGAGACTTAAAATTCATATTGCAATATCTCATCACCTTTTTATTTTTATATTTTTAATATTTACAATTGCAATCCTTGATTGTAAGAGATTTCAGCAAAATCACATAGAGAATCATTTATCGACGCGTTCCGAACCAACTAGTGTACTTCATCGTCAGAGTAAGTTTATTTATAATTGCAATCCTTATTTATTTATTTATATATAAATTTTAATAAATATAAAATCATTTGATCCAACTTTTAACATATACATTTTTTATATTCTCAATTAAAAAAAAACATACAAATTTAAAAAAAATAACATAAAACATTTTTAATAATAAAAATAATATAGAACCATAAAATTAAATTATATAGAAAAAATAATGAAAATAACAATAAAGATATAATTTTAAAATAAAACAAATTCAAACCAAGAAAAAAACATAAAATACATAATATTTAATTAATGAGAAAAATAAATTATTTATAATAGATCAGTAAAACAGTAATGAAAATATAATTTTAAAATAAAGCGATAATAGAATCTTTAATTAAAATTTAATTTAGCCAAGACTTCATAATTTTTCCCTAATCAGAAATCAATTATGACCTAGGCTCAAAAAATAAACCGTTACAAAAGAAAACGGATTTTCAAATAAACCGCTATAAGATATTTATGTCGACAAAGTACAGATGCTGTCTTAATAACCCAATGTGGAACTAAAAAAACATTAAATATTTAGTAAGTTGTGTAAGTAATATGTAATTTCAAATGATTAATTTTGATATTTTTACGCGTTGTTCTCTACAAAAATAATTTTTGTGTAGGAGATTTAATTTTTATTTATTTTAATTTTAGATTTACTAATTTAATTTTTAAAATTAAAACTTATAAAAGTGTAAAATTAGAATATATATATATATATATATTATAAATAAAAGATTATAGGTAAATTTTAGATATATAATTATATGGTTTTAGGGGTAGTTTAATTGGTAATTAAAGTGATAAAATTATGTAAACTAAGAAATCTAAAATCTAAATCTTTGGAAGTACAAGTTGTAGGTACCTAGATATATTGGTAGTGGTCTAAATAAAATGATAGTTAAATCTTATTGAATTTTTGACCGGAGAATCCACAGTAATAGAATTTTTACACCAACGTTTCGAATCCCAAATGGGATCCATCATCAGGGTAAGAGAAAGATGATAAAAGAAGAGCCAGATGGAAGAAATAAATACTCATGAGGGAATGAATATTACAGGAACAACACAGGTCGGCAAGAAAGATTTATAATGAAACCTAAATTTAATTTTAATTTTTATAAATTAATATCATTTATTTAATTTTTATAAATTAATATCATTTATTTAATACCTATAAAACAAAAACTTTAAACTAAAAACAATATTAATATTAAAATCTAAAAAACTAATATATATATATTAATATTAATATCATAAATCCTAAAATCTATATAACATTAATACTTATATAACCTAATGACTATCTAACTTAATATTTATGAAACATGATCACTATATAACTTAATATTTATATTAATATATATTATAAAGATTTATAATATTTATATTAATATATATTATAAAGATTTATAATGAAACCTAAATTTAATTTTAATTTTTATAAATTAATATCATTTATTTAATACCTATAAAACAAAAACTTTAAACTAAAAACAATATTAATATTAAAATCTAAAAAACTAATATATATATTAATATTAATATCATAAATCTATATATAACCTAAAATCTATATTAATATTAAAATCTGAAAAACTAATATATATATTAATATTAATATCATAAATCCTAATATCTATATAACATTAATACTTATATAACCTAATGACTATCTAACTTAATATTTATGAAACATGATCACTATATAACTTAATATTTATATAACCTAAAATCTATATAACTTAATATATATAATAGTATTAATATCAATAAAACCTAATATCTATATCAATATCTAAAAAACTAATATATATATTAATATTAATATCTAAAAACTAATATATATTAATATTAATATCATAAATCCTAAAATCTATATAACATTAATATTTATATAACCTAATGTCTATAAAACTTAATATTTTTATAAAACTTGATCACTATATAACTTAATATTTATATAACTTCAAATCAATATAACTTAATATATATAATAGTATTAATATCAATAAAACCTAATATCTATATCAATAAATTAATATTAAAATAACTAAATAAATTAATATCAAACTAACCTAAATTCTATATTAAAATCTAAACTATATTAAAACCTACATTAATATCTAAATTATATTAAAATCCATGCTTGTAATTATATTAAAAAGTAGAGCTTTAATAGAATATAAATAACCTAATAACAAAATTAATATTAAAATCAAAACTATGCTAATATCTATAATAATATTTATATTCATATGTAAACTTATATTAATATCTATATTAATAACTATCTTACCTATTCGACAACTTACCTGGGGCCGGGCAGACGTTTCTTGATTTCACTGATCAGGGGAAGCCAGCTTCCGCTAATCTCCAAACCGCTGTCTCTGTTCAGATTACAAGGATGCTTCAAGATTTCGAGGGCTTCTCTGATTTTCCGTCTCTGATGCTGCTCTTCTCTCGCGATAATTGATGCGTTTTCTAAGCAGATGTGGTGTTTAGTCTTCGAGGAGTGCTCTGCCAAGGCTGAGGTACGAGATCTTCCATTCCTGATGTCAGCGCCATGTTCTTTCAGTCTTGTCTGGAGGGAGCGACCAGTTTCACCTATGTAGCTTTTTCCACACGAACAGTCTATTTTATAGACTCCTTTAAGCTGCTGCTTGTCAATATCATCCTTAACAGATTTTAAACTTTGTCTGATGGTACCGGGAGCTGAGAATTGAGTTATAATGTTTTTCTTTCTTAGGATCTTTGCCATTTTATCTGTGACCCCATGGATATAAGGTAGAAAAACCTTACCACCTTGAGGTTGATCCTCCTCTTTAGGTTTGGGAGATGACAACCTCCTTTCAGCTCTCTTTATGGCTTTCTTAATCTCATGATCCTTGTAGCCTATATTTTTGAAAGTTGAAACTAAATGCCTCTTCTCTTCATTTATATGTTCTGAGTCAGAAATTCGGAGGGCTCTAATGGCAAGAGTGTTCAGAACGCCAAGCTTTTGGGCTGGGTGATGGTGGGAATCCGCATGAAGGTAGCTCTCCGTGTGAGTTGACTTCCTGAAAACCTTATGGCCCAAAGAGCCATCCTCTTTTCTGATGATAAGAATGTCCAAGAAAGGGATGCTCATATTTTCTTCAAGCTCCATAGTGAATTTTATATCAGGGGAGATGGAGTTAAGGTGATTAAAAAACTTGTCGAGTTCTGTTTTACCATGGGTCCATTTTATATTGGTGTCATCGACAAAACGCTTCCACCAAGCTGGTTTTAAAGAATAAGATTCCAAGGTCTTCTTCTCAAAATATTCCATGTATAAGTTGGCCACAATTGGCGAGAGGGGTGATCCCATTGCTACACCAGATGTCTGTTCATAAAATGTTCCTTGGAATGTGAATACAATTGACCTTAAGCAGACTTCAGCCATCTTTGCGGTCTCTGGATCAGTGACACCTCTTATAACCTGAATGGCTTCATCAAGAGGAATCTTCGTGAATAAGGAAACCACGTCAAAGCTCACAAGGATGTCATCCTTTTCCATTCTTTCATTTTTAATAAGATTCACAAAGTCGTGTGAGTCTTTAATGAAGGAATCAGTATTTCCAACCAGGGGCTTTAGAATCTTGGCGACATATTTAGCAAGCTCATAGGTTGGGGAGCCAATAGTATTAACTATCGGTCTAAGGGGGACCCCCTCCTTATGGATCTTGGGTAATCCATAGATTCTAGGGATGGTTTCACAAGAGGGGGTTAATTTCTTCTTCAATTTTTCGTCAAGGCTGGAATCTGAGATAATCTTTTTTACATCCTTCATAATTTTGGCCATGGGATTATTGTTCAGCTTCTTATAACTGCCACAATTTAGGTGATCATTCATTTTCTTAACATAGTCTTCTTTATCAAGGATAACCGCTGCTCCTCCTTTATCTGCTTTAAGAACAACTAACTTGTCATTATTTCGTAAGGATCTGAAAGCCTTTTGCTCTTCCTTACTCAAGTTGCTTTTGGGAGCCTTGGCTTTTCTCATGATGAGAGAAAACTCTTGCCTTAATGCTTCTTTGTCTTCAAGAGGGAGGTTGCTAATCCCATCTTCAATGCTACAAATCATCTTTTCAATGGGGAGGCTTTTAGGGGCCATTGCAAACCCCATCCCCTTGCTGAGAACATTAACGGCTACCTGGTCAAGAACCTCGGAAGACAGGTTAACTACTTTTCTTTTAGATGTTGATGTTGATCCATATGAGTTTTCGCCAGCCTCCTTGTCACCCTTGCTCAGCACATTGCATTTTGCCACATCTTTTTGGATAAAACTGTCATTATTAGCGTTTAATTCTGGCCTTTTTACATCCTCATAGAATTTTCTGCCATGCGCATCTTCTCTGGAGACCTGCACCCTCTCGATACTATCCATGCCAACTAGGCTCACATTGTCTTCATTCTTTTCATTTCCCGCCCTGCCCAGGGAGTTATCACTATCTATGCTGATCCTATTCATTGCTTCTGGTTTAGACTCATCACCTATAAAAACCTCTGCGCTTTTATTGTCACACTCACTATTTTTATTAGAATTTTCATTTAAATTTTCTGGACTTATTACCTCTGCGTTTTCACCGAAACAGCTGTTCAAATTATTATTGTTCGAACTGCTAACACATATTTCATCTGCGTTTTCAATATCCATACCTAAAATGTTGATCGAATTATTATTAAATCGGTCGATTTCGATGTTTCCCACCATCATTTCTATGCTAACAATCTGCTTTCTGCTATTATCAATTTCGCTTCCGTTATTTTTATCTGAATTATTTGGAGCATCTGCGTTTGAACCAGTGCTGACCGACATACTTTCAAAGGAATTTCCGTTGTCTCTGTTTGAGTCAGCGTGGTGAATCCGAGAGTTAACAGTTATAACTTCTGCGTTTTTCTCGTAACTGTTACTCGAATTATTAAACCGGTTTGGATAACCTCTGTTATTTGGCACCGTTCTTATTTCTGCCTTATCGGTTTTCCTTTCGCTTGATAAATAAAGATTTCATGGGGTGGTTTCTTTTGGTCAAATGATGGAGGAATTTAGACTAATTGTTGAATTTGTTTTTCCCTTGCTTGCTAAGGTGGTTTCTATCTAAATTTAGTCATTTCATCTAGGGTTACTCTGATGGACTGGTGTGTTGGTGTACTAACTTGGTTGAGAGGGAAAGGGTTTGGTTTGTTTGTCCTTTTGCAGCTAGGGGTAATCCCCATAGAGAATCAAGTCAACCACCTGGTGATTTCGAGATGGTATTGAGGAAGAGACAAAGAAGCAGAAGAGGCGGAAGAGGCGCTTCTTAACTTGGTCAGAGAAGGGAACAAAGTTGGTTTCTCAGGATTAGATGTCATTTTCTTTAACATAGTTTTGATAGAAGTTTGTTTGGAGATAAGAGAGCTAGAGACGAAAGTGAGGGAAGAGACGAAGTCGTTGTTAGATTCGAAATTGCTTGAAGACTTGGATGGGTGGGTTGGAGATCTTGAATATTTAAGACGAAAAAAGAAAAAATACCTAAACTCAGTGGCTCTTCATTGGAAAATGAAGACACTTTTGGGCTTAGTTTTCAGAGACAGACAAGTTGAAAAGTACAACATCTTTACATCTTGGGAATATGTTAAAAGGATTTTGAGGAATTTACACTTCTATGTTGATGGGCTTGATGTCTGCCTAAGGCAAGTAGAGAGCCATGTTCCTTGTGAATCATATGGAAACCTTTGTGAGCCACTTGGCTCAAGTGCACATACTCCAGTAAATGTATCTTCATTTGAAGGTGACCAGTGAAGGTGGGTGGAGGGGGGCACAGTTCAGTCTACTTTCTCAATTTATGATATCATGTTCTAGCTTGGCCTTCAGCTCTATCTTGGGATTACGACAACATATAGAGTCACAACCCTAGTTTTGTTGTAGTCATGGTTTCTTCAAGTTTGCGGTGGTTATCATTTTGGAAAGTCTTGTGCGTTCTTTTGACTCTTGCAGCATAGGAATTTGGGGTTGATGTTTGATTCTAGCAAATTGATGTTGGAGTGCTCTTCACAGAATAGGGAGGCTTCTAGTTTCACCTTGGAGGTGTGGTTTTATAAGGGGTAAACTAAATATGATTATAGAGGTTTCATGCTTGATGGTCTCATGTGTGTAACCTCTCAGTTGTTATCGTTGATGTTTAGTCTAAAAGTATGTAAGCCAAAGTGGGAAAGTTTTTGTTAATTTTGGTATGCATGTAGTTAGTTTCATCATTCTATCAATGTATTTTAGCTTCCGTGGTTAATACAAATATTTAAAAAGAAATTAATTAAATTTAATAAATTTTGTAATTAATAAATAAATCTAAATAATTATTTTTACTATTTTTTTATTTGATTGTAATTTTGCAAATATATTAAAAAAATATTAGTTTGTATTTATTTTAATGTTAGATTTATTAAATGGTAATAAATCATATATTTTTATATATAATCTCATATATATATATATATATATATATATATATATATATATATATATATATATTTTACATTTTAACTAATTTATCTTTTTCATATATATATATATATTAAAATAAATCTATTTGTTTTTGTAAATTTGGTAGGACTCTCCGATTTCCATGTTTACATGTCTATTATTCACCACTACCGGGGAGGGTAGCATAAGATTTGAACCCCAGATCTCGAGTTCAGTGAAACTTCATTTCTACTGCGCCACTTAAGCTACCCCAAATGAACAAATCTAAACTAATTTTAAATATCGTCCTTATAAAATTTTATTCTTGGCCCTTAACAGATTTTCTTATATATCTGTGTGTGTGTGTGTGTGTGATGATGATGATGATGGTTAACGTCCACTGAGACCAAACTTTGGTTTATCGGACCTAAAAAAACGAATTATTTAGTTTGATTTAAGTTTTTATTGCTATGCTCAAAAAGCTTGGAGAGAAGCCTCCCGAGCTCACTGTAATTTTGGCATCGTAAAATGCTAGGAAGGTCAATATTGCAACAAAGATTTTGAAACTGAGATCTAATGTGGTTGTATGCGGGGCACTCTAATAGGAAGTTATTTTCATCCTCGATGTTCGTATTCTCACAGAGATGGCAGAACCTTTCCATCCATGGTGTTTTAGGAACTGCTCAACGACCTGTTTCACTATCAAGTTCATGAGAGTTCATTCTAATCTTGACTATATTAATTTTCTTCTTTGAGCTAGTTAAAACAGAGAGATACTTTTGATATTCTAGGGTGGGGTTGATGACCTCCTTATAATATCTTAATTTTCTTTTAGCTGCTAAATATTTCTCACACCACATTTTTTCTTTGAACTTAGAAGTAACAATATTTTTAATGTTACTAATGTTTTGCAATGCAACATTCTCGTCGATCTCCCAATGGTTTAACTAGGCCCTGGTGTCTTTATACCAACCTCGTTTGAGCCTTAGGTGGTTTTGGCTGGAATTTAAAGCTAGCTTAAGAATTTTATGGTCTCCTATGTTATTGAGTTTGTGCTTGTACAACAGAAGCCTAGTCATAGCTAGGCTCTTGATAGGGGAAAGACCCACTTCTATAAAGAGAATAGGATAGGGTGCGTTGCTTTTAATTTCGAGTTTATACGTTATAAAACGCTTCTGGATTTGCTCAATCTTTCTCCAGGATTCTCTAGAGATGCTACAACCCCAAACCTCACATCCATATAAGATAACTAGAGTGACTAAACTTTCAAAGAGGAACTTCTTTCTATCCCACATTACGAGGTTTGCCATTTTACAATTATTTTCAAGACCAAAATAAGCTTTCCATCCCCCATTGATCCTTTTCTCAATGCTATAGTTCCAGTTGAGCTTGTGATGAATACAAATTCCTAGGTACTTGTAGGAAGACACTTCCTCCAAGTTACTATTGTCATACATAAAATTAGCGTAAGTGTCCTTCTTGGATTTGATAATCATAACTTTTATTTTGTCAGTGTTAACAATCATACCCATGGTAGAGCAGAAATCCCTAAGAAGTCTAAGTTTCTTATCAGGATCAGATGGGCACCTTGCAAGAAGAACAATATCATCAGCGTAGAGAAGAAGGATGATGACTATCCCAGCTAAGATTGTGCCAACACATCCTGCTTCCTCTAAACAACCTTCTAGCTTGTCGATGTAAATGCCAAATAGGGTAGGGAGAGGGGGAAACCTTGTTTAACTCCTATATTACACTTAATATCTTTTGACCACCCCTCATTGCTCTTTAACTTGGCAATTACATTCTCATATAACCTTATAGCGGCAACTCTCAACTCAAAAGGAACCTTTAGCTCTTATAATCTGTTCCAAAGGTTGCTTCTAGGAATTGTATCGAAAGCCTTTCTAAAGTCCACAAAGCAACAAAAGATATTAGATTTATCATTGCGACATTCCTCCACAATGATCCTAAGTGTAACGAGGCGGTCTGTTGTTGAGTGCTTCTTTCTAAAACCCACTTGGCCTTTAGCCCACTTACCTTCACTTTCAAGCCATATGCTCATTAGTATAAAACTATTGTAAAAATATATTTAAAAATATATCTATTAATATAAATTATTATTAATTTTCTCAAATATTTAATTAAGTATAATAATTCCCTTTTATAAAACTATATTTCCGCATATAAACATGTTGTTAATGAAAATTCAAATTTAATAAAATATACTTTTATTTATTTTTTATGATTGTATTATTTTCTAATTTAAATTTAGTTAATTAATATAACTTTAATTTTCTTTGAAATTCATTTTTATTCTTTCAATTATTATAGTATTCTATTTCTCATTTTTTTTTCTATTATATTATTTAATTTATTTATTTTTATTTAAATTCACTCCATCAATATAAATTAAATATATTTTAAATTCATTTTAATTTTTTAATATAAAGAGATTTTTAATGTAAAATTTTTATATTATTTTTTAATATATTTATTATATTAATTAATATAATTTTTGAACTTTCAATATAATATAAATATAAATTTGAATAATTAATATTTACTTTAAAATATGCTTATATTTTTCACATTTATAAACATTTTAATTTTCTAAAATTTTTAATTCAAATATATATCTAATTATTTATTTTAAAATATAATAGTTACATTAATAACCTAATTTTTAAAATTAAATTCAATTAATTAATAACAAATTATTTTACTTATGTTAGTATCTATAAAATATTCCACTTTTTATATATATATATATATATATATATATATATATATATATAATTGTTATATTGATTGATGTAACTGATAACGTCTTTCCATCTCCCTCAGTTTTTAAATTTATTTTATATATATAAATATAAATTTTTATGTAACTGTTATATTGACTAAGTATGTTGAATAGTGAATTAAGGAGGTTAGGATTATAAAACCAGAGGTTAACAGTAGCAGGGAAGAGACCTCATTGTTTTTTTGGAAGTAATGATTGCTGAAGAAGCAAGCTGTAATCAAGAAATATGTCATATGTACTATCTGTTTTTTTATTAATACAGAAGCAGAAGTGTTTATTTATTTAGAAAAAAAAAAAACTGACATCGACTTTACATCTCCTTCATAGAGAGGAATTAGCTGATAACCTCTCTGTTCCGAGGAAGTCTGAGAGTTTGCAATGCAATAAAAATAGAAAACAGGAGAAACCATACTCAGAAAAGAGAGAGAGCTTGTGTTATAGGTTACTATGTCTGAGCTGTCAATCTAAGTTGTCATTGATGTCAATATGGCAATATTCTGGACTGTAAACAATGACGTGAAGCCAAGTAGAGAAGATCCATGAAGCAACAGGAGTATGTCAATATGGCAATATTCTAGGATACTAAATGATGATATGAAGCCAAGGAGAAGCAGAGCAGATCCATGAAGAAACAGGAGCAAGAAGCTGAGCAAAGCTATCAGGGAAGCAATCAGAAGAGGACCATGCATCAGTTGGAGAAGCCAGCGGAAGAGCAGTTAACAAAGGAGCCATATTGTTCATTAGAAGGAAAAAAGAGGAACACACATCAGGAGGAGAAGCTAGTGGAAGAGCAGTTAACAAAGGAGCCATATAGAGCAGTTAACTGAGGAACCATATCATGCGATATCGGAGGAATATCAGAGAAGAGCTATTGGAGTAGTGCATCGGAATCCATCGCGGAGTTATATCAGACCAGAAAATATCGGAGGAGTATATATCAGGTCAAAGTATATAACCACATATATCGGGTTAAAGCCAAAGTGAATGCACGTGGTTATATTCCAAAAGGCGGATTTGTAACAGTGGTAGTGGTTTTCGGGCAGATGCTAATGCCCGCTTCCATCAATTGAGCAACATGTAGCATGAGGGTGGAGAGAGAAAACCATTTTTTCAGGTGGTTATTTCCCTTGCAAATTGCTCACCAAAAATTCATGCAATCCGTTGGATCTAGTGCGAGTTAATCTATGGTGGAGAATGAGCCTGATAAAGGTAAGCATCGATAAACGCGCCAAGGCTGTGGAAAAGTGGAAAATGCAAGTTCCCATGTGTTTGTGTATATTCCCATTATACGAGGGTTATAATAGAATTAAAGGGGATAAAGGGTTATGGGTTAAGTCTTCATTAACCAAAGTTAAGAACAAAGGAGTATATATATTATATAGATGCGATAATAACATGGACCCGCGGCTCCATTATAAACTGCCCTAATGTAATATCACATCCGCTGTGTCGTTAGTCTCAAAGGGCTCTCACCCTTGAAACCTCTGATTGCGATATATAGTTGCGGACTTGATGGTGCTAATATATCGCGCCCTAATGATATATCACGTCTGCCATATTGGGAGTTATGTATCGCAGTGTTTTAAGCCTTGTCACGTTAAAACTGCAATAGCGATATGTATGCAGACCCGACTACACCATTGCAATATGATTTAATATATTATCGCATCCGTCGCATATCGCAAGCCTCTTGTAAAGCCTTGCCACATTGAAAGCGCCGATTGCGATATATATATATATATATATATATATATATATATATATATATATATATATATATATATATGTATATATATGGACCCGACGGAGGTATTAAAAACAATTTATAATCATATCGCGTCCGTCGTCTCGGAGGTTATGCATCGCAAGTTATAAAGGGGTGACACACTATAAACTGCGATTGCAATATATATATATATATATATATATATATATATATATATATATATATATATATATATATATATATATATATATATATATATATATATATATATATATATATATGGACCCAAAATCAATTTCAACCACCAGATCAAATAAAACAAGATCAACGGTGGAGATCAAGTGGACTGGATGGTGATCAAAATAAGCGACAACCGTCGGATCGAGTGCCAGATCGACAGTCGCGATTTAAATGCTAATCGCGGAGGTGAAGGGTTGATCGGATATTGGAAAAAGGAAGGAGTAGCGTTGCAGAGGTGTCTTTGATGTGTGGACCCGACGATATATATATGTCCGAGTGTATAAATATTTGAGGTCTGGCTAAGTGTTTCGAAGAGGGGTTTTTCTGTGTATTCCATGTGTATCCTTGTATTCCGATATGTTGTGTGGTCCCGAGTTTGAAAGCTCAAGGCCTTGTCATATTAAAGCTCCGATTGTGATTGCAAGATTATTAATATATATTGTATGAATATTATAAAAGGGGGCCTCTCTTATATTTCTTTAATATGTAATATTATTATGATACGACCTCTCTTCCACATTTACGTCTCATGTGAGTATTGGAATGCTCGAATAGCCAGAGGAAGCCATGGACTGGGAAGCTGAAGAATCAAGTGATCATAGATGAATGAGCAAGCGCAGAGGAAGCTAAAGCGATCGGAGGAAGGAAGCCAAAAGGTCAAGCGAGCGTTGAGGAAGCTGAAGCTCAAGTGAGCAAGGAGGAAGCCAAAGGTTAGGTGTATCAAGCATATAAAATAGAGAACAAGGAAAGTTTAGAAGTTGAGGAAAAATTGGAAGAAAACAGAGGTAGCAATATGTCCAGCAGGACAAGAGGAAGCCGAAGGTCCAACAAGACAAGAGGAAGCCAAAGGTCTAGTAGGACAAAAGGAAGCCGATGGACAACCAACTCTGTTTATCAGGCTAACCTGTGAAAGGCTCATACCAGCGATGAATTAATCAGAGCTTAGTGCAACTAATAGTAGACTCACTAAAGCTGTGTGGAGACATTATCATAGACCATGATAGATATTGCAAACTCTGTGTGGACAATATGAAGAGTTGTATAGACTTCTTCATATGAAAACTGATTGCCATTGATGTTGTAGCATGGAGACTATAGTGAAGCTGTAAATAGACGGAACTCAGTAAAGAAAAGTTTTGAGAGAAGAACATTACTATCAAACATGCCTTAACAAAAGGGTTGGAGCCCTTGGGGTTGGTGCCTCAGAAGTTTGAAGGATTGGTGTCCTTGGAGTTGGTGCTTCTATATCCAAGGTTGGTGCCTTAAAAGAATAGATCCACACAGTTTGTACTAGAGGGTTGGAGCCCTTGAGGTTGGTGCCTCAAAACTGAAAGGATTGGTGTCCTGGGAGTTGGTGCTCCTAAGTCCAAGGTTGGTGCCTTGACAAAACATAGTTGGTTCTTTGTAGGTTGGAGCCTCACAAAAGTCGAAGTTGGTGCTTGGAAACAAATTGGAATCATATATATATATATATATATATATATATATATATATATATATATATATATATATATATATATATATATTGTATCTATTTTTATTGGAAATATTATATTAATAAAAGCATTTATTCTTGTTGTTCATCTTGTGTTATGAATATAAATGTTTTAACTGGTAAAATAACAATTGAAAAAAAATACTAATTCACCCGCTCCTCTCAGTATTTCCATCAATTGGTATCAGAGCCAAGTTCTTCATTCAATGCCTAACAGCTTGAAGGTTGATCTTTAGAACACAAATGGCAAAGTCAAGGAAGAAAGTCTCCAATCCTCCTAAAGATGTGTCTCCTTCTACCATTAAAATAGAAGACAATCAATTTGAGGAGGCTCCATGGTTCAATGGGAACTTTAATATATGGGAAGCAAGAATGAGAAATTTATTAAAGACTCAAGGCATCGAGATCTAGAAATCAGTAATTGTTGATAGCATGATGGATGGAGAATCCAAGGAGTACAATGCAAAAGCAATGAAGGTAATCTTGAATGGGCTACCTTATTCTATAAAGAACAATTTAGGAAAATGTTTGTCAACAAAGGGTATATGGGACAAACTTCATGACCTTCACTCAAAAGGAGCATTGACCATGACCATTAGTCAAGAAGATGATGGAAATCAAGAAGGAAATCCAGAACCCATCACAGAAGCTGAAAATGAGAATGATGATATCAAGGCTAAAGAAGATCTAGAAGATGAAGAGAATGAAAAAGATTTTGTAGAAGATATCCTCGCTCAACTTACAGTTGCCATGGAAGAGATTATCAATTTGAAAAAGGAAAACAAGGAACTTAAGAAGAAAGCACTAGCTGGTGACCAAGACCAAACAAGGGAGAAATTTGACCTTTTCGAATTTCAAATACAGGAAAGGGATGAAGAGCTTGTCAAGATTAAGAAGGAATTTCATCAAAACAAAATAAAGAATCATGAAAAAGTCATATCCATGACAAATCAATTGGATAAAGCAAAGAAATGGGAAGATACCTTGTCAAGTCAACTATAAGAAGCAAGAAAGTTGGCACAAGGGGCTCAAAAGACAATGGAAGCACTAGCAATCATAGAAGAATAGGTTGATGAAGTAGAAAAGGAGAGAAACACCATGATATGTCAACTAAAAGCAAATGATGAAGAAATCTTCAAATTAAAATCTAACATCAAACTTCTCAAGGCCAAAACATGTAAAGCTACAAGGATCAAGGAAGAAATGGAGAGTAGTCTAGCAAGGGAAAATGAAGAAATCTTCAAAATGAAGTCAGATATCATCTCCCTTAAAATAGAAACAAATGAAGCTACTCATATCAAGGAAGAAACTAAGAAACAACTTTCTAAGAAGAAACTAAGAAACAACTTGCTAAGAAGAAATATGAGTGTGAAAGATTGGAAGAAGAGATTGTCTTCCTCAGGAAAAAGGTTGAAGGGATGAACAAAATCTTGAAGAGCTCTCAAGCCTTGGGTGACATGCTGAGCCATCAAAGATGTCCATTTGATAAATCAGGTCTTGGGTATGTAGGTGAATCCTCAAACAAGAATGATAATGCTTCAAACAAAAGGGATGTGAAGAAGCCATAAAGAAATGGTGATGCTCCCAGTTCCAGCAACGGCAAGGAGAAAAATCAAGGCAACAATGGAAGAAATCCTACTCCAAGAAGAAATGTAGATAATATCAAGGATGCTAGAAGCAATGGTTATGATCAAAGGATCTCAAGACAGAAAGACTTCAGAAGTACATCAAGGAAATCTCCATCTCCCATCTACCAAAGTTTATTTCTTGGTTTTTGTTATTCTTGTACAAACCTTGGTCACATGGAAAAATATTGTAAAGCATATCATAAAGATAGATGTTATGGTCCCCAGCCATATCATAAAGATAGATATTATGGTCCCCAACAATCTCCAAGGAGAAATTTTGCAGGAAGAAATCATGAATTCTTATTCATGAACAATGTAGAATGCTTCAAGTGTCATAACATTGGTCATATGGCACATGATTGTAACTTAACTTGGGCTATTACTAAAGCTAGAAATATGAAAAAGAAGAAAGTTACACAAGTATGGAGAAGGAAACAAATACAATCCGAAAGTCTCTTGAACTCTCTAGCCAATAACACATGTTATTGGCCTGATTTTTTACAATCCAAGCATTTGATGGGAAGACTCTGCCGAAAGAGATGATGCATACAGTTAGAGGGAGCCTGTGATTCTTGATCATTATTGCAGAAGCTATTAGTGAAAGGGTCCTTATGAAATCCTTATTGAGCTATATTAACAATCATTCTTTGATAAAGATCATCTATCAGGAGCACTCCATTGAACAATTGATCTTTTAACTATTCTTTGAACTGTTGTTGAAGATGTTTTCCACTTGTTCACTAAATAGTAATTGGAGTAGCAAAGAAGGTCATCTAATACTAGAGAAATAGGGAAAATAACTATGGTGTTGATATTACAGATGTTAAATGTTTCAACTCAGGGATTTGAAGTGAGAATAGGTAGATTATGGACACAAATAGAGGCAACCTTAAAACAAATAGATATATCTGGGAATGAAGCATGAAGCAAGAGCAGTTGGCAGCATCTAACAAAACTAAAGCATTGCAAAAAGATGCCAATCAGTAAAAATAATTTAAAAGATAGTCACAGATTGGATATCAAAATCTGCTTGTGGAGATAACTTGCAGAGATCTTTTTTTTCAAGAACACAAGGAAAAGATGGCTCATCAAAAAGACTATAGAAAGGAGAATGTTGTGCAGTGGAATATAGCTCAGTAACTTAAGAAGAAGCATAGAGATACAAAGAAACTTGGATCTGAAGAAAGATAGCAATTTCAGTGGCAATTTTTTCTCTTGATCGGACTATGAAGGCCCCTTAATTCTGATTGTGGAAGACAACAAAATATGGATTGAAGCATAAAAACTTGGACTTGAACATTTGGTGTGTGGCTATTTGCAATATGTTTAGAAGAATTGAAGTGAAGAATCTCTAAGCATTGTATAAGCCATGATAAAGTAGTTCCGAGACATGAAGAGGGGATAATGTGCTAGTTGTAGCAATCCTTCTATCTTGAGTAAAAAGAAGAGCACTATGACTGGGGGAGTAACAAACCCATGAAAATCTACTATTCTTGAAGAAGAGTAGCAGTTCGACAGGGGGAGTCCTTGTGCACTCCTTTGCCATTAATGTCAAAGGGGGAGAGAAGAAGTGTTGAGAATGCAACAAGATGATGGAGCTTAGTGGAAAGGAGTCGCCTTCACTAAGTGGGCCCGCAGGAAAATTATGGCGCAAAGTCTATTTTTAGGCTATGTCTATTTTTAGACATATGGATCATGGTCTATGAGTTGCAGGATGCTGTTTATGGATGATTGGTCATGTTGGGAGAAATAGATGGACTTCTATTTCTGGTTCACAACAAGAGTGATCAAAGTCTATTTTTAGACTGCTAGGTTAAAAATAGAAAAGTCAAATATTATTGTCTCATAATAATATTTAGACTATAAACTTTATCTTATTCTCTTGGAGCACTTTAGTTTGAGCTACAGATGTGGCACATGCAGCTGTCAGAAGGAGATACGCTTTTCTTGTGAGTCAGTTGAGCTATTGCATGCAGGACATCAGTTAGAACTCATGCATGTGAGTTCTGTGGAGTTGGATGTGGAGTTGATGGAGTTGTGTTTAGTTTGACTTTGTTAAACTAGTTGTAATTAGTCTAACTACAAATAGACTAGTGATGAGTGATGTGAATTAATTTATTAAATTAATTTACTAATTATTAACTCATAATGTAGCTGAAGAATACATCAGTTAACTCAGTGCATGTACAGTTCAGTGGAGACAGGTGTTAGAGGTTGAGATTGCTATCAGTTGTGACTATAGTTGTGCATGAGATCTTGCACAATCAATGGATTGAGTATGCCCATGAGAATTGCTCAGTATATGCCCGGTGAAATAGCCTATGCTCACGTGATTTCCAGTGTGAGTGATTTTCACTTGGTATTGTGCAATAAAGGCAGGAAAAGCAGTGGAGAAGATTTGAACTTGTGACTTGTTCGGATCTGAGCTAGTTTTGTGTGTAACAGGTGGAGATAGTGTTGGATACTTGTGAGGAGTATTGTACTATGTATTTTTACATGTTCTCAATCATTAATATATAGATAGTGTGGGGTTTTCAGCTGTAATCTTTCCCCGGGTTACATATTGTGTTAATGTGTGCATGCTATTGATGTTTCATTGTTTTTGATGCTGCTAAATTGATGATCAACTTAGAGGAGGTTATGTATTATGCATGTATTCCACAATAGTGTATAATCGGGATAATATCTGTTGAATATGTGTTTATTATTCAAAATTTCTACATGGTATCAGAGCTGTTGATCATCAGATCTACTATTCAGGAAGTGTCTGCATCTTATTTCTTCAGGCAGAGTCTGTAATCGGGCCAGGTAGCCTCTGGATTCATCCTTCCTTTGGAAGGTGAGATATCCGGTAAAATCCCATACAGTCAATCTTTGTACGAGAAATACTTTGTTCTCACGAATCTTAGATCAGAGGCGGTTGAGTTTGGAGCTAGTGGAATTCGAATTTGCAGCATTGTTTTCTTGGTATCAACGTGGCAATGTCTTTCAACGGATTGCGATTGGAGTATGCTCTTGAGGGCATCTCAAAATATATTGCATGGAAGGACAAGATGGAGGTAGTGTTGGATGATAATGGGCTGAAGGATTTCATAGAGGCTGATGTCCTAAAGCCTACTGATGCTGCGCAGGTTGATGCTTGGCAAAAGAAGACAGCAAAGTGTCGAAGGATTCTATTGGAGGGCGTGAAGGATCACATTGTGTCCAGCTTGCATGGTAAGACTTCTCCATACTTGATGTGGAAAGTGTTGACAGATCTATTCCAAAGAAAGAGCGATCAGAGGAAGTTGGCGCTCAAAGATAAACTCAAAAACATCAAATGTGAGAAGGGAGACAGTATACCCAAGTATCTCACGAAGTTCACTCAGTGCAGAGATGAGCTGGGAAGTGTGGGGGTGACTGTCGATGATGAGGACTTGGTGAGCTTGGCTCTCCTTGGTCTTCCGAAGAGTTGGCATTCCTATCAGGACTCTGTCAATGGTCAGGAGAAATTTCCAGGATGGGAGAGACTTTGGTCAGATCTTGTGCAAGAGGAGATCAGGTAGAATACCAGGGATGGATCTTCATCAAAGGGACTTGATGAAGAAAATTGCGCTTTGGCTGCCAAAGCAAAGAAGGGGAAGAGCAAGAAAGCTTCTCAGTCTGGTGTGAAAGGCAAGAAGCAGGACATGTCCAAGGTGAAGTGTTTTCACTATCACCAGCATGGACACTATGCCACTAATTGTCCGCAGAAGAAGAAGAACAAGTAGGCTGCTGGATCTGCAGTAGGAGAGGCTCTAGCCTCGCAGTTTGAGCTTGATTTTTCATTGATTGCATGCTTGGTTTCAAGTGTGATGGGATCGGTGTGGTTCTTGGACAGTGGTGCATCTTTTCACATGACAGGAGATCGAGATTTGTTTTCTAATCTGGAGGACAAAGATCTTGGAGTGCACATCGAGATGGGTGATGATGGTAGATATAGTGCGACCGGTATCGGTACCATTTCCTTTGAGAGGGAGTCTGGTAAACCCTTTGTATTGAAGGAAGTCATGCATGTTCCAGGATTGAAGAAGAATCTTATCTCTGTGGCGATGTTAGAAGACAAGGGATATGATGTTGCTTTTAGTGAGGGAAAGGCTTTCCTGCGCAGCAAGACAACTAGAGAAACCTGGAAGATAGGGGTTCGAGTGAGGAACCTTTATCAGTTGCATGTAGATGGATGCGCAACAATGGCATGCAAGGTAGAAGGATTGGTGAGCCGGGATGATGGAAAGCTGTGGCATAGGAGATTGGGTCACCTTCACCATGCAGCCTTGAAGATACTACAGCAGATCACTATAGGGCTTCCTAAAGGCACTCTTGCACAGTCAGATCAGTGCAAGGGGTGTACTTTAGGAAAGTTTGTGAAAGCCACCTTTCACGAGAAGGATAGTCACGCCACGACGATCCTTGAGAGAATTCACATAGACGTGTGTGGACCTTTCTCGGTAGCTTCGACAGTAAAACACAGGTATTATGTGATCTTTGTTGATGATTTCTCTCGTAAGTGCTGGATCTTCTTCATGCAGAAGAAGAGCAAGACATACTCAAAGTTCTGTGAGTTCAAAGCACTGGTCGAGAAGGAGTCAGGGAAGAAGGTGAAGGCTCTTAGGAGCGATAATGGTGGTGAATACATCTCTGGCGAGTTCAAGGATTTTTGCAGTGCAGAAGGGATTCAAAGAGAGCTCATAGCTCCCCATAACCCACAGCAGAAAGGGGTTGCTGAGTGGAAGAACAGAACGATCGTGGGTGTTGCACGGGCGATGTTGCATGATCTGGGCCTACCCCTTCATTTGTGGGCGGAAGCATGCAATACAACAGTATATGTGCAGAACCGTTGTCCTCACAGGATACTTGGCATGAGTACACCCGAGGAGGCTTATTCTGGTAAGAAGCTTGATCTTTCTCATTTGAGGATTTTTGGTGCTAACGTTTACATGCATGTGACGAAGGATGCCAAGAAGAAGTTGGAGCCGACCGCAGAGGTTGGGATATTTGGGGGTACACTGATACGCCCCACAACTATCGTGTGTATTTGCCAGACAGTGGTAAGACTGTTGTGCGACGGGATATAAAATTTCAGGAGGAGAAAGCCATGAAGTGTTCGCTTGAGAGGGAGCCACACTTGCATGTAGATGAGGAGCTATTAGTTCCTAAGGATGAGCTTCAGGACGTGGATCAGCCATAGGACGAAGTTCATGGAGTGGAAGAGACCACTCATGTAGCGCCAACCATCAGAGGTGAAAGCGCTTGACAGAAGCTGAGCGACTAGCTCAAGATGCAGAGAAAGTTGTAGGACCACCTACAACCCAACACAGGCAAAGACATCACCTAATCGGTACACTGGATACATGGCTCTTATGAGCAAATGTGTTGTGACTGAGCCATCCACTTCGAGGAAGCTATGGAGGATCCCGCATGGGTATATGCCATGGTGGAAGAGTATGATTCGATTATCAGAAATAGTGCATGGGAGATTGTTCCTAGACCGGAAGGGAAATCAGTGGTGGATTCAAGATGGATCTACAAAGTTAAGAGGCAGCTGACAGGAGTGTGGAGAAGTACAAGGCACGATTTGTTGCCTGCATTTTCACAGATAGGGGGGGTCGATTATGAGGAGACCTTTGCACCTGTCACAAGGTATTCTTCCATATGGACGATTCTTGCTCTCTCAGCACAGATGGGGTGGCACATTCATCAGATGGATGTGAAGACTGTGTTCCTCAACGGAGTCATTGAGGAGGAGGTGTACATTGAGCAGCCCGAAGGTTTTGAGATCTTCAGTAGCGAGTCGCATGTGTGCAGGCTCAAGAGAGCGCTGTATGGGTTGAAACAAGCACCACGTGCTTGGTACACACAGATAGACAGTTATTTCACCGGACTTGGATTCTCCAAGAGTGAGGCGGATCCTAACCTATACTAGATTGTGGTGGAGGGTAAGTTTCTTATCATTGTACTTTATGTAGATGATTTGATTCTAACGGGTGATGAGTTGTTGATACTTTCATGCAAGGATGATCTTGCTAAGGAGTTTGAAATGAAGGACTTGGGCCTCCTTCATTATTTCCTGGGATTGAAATTTGGCAGCGCAGTGATGGACTATTTGTTTCTTAGGGTAAGTATGCTCGGGAGATACTGGAGAAGTTCAACATGCATGGCTGCAAGCCTGTTGATACTCCTCTTCCTGGAGGTTGGAGGAAGGAGGATGCCACTTCAGCAGAAGAAGTGGATGCCACTATTTATTGACAGTTGGTGGGGTCACTTATGTATCTGGTCAATACACGACCCGATATATGCTATGCTGTTAACCAGATTTCACAAGCTATGGTTAAGCCAACCAAGCTCTTCTGGAAGGCGGGCAAGCATGTATTGCGTTATTTGAGAGGCACATCAGGATATGGATCTTGGTACAGACAGGAGGATGTAGATTGGGTAGGGAGCTCAACGGACAACATCAGGTACCATCATATTAGAGATTGTGTGCAGCGGAGAATCATGTTACTTTCATACATTCCAACGGAGGATCAAGATGCTGATATCTTGACGAAGGCGCTCACCAGGAGCAAATTCGAATACCACCGTGGCAGGATAGGGGTTGCTGATAATCCATATCTTGTTGAGAGGGAGTGTTGAGAATGCAACAAGATGATGGAGCTTAGTGGAAAGGAGTCGCCTTCACTAAGTGGGCCCGCAGGCAAATTATGGCGCAAAGTCTATTTTTAGACTGTGTATATTTTTAGACATATGGATCATGGTCTATGAGTTGCAAGATGCTATTTATTGATGATTGGTCATGTTGGAAAAATAGATGGACTTCTATTTCTAGTTCACACAGGAGTGATCAAAGTCTATTTTTAGACTGCCAGGTTAAAAATAGAAAAGTCAAATATTATTGTCTCATAATAATATTTAGACTATAAACTTTATCTTATTCTCTTGGAGCACTTCAGTTTGAGCTACATATGTGGCACATGCAGCTGTCAGAAGGAAATACGCTTTTCTTGTGAGTCAGTTGAGCTATTGCATGCAGGACATCAGTTAGAACTCATGCATGTGAGTTTTGTGGAGTTGGATGTGGAGTTGATGGAGTTGTGTTCAGTTTGACTTTGTTAAACTAGTTGTAATTAGTCTAACTGCAAATAGACTAGTGATGAGTGATGTGAATTAATTGATTAAATTAATTCACTAATTATTAACTCATAATGCAACTGAAGAATACATCAGTTAACTCAGTGCATGTACAGTTCAGTGGAGACAAGTTTTAGAGGTTGAGATTGCTATCAGTTGTGACTATAGTTGTGCATGAGATCTTTCACAAACAATGGATTGAGTATGCCCATGAGAATTTCTCAGTATATGCCCAGTGAAATAGCCTGTGCTCACGTGATTTCCAGTGTGAGTGATTTTCACTTGGTATTGTGCAATAGAGGCAGGCAAAGCAGTGGAGAAGATTTGAACCTGTGACTTGTTCGGATCTGAGCTAGTTTTGTGTGTAACAGGTGGAGATAGTGCTGGATACTTGTGAGGATTATTGTACTATGTATTGTTACATGTTCTCAATCATTAATATAACGATAGTGTGGGGTTTTCAATTGTAAGCTTTCCTCGGGTTACATACTATGTTAATGTGTGCATGCTATTGATGTTTCATTGTTTTTGATGCTGCTAAATTGATTATCAACTTAGAGGAGGTTATGTATTATGCATGTATTCCACAATAGTGTATAATCGAGATAATATCCGTTGAATGTGTTTATTATTCAAAATTTCTACAAGAAGAATATTTCCATCAATAACAAAGGGGGATATTTTTAATCTAAGTTGTCATTGATGTCAATATGGCAATATTCTGGATAGTAAACAATGATGTGAAGCCAAGTAGAGCAGATCCATGAAGCGACAGGAGTATGTCAATATGGCAATATTATAGGATACTAAATGATGATATGAAGCCAAGGAGAAGCAGATCCATGAAGGAATAGGAGCAAGAAGCAAAGGAGAAAAGCCATCAGGGAAGCCATCAGAAGAGGAACATGCATTAGGAGGAGAAGCCAGCGAAAGATCAGTTAACAGAGGAGCCATATCATGCGATATTGGAGGAATATCAGAGAAGAGCTATTGGAGCAGTGCATCGAAAGCCATCGCAAAGTCATATCAGACCAAAAAAGAGTGGAGGAGTATATATCGGGTTAAAGTATATAACCACATATATCGGGTTAAAGTATATAATATCGGTTTAAAGTCAAAGTGAATGCACGTGGTTATATTTCAAAAGGCGGATTTGCAATAGTGGCAGTGGTTTTCAGGCAGACGCTAGGCGGTAAGCGGTATTTAGAGAGAGCACCCAATTCCATTAACCGAGTGACACATAGCACGATGGTGGAAAGAGAAAACCACTTTTTAGGGTGGTTATTTCCCTTGCAAATTTTCTCACCCGAAATTCATGCAAGCCATTGGATCTAGCACAAGTTAATATACGGTGGAGAATGAGCCTGATAAAGGTAAGAATTAATAAACGCGCTAAGGCTATGGAAAAGCGGAAAATGCAAGTTCCTGTGTGTTTGTGTATATTCCATTATACGAGGGTTATAATAGAATTAAAGGGGATAAAGGGTTATGGGTTAAGTCCGCATTAACCAAATTTAAGAACAGAGAAGTATATATATTATATAGATGCGATAATAACACAGACCTGCGGCTCTATATAACCTCCCTAATATAATATTGCATTCCACTGTGTCGCTAGTATCAAAGGGTTGTCACCCC